>OX375865.1:29197623-29360414 GCA_947359475.1 Heligmosomoides polygyrus bakeri | reverse complement strand
GAAAAGACTCTCTGATGACTCGTTATAAACCGATTGGTCGGTAAGGTGGTGTTCTGATATCTGCCGGTCAAGAGAGGCCGGACAAACTACGAATTCACCTCCCTTGTCACTTACAGAGAGCCGTATCTCGTTCCGAGCTATTAGGTCGCGCACTTCTTTGAAGCCTTCCCATTGGCTTTTGGTCAAATTAGTTGTTCTATCGCGTCTGTGTCTACAGTAAACGCGAAGAACATCCGACGATAAAATTCTAAATTTAACCTCTAAAATTTGAGGTTAAATTTAGAATTTTATCGTCGGTAGTTCTTCGCGTTTACTGTAGACACAGACGCGATAGAACAACTAATTTGACCAAAAGCCAATGGGAAGGCTTCAAAGAAGTGCGCGACCTAATAGCTCGGAACGAGATACGGCTCTCTGTAAGTGACAAGGGAGGTGAATTCGTAGTTTGTCCGGCCTCACTTGACCGGCAGATATCAGAACACCACCTTACCGACCAATCGGTTTATAACGAGTCATCAGAGAGTCTTTTCCGTTCACAATGCCACAGGCTGAATGCAATATGGAAATCCGTAGGTAGATCAGCTGGTCTGGATAAACGATTTATCAAAAGACTGAAGCTGGACAACCCCACATGCCCTGTATTCTATCACCTGGTGAAAACGCATAAGTTGTGTGAGGAAGACAAGAGCTCGTTGACTGCAAGCACATACAAAATCCGGCCCATAATAAGCTGCGTGGATGGACCGACCGATCGAATCTCATGGTTCCTTAGCAAGATTGTCGGTCAACTTCTCAGCTTTATACCTTCACATTTGGCTAATACGGAGCAGTTTCTAGACCGCCTACGTTCTAGCACGCTACAGGAAGACTGCGTGATAGAGTCATTTGACGTAACGGCACTTTATACCAACGTAGATAATAACGCTGCTTTACAAGCTCTATCAGAGATGCTAGACGAGCACGAAAGAAATATTATTACGTTTGGTTTGAACAAGCAACACATAATGACTCTAGTACAAGCATGCCTGAACTGCAATGTTTTCAAGTGGTCTGGAAACTATTTTTCACAGCGAAGAGGACTTGCGATGGGACAGCGATTAGCTCCAACTTTAGCGATCTGCTTCATGAGCAGAATTGAACGGCCTGTACTGGAGCGCCTTCCCATAATGTACTGTCGGTACATCGATGATTGTTGTATTATAACGGCAACGCAATCCGACATGGATGAACTGTTTGCCATTCTCAATACACAATCTCAGTACATAAAGTTCACCCGTGAAACTCCGTCCGAAGGCTGGTTGCCCTACCTGAATACTCAAGTTAGGGTATCAAATGGAGTCTTTAATGTGAAATGGTATCGTAAAGGCAGCTCCAAAAACATCATACTCCATGCAAGATCTGCTCACCCTACAGCAGTAAAGCGTGCCGTGCTCCGTAACATGTACAGAACGGCACTAGGTGTATGCACGGGGCTTGAGGAGCGAGAGGAATCACGTATGTTGGCCTCTAATATCGCACGTCTTAACGGGTACGAACCACGACGACGAGGTGATCGAATACGACACGGCAATGTTGAACATCTGCGCGAAGACAAAATTTGTCTTCAACTGCCCTTCATCTCTGATGACGTCACGGCAGAAGTACGCCGTTGCCTATTACGAGCAAACCTGAACGACGATGTTGTCCTGGTTAACATACCGGGAAACAACATCAAACGGCTTCTTGTTCGGAATAGGTGTTACGACCGTACTTGTGTGATGAGGAATTGCGTTATCTGCCCATTTGGGAGAGATGGAGATTGCGCACAAAAAGGTGTTGTCTACCAAATCCAGTGCTTAACCTGTGGCGAGCTATACATAGGTGAAACAGGAAGGGTACTTAGTGTTCGCATCAATGAACACCTAGCTGGGAAATTGAAGCGAAGCTTGTTAACCCCACTGGGTAAACATCGACAAGAAGCCCACAGCGGAAACGACTTTGACATTAAATGCACTGTGTTGCTACATGAAGATGAAATCGGTACCAGAAAGACTCTTGAGGCTTTCTGGATTCGGGAGCGTAATCCAGCAATGAACAACCGAAGCGAGTGCATTTCAATAACCAGCGACTTCTTGCCCTTCATCCCGTTGTGTGAGCTCTGAGACTGCGCGGTCTATACTTATTAGTATAGATCTGCATGGTAGGTCCCAGTTGCTCACTGATGGTCTTATAGCTGAGCCTCCCTCTCAGCGCTGGTGGAACAACGGTGAGTTTGGTATGCTTTAGACGGGCGCTCCTTGACATTCGTGGGAACGCATTGTAACTAGAGTTGTGAAGAAGTATGCCTTTGACGGAACGAGTTTCTGGATCTAAGGTTTCGAAGTACTTTCAGGCCTTTGAAAAAGACGAGTTGTGTCGAAACGTCGGCCGAAATAAAAGTTATACCACCATAACAAACCTGCGTGGCAGAGAAGGATCAAATATATTATTGTCATACTGTTTCGACGGCCAAAAGTTTCTTATCCTTCTGCTATGGGAATGTTCCTGTATTTTTTCAAAATACAGAAAAATGGTGATATTAGGTGCGTCACACGATGGGATTACGCCATGTGTTCACTCAGCACGCATGGCGCAATTCCCATGCGTGCTGAGTGAGCACGAGAGCATGACTCAGTTGGTTTGTTGGATTATTACCTGCGCAGTTGCTGGTTTCGCCAATATTCAGTAGTGAAATGATTTTTTTTATTTTTTTGTTTTGGCAGCGACTTTTTTGCTTTTGTTTCTGCTAAATCCTAGATTTATATGCAAGCGAAAAAAGTTATAGTAAGTTAAGAATTTTATGAGTGCTCAAACAATGTAGGCTTTTTCTTGGATTACATGCATAGGCTAAAGTAATCTACAGTTCACTCGACTCTCTTGAAACCTGTAAAATTTGATTTGAAAGGCGTCACGTGGAAATGGGAAATAGTTTGGCAAGAAAACTGTTCAGCTTGAGCTAAAATAACACGACAGTTAGCAGAAAAACCTCCTGGAATTTGCTTGTATTGCACTACAGTTCAGAGAGGCTTCACTTTTACGACTTAAGATTTACGAAATTTCACCTTTTGTTTACGCACACCCCTGATCGAGTCCAAATGTACCGTTTCGGAAAAATTAGTGTGACCTTCCAAATAGAAGCCTTCGGTTTAATCCATTGGAAAGCGTCACTTTTCTATAATTTCTTCATCATCATTTTTGTAAACTTTTTCTAGTTGAGATCATCGGGTTCCTCTCTTCAAGGCGCATCCGACAATATTTAACATTATTCAGTTACACGACCGTAACGTAGAGGGTCAGACAGATTATGCACGATTTTCTCCAGGAGGGATATTAACTGATTTACGACCTCTCCGAAACAGCCTCTATCATCTTCCCTGGTAATACCACCAAACGAATTCAACGAAATGCGCAATTTTCAGAAACTTTTCTTTATCGTTCTCTTCCTTGTGTTAAAAGGATAAGGATAAGGATATAGGCGTTGCTCAATCCCTTTTGGGTTGCGTTGGTATACAGTACGGCAACCGGCTCCTCCTCTGACGGCGCTACGCGCACCATCCTTGCTGTTGCACGATGGTATTTGAAAATAACTGTTCTTCAAAGAAAGCCAAATGCTTCCAGAATTTCTAAACGCGAATAGTCTTTAACTCTTTTTCGATAGCATAAACTGGTACCTTTCCTCGTTACTGTGGCTGTTTCGAAGAAGGGATTTTCGAAAATTGGATGCAGTTTTGACACGACTTCTGAAACTATACTTCCTAATTTAAATCATAATCTATTTCGTGTTACTCCGCGTGTAATTTTCTATTTCCCGCTGGATATTTGACTGTTGGGTATGCCTGCAGCATCCCGTTCAAATCAATTCAAATGCTGTCACCGGATCGAAAGTCGCAGTCGTTCACATGGGCTTACATAGATGTCGGTTGAACTTTCCGAAGCTTGTCGTGCAAGCTAATTTTTGATGGTGGAAGCGTTCGCTTGACTTGGCGTTTGATTCTGCCTGATGTTATGAACGGGGGACTGCCATCTATACGCATGCTTTTCGAAGGGCTATTGGAACAATTTGGCGAGACATGTCCACTATGTATGAGTAGTCAATGAGTCGAAAGATCTATATGAAGGAAGTTAGGCTAAGTGGATGTTGTTTACGGAATTTTATTGTCGAATTGCTACGGCACACGAGACTAATTCATGTGGCAGTAGTTCAGGAAGGAAGTTTGTGGCGTTCCATGCAAAATGTATGAACATTTCCTTGATGGCACTGTTTTTACGTATGCTGTCTGTCGAACTAGCTAGCAACGAGTTCTAAGATTCAAAGATCAGCAAATTAATAAAAAAATTCGAAGCTCCTTACTAAAAGAGTTCACATCCTTTCTACTCTCAACATTGCATTCCTTTCAAGGATTTGCGGTTCGATTTCTGAAGTGAATAGTGTGCAACGATTTGGGGTACGCTCCTTGTGGGTTCATGGGCGAGTCACTAACGATGAAGGAAATACAAGTCAAATTATTCATGGATAAAATGGTTGATTTTGGCGACTGATCCACACTTTTAGGATGCGCCTAGCACTCTAATTCTGCGGCATATCGTGGAGGAAATCTGAATGCGTTTGGCTTAAACATTGAGCTGTAGCGACCATCCGATAGAAGACTTAGTGTTTTACCCTCCCAAGGCATGTCTGGTAGCAGTTGCTTTTGTAGCTTCAGTAATTCACGCTAATAAAACGTTCAAAAAAACATATGTATGGAAAAACATATGAACGGATTTCTAAGAATCCACGGAGAGACCGTAACCACTCTAGACATGAAAAGATTTACGAGCATTGAAAAACTTAGAAAAGCACAGATCCCAGCAGTCGAAGGACAAATGTGGAGAAGAGGATGGATAGAGCGTATTACACTCCTTTCGAAAAATGTATTAAAATTTAGGTAGCAACAAATCCATTTCAGTTCTTTTCACCGAAGGCGAGTGACATACATAGAGCACTATTAAATTTAATACTTTTCTCAGACGGCATAAATCGATTCCAAATAAAGAATTTTAATCTGCTTTTGAACCCCAAAGTTTCCGATTGAGGAATGTTGTTTCCGAAGTGGTTAATCATCTAAAAAACTTCGCTTAAAGAAGAGATGTCGCAAGAACCACAAGAAGTTTTTAAGCCCCTAGATTAGCCATAAACTAGATTAGCACGTTGCTCAGACCAGTTTTTAGCGCAGACGATCCCGATTTGGAAGAAGAAAGGCAGTCCTGCAGACTGCTCCAATTATCGTCCGATTCGCTTGCTTTCGCACAGCATGAAGATCTTCGAGCGAATCCTCGATAGACGAATTCGTGAGATCGTCAAGCTCTCGGAAAACCAGTGCGGCTTCGTAGCTGGCTGTGGAACCATTGATGCTATACACGCCGCCCGCCTCCTGGTGGAGAAGCATCGCGAGAACGTCAACGAGTCCGGCTCCATTAAGATTAACGGTACTGAACTTGCACGCACTTTGGTGTTTAAATACCTGGGATCAGCAATAGCATCTGACGGGGGTCTGATGGTTGAAGTGAACTCACGCGTGAGTGCAGCTTGGTCCAAATGGCGCTCGTTGACTGGCGTGCTCTGCGACAGGAGGATACCAGAGCACCTGAATTCGCAGATTTACAGAGCCGTCGTGCGCCCGGTAGCGATGCACGGCGCTGAGTGTTGGCCTGCGACTAAAGAAGTTGAAACGCGCCTCAGCGTAATGGACACCAAGATGCTGCGCTGGATGGCTGGAATCACGCGCCTGGACCGCATTCGAAACGAAGCTATTCGGCAGAAGTTCGGTGTCGCGCCGATAGCGGACAAGATGCGCGAAGCTCGCTTACGATGGTACGGCCACGTTCTGCGTGGAAAGGAAGACAGCGTCTGCAAGATAGGCCTTGAGTTGGAAGTGTCAGGAAAGCGGCCTAGAGGACGCCCGAAGCAGCGTTGGTCGGATACGTTACACATGGACATGAAAGTAACTGGCGTCCACCCTGATCAAGCGCATGACCGGGAAAGGTGGCGTCATGACACCAGAAGAGCGGACCCCGCGACGAAGCGGGACAAACGCTGAAGAAGAAGAAGATGCGCACATGGTGTACACATACACTGTGGAAGCAGGCGCATTTCCTTTCCTATACTTGCGAACAGAATGGTAAATACGGTAGCTTCAAAGTGTTACGCCAGAGCTTCGAACTGTAAAGGTGTTTGTTGGGATGAAAAGTCGAGCGCCAGGTAGGGTTCGAGCCCCGTTTCACAGGACCGGATGATAACCACTACATCCCCGCGCGCTTCTTAATGAAGCGCAAAATTCACACTTCGTTGGATAATATCGCATCTATCGGTAATCGGGATGAGCCGACCACTGATATTTGCATGAAATCAGTTAGGCTGAAGGACTTTAGAGAAGAGATGTGGATGTTGAGGACGATCAGGCAGAGCTGCAGGTGTAATGGCGCAGCACCCTTTCTGATAACCAAGGAATGCGGGTTCGACTCCTCCTATTTTTGAGTTTCGATAGCAAGAAAACATCGTCATCGCAGCTTAAAAAGCCACTTAGGCCTTAAAAAAATAAAATAAAAAGTCTTAAAAAGTGGGCTGGCGCAACTACATTGACTCCTGACTTGCTTCGTTGCCACTTTATCAAATGTATTATTTCTTTTACTGTCTTCCCTCTCAAATTTTTCTTTAATTTCTCTCATATTACGGTGAAGCGCCAAGACGTTGAAAGCACTCTTTCGTGGTTCCTGGGCTTATGAAGCCTCTACTTCACTGTCCTTTAAATTGTCGGCCAGTTAGTACATTAGTTCTCACTAGGGTGTTTGGGATAATTGTTAAACGTGAATTGTTGATTACTTTGATGAGCAAAAACCTTTTCCACCTTCTCAACACGGTTTCTGTCAGCCCTCAGTTGTTCTTTTAATGACTGGATCAAGGTCTATAATAGCAACAGAAAGCACCTATGTGAGTTTTCGAGAGCCTTTGATAGGGTTCCGAAAAATTTGCTACTAAAAAAACTTGAATCGTTTGAGATTCACCATTGAATCTCTTCTGGGTTGCCAAGTTTTTACATTCCAAGTACGTATTGGCTAAACTGTCTCGCATAGGTAATAATTCCCATCCATTTGAATACAAATTTGGTTCCGATACCTAGAAATAGTGCACGAGATAAGGGATTTAAAATTCCGTTTCCACGATAACTCCTCTTCCGAGACCCATTACAAATGTATATCCTCACTTGCGATCCGTAGAACGTATAGTCTATTTAAAGCTCGCGGAGTGGGAATGCAAGTACACTTTTAATGCACACTGGAGCTATTTAAGACCATTAGTTGAAACGGGTACGCCTCCTTTTAGCCCTTATAAAAAACGTGTTAGAGTGTGCTCGAAATAACTTACTCGTAAGCTGGCCATGAGGTGTTCTGACCAAGGCTTCCAGTTCATTCCAAATGGTGTTCATAGGCGTTATTTGAACGGTTTGCAGAGTTTAAGAAGTAGATTGAGGAATGATCTTCTCATGACCTTCAGGTTTTTAACGAGAAGGGTTTCACTAAATAATGAAGATTTCCCCCTCAGAACTTGAGGGAGTCTCACTAAATTCAGGGCTACACTTGCCAGAACACAGGTAGTGCTTACTTTTTTCAGGGGCAGGGGCTGGTATATGTAGAAGATTCTCGATAGCTGCATGTTTGATTATGTTTCCCCTTTCCTATATGTTTTACTGTTCACCGCTATTCCGAATCGTTGGCCATTTTATTTATCACTTGCTTTATTTTATTACTTGTTCTTCTTTTGTACTGTGTCCTAAGACACCTTATTTGTTTTGGTTATTGTTGGCTTTTTTTTTCTCCACGTAGGCTTTGTCTACATCAATAAAAGCAATATAATGCTCTGTCCGGCAAGCAAAGGATGCGGGGTCCATCCCCATTCCTTAGTTTTGATCGCAAGAAAACGTCGCCATAGCAGCTTATAACTTCAGTAACAGTCATTTGAGGCAAAAAATGAACTGAAATACCACAATATTTAGGACTTGAAAGCTCAGAGAATAACGCGATGCCTTGTTTCTAAATGCAGCGGATAAATGTCTGACAGTGGCCACATCCAAGACTTCTCAATTTCTCGAGTTATTATAATAGTTCTGCAACAGGACTCCAAGATGTAACAACTGACAGCAAATGTCCCTTCTTCAGAACACACTCAATTCGTCAATGTCCAGAAGCGCTTGGACTGTTGCACAACAAAGCGCCAGAGCAGCTGTGCGAAGTTTATTGAAGTAGTGATTGACAGGATAAACGATAGATACATTATGTACATACAGAAAAAAGGCTAGTGAGAAATTAGCCGGTCGGATGATGTGTTCAGCCGGCAGTGGCTGGTGAACAGCAGCGATTATCGCTAGGACTTGCTGAACGGAGAGACGAACTGAGCATACCCTCGGTCACTCTTCAGGGGTGAAACTGAAATCATGTATGATAATGAACTTGAATGATAAATAATAATGATAATAATGGATAAATAGTACTACTAACTTCTGGTTTGTTTATTTATTTATATCTTTATTTATTCTTTACTGCATCCGCAATGCACGTGCGGAACAGAACATATAGAAAAACAGTATTGATGAAAACAATCACATCTACCAACAAATAATTAACATTTCAAGTACTAAGTAGAACTTTGAATAACACTAAGAGCTGCAGCTTGACAAAAGAACTGCCTTCTGCAGCTATTCAGAAGATCAGGCTCAGAGTAAAAATAGCATTCTCTAAAAAGTGTGATGGAGCCCAATACCACGCAAAATTGTTTGAATAAGGTTCTTCAGTTATATAAATAAATTTGATATAGTTAATGGTTTACGGATCTTTACACGGAATTTTGGAGTTCGCCCTAAGTGCTGGGTGGTATAAGGGAATTAACAGCTTCTGCACAAATAACAACGAAACCAGGCATCTATCAGTGGTCATTGAACTAGCCCTAGTGATGGCAGGTGACTGTTGGGAAAAGTATTGACCAGCTTCCCACATCATAAGTCGCTAGTCGAACCAGGTTCTTCAGCAGTTATCATTTGGCCCACGGCTACTCACCACATAATTCAGGCTAATTCAGGTTCTAGGCGCTAGTTCAAAGTTACGTCTTCCTAGCTTAGAAGTTACATTAATACCCCATTTGCTCCAAGGAAGACGTCCTTTGCCGCAGAGAAATCAACGGTTGGAACAGGGTGGTTTACGTCGCCTTACTACGTGAGCACAAGAAAAAGAGAAGACATGCATACCTGAGGTGAAAAACGGCAGCACCTGGCTTGTTTACGAGAAAGACGTTGTAATCATTTACGTAATACCCTGTGGAAGATACTTAAGATCAGATAAGTAAGAACACAAAGTAAAACACCGTACAAATCAAAATAAATAAATGAAATCCCTGTGAACTATAGGTCGATGCTTTTGTGTGCTGACCTCAGGTTCCTGTTCTCGTGCGTGAACAACTGATCCCTTATTTCATAGACTATTCACCTCTGACTCATTTCACTATTTGTTTATTTGTTTATTTACTCATTTATTTATTCAAGAAATCTAAGGTTTGTAATGACAACCATCCCAATAGACCCGTTCTAGTTTTACAAAAGGCATGTGAATGTGAAAAAGGAGAAGGGCACAAATGGAACAGCGATAATGTCAAAGAGAAAGGTTAAGTCATCTTTGACTATGAAATGAAGGAATAGGCGTTCAGACACGCGAGCGGAAGCCTGGGGCCAACACAAGCAAGTCTGGTTATAGTTCATCGAATTGGTTTGTACGGTGTTTTATTTTGTGTTTTTGCTTCTCTGATCGTACAATTAAGTATGTTCGTCAGTTACGTAAAAGACTACAATGTCTTCCTAGTAACACATGGCAGGTGCTGCTGTTTTCAGCTCAGGAATGCATGTCTCGCCCTTTTTGTCATCTTCAAAAAGACGACGAGGCAAAGAACAACTTCTTCGGAGCGGATTACGACAACTTTTAGCCTTGGAATTGTTATTATTCTAGCTTTACTGTTCAAAGATTAGGTGAATTCGTTATGGTCAGTTATCCAACAAGTTCATGGAGGATGAGAATCTAATTCGTTTTTTAGACGCAACGGCGAAATAGCGTTCATCTGAGGGTGTAGACAATTAATGCCTTATCCATCGGTGGCAATCGCTATTAAATGCTTTCCTGTGGTTGAATTTTGACAGGTCAAAAACGTCGTCTAGGCGAAAAACGCTTTAGATTGCCAGCACTTTATCCCGTAGAAGTAGATAGTGTGGCGCATTCCAAGAAGGACTAAAGCCGACTTTAATCTTCTCTTCTACACAGTGCTTAAAAACAGACGAACTTAAAAACATCATAAAGGTCCGCTAGACATTTAAGCTTAAGGGCGGCTGCTACCTCTGGACACTAAGTTCAGCCGGGCACCTGTTTTATAGAACCTAGAGGTTTGGTGTCAAGAAGCAACGGTTGCATGGGTGAACTTAGACGCGAATAAAAAGAAAGTGCATCATTCTACTGCCCTTAAACACTGGAAATCATACATTCCAAAGAGGTTGCTGAGAGAAAAAAGCCAAGCGTATTAATTAGAGGACGGAAAGTGCCTGTGTTTGCCTTCAGTTTTATGCATAAAAAAGTAAATCTCGGAAATGAGCGCTCATCGAGCGCTCGTCGAAAAAAAAATACTGGAAAAAAGTCTAATGAAGGCTGAGCAGAATTATACTCACAATCTTCCCCATTTGCAAATGAGTACGCGTTTCGCTCGACGAAGAAATTCGAGTCCTTATTCCTTGACGAAGCGGTCCAGTACTGCGAGTACTCCTTAGAGTAATTGCTGCTAACATCTGAAAATTGTGGTTTTTCAAGACAGTCCACGTACATGTGCGTTCATATTCGACTGTTTTTAATTAGCGGATTAATGGTTTCGGGAGGCTCGAATTTTATTGGGTTTCCGGGTTAGCTCCCTCATACAGTGTCAAACCGAAAGGAGTTGAAAAACAGTTTATGTTCCTCTTCCCCGCAGCGAGCGTTTTCGAAGATTCAGGGAGGCTGGAGGTCCTCAATTTTATGGCGAGTTCTTTTCCGCCTTTTGAGCGAGCGAGATTATTAGCTTCATTGCTATATAGAATACGAGTATTTACTAAGAAGAGAAGTAAGCCTCTTAGTGCTACTTGAAACAAGAAGCAAGGATAACATTCTGGGCAGTAGACGTCGAGGGAAGAAGATGAAATCCGCTTCGTATTCTGGTTGTATGTAGGCTAAACGCCCCACCACTGCAGTGGTCACAGGAACATTTCCATTGGAGCGCTTGAAATTTTTGCTCTATCTCCCTTCAAACTTTCAAACTTGACCTTTCCTAAGGTGTAGTATATCGCTAATTTAAAAAAAAACAAAGGATAAGGGACGGCGTTACTCGTTCCCTAACGGGATGCGCCATGCATTCTACTTCTACGGGGCGTGATGGGAGCAACTGAATGCGCATTTGGCTTGTACAATGACCTCCGATGGTCAACTAATGAAAAAGTCAGCTCTTTATCCTTCCCAGATAAGTATGCTACCAGTTCGCTGACCCCGGAAGGATGGAAGGCTTGGTTAGCCTGTGTGGAAAATCCTATCTCGGAACCTGGTGTTACGATGCACGCGGCAGCCGCACCTCCTCCAACTTCCCTACACGCCCCCAAATAGTTAATTACAGGTACATACCTACGTGAGTATACGCATTCGTAGTTACAAAGAAAACCTCGGCGGAACCGAATTCGCACGCAAAAATGCGATCTCTAACAGCAGAACGTTTCCAGTATTGATGGATACAATTTTGGCCTCAATTGATTGGAACAAAAAAGTCAGCGTCGCAAATGCATTGCAGTTCAACAGCACATTCAAAATTAGAAAACTTCTTCTCAACTTTGCTAACTTTACCTTTAGACAAACTTTTAAATTAGACATAGTTTCTCACTGTCATTCGGTTCTAATCAAAAAACATATGACTATGCTGCTGCAGCAATTTTTCGTTACAATGAGAAGTCTCGCTCGAGGTAAGACTCGAACCCGTGCTTAGTGCTTTCCTAGCAAGATTCTACCTCATTGCACCACCGGAGCTGGTTGAAGGAACATAACATCCACACGTCGTAGGAGCAATCTGCACCAACCCGAATATCGGAATGAGCCGACCGCTGATATCAGCAAGTGACCACCTAAGACGAGTGTATTAATAGAACCATCCATTTTTTGTAACTTCAGTTGCACCGGCCTGAGCCTCAATCAAAGAAAATGACTTGAATCCAGGAGATTCGGATCTAACCTAGTCGGAAGATGCAAACCACTGGTGACAACTGTATCTGCACAACCACGCCATAGCGCCTCCTCACTTAAATTTGCTAAAGAACCGTCAACACCTCGAGGCAGCAGGTGAAGCTCTCGGTCATTTCCTAGATAGGGAATCGTGAGTAAACACACCATAAGCCCCTCTACGACTAGGATAGATCCGGAGATTCTCTTACGTGAATTCAGTAGTATTCGGTTGTGAAGCCTGTGAGACACTGCTAACACCTCGAAACAATCTCTTGAAATTTCTGCAAGCCGTGCAGTTTATGTTAGCTATTACCAAGTGGATTTTGGGTTTAACTCCCCTCCGCCTAAGTTTTTCGGTATCACCTGTATCACCTGTCGTGCCGTTGATCATCGACTTGCTTGAGCGGGCGCCAGCAGCGTCTCCATTCGTCCCTGTCGCGTGCCAGAGTGGTCCAATGGATCCGTCGCTCGAAGGACACGAAGAGCGTCATATCGGTCGTTCAGGGCTTTCACGAAGAAGTCCGACCAACGCGTTGCTGGGCGTTCCGGTGTTCTCTTGACATCCCGCGGAATCCAGTCGATGATGGCTCTCGTCCAGCGTTGTTAGCGAATCGCATTACGTGGCTGGCCCACCTAATTTTCGACGACTTGGCCCATGCGACACCGTCTCTGATCTTCGAACGTCGGCGAAGCTCGGAACTCCGGAGGCCTTCTCTTTTCGGTACATACGGGATTCCTGCCCAGCCGTTTGCAAAGAGCGCGACACGGAAGCCAATCAAAGCCCGGACTGCGTCATCCACCTTGCCACGTTCACGCAGTACTGTTATCTTCTTCTTCTTCTTCTTCAGCGTTTGTCCCGCTCCGTGGCGGGGTCCGCTATCCGGGTGTCATGACGCCACCTTTTCCGATCCAGCGCTAGATCAGGGTGGACACCAGCTACTTTCAAGTCCATATGTAACGTATCAGCCCAGCGCTGCTTCGGGCGCTCTCTAGGCCGCTTTCCAGATACTTCCAACTCAAGGCCTATCTTGCGGACGCTGTTTTCCTTTCCCACGCAGAACGTGGCCGCACCATCCCAAGCGAGCTTCGCGCATCTTGTCCGCTATCGGCGCGACACCAAACTTCTGCCGAATGACATCGTTTCGGATGCGGTCCATGCGCGTGACTCCGGCCGTCCAGCGCAGCATCTTCGTCTCCATGACGCTGAGGCGTGTTTCAACTTCCTTAGTGGCAGGCCAACAATCAGCGCCGTACATCGCTACAGGGCGCACGACGGCTCTGTAGATCTTCGACTTAAAGCGCTCTGGTATCTTCTTGTCGCAGAGCACGCCAGTCAACGAGCGCCACTTGGACCAAACTGCACTCACGCGTGAGTTCACTTCGACCATCAGTCTGCCGTCAGACGCGACTGCTGATCCCAGATACTTAAAGACCGCAGTGCGTGGAAGCTCGATGCCGCTAACCTTGATGGAGCTGGACTCAGTAACGTCTGTCGTTAGATATTCGGTCTTCTTCACGTTCATTTTGAGTCCAAAGTTTCAGTCCACGCAGTACTGGTATCAGTTAGCACAAATATATGCCTCCTCTTTGTCTCCCTGCTCAAACTCCGGGAAGTGACTCAACCTGGTTGGCCATCAACCCACTAAGTACCACACCGTCCGCATTTCTTCCGTGAAATAAAGGCAGACCTATCTGAGACGAAATTGCATTGACTTGGCAATCCGGTGTATTATTCGGATAGAGATTGAAACCAAATTTCTCGAGCCCAGTGGCAGGCTTGGTCCAATGGCTTTGAGTGACGACGAATTTCCCTTGTCGCAGGCATAGCACAGAACAGTACTTAGCCTAGCTCTACGTAGGTCGCGTGTTTCACGAAGTCTAAATATATTCTAAACTACACCTTTGTTACCGCCATCATTGGGTTTTAGGTGGTCAACGGATCTTACCAAAAAGTTCCGCCCAATAGGTAACATCTTCCCCACCAGCTGATGATTGCTTTTCCTCGAGATTACCGTTGAGGTTACCTTGAACTGCCGACAGGTAGACTTCGCGAATTGTTTGTCGTTTTTGCTTGTAAATACGCACGCATTCTATTGTTTACATATGTGCTTGAAGCCAACACCCACACTCCACAGCAGAAGCCATTGAAAAACACAAACATTAGCGGCTTCGCTGCTGGATCGTGGAAGAAATCTCCAAAGATAAATGTGGAGCATCAGTCTACTGACGCAAACTTAGAAAACGAGCAGAGTGGATTCGAATTTCATAAACTTCACTTCAAAGTGGACACTTTTCGTTTTAAACCGGACACTATTTATTTCGAAGCCTTACTCTTCTCGAAGTAACATGAACATTTTGCAAACGCAGTCAGATGTATGCAAAGTTTGAATGGACGTTGTCCAAGCCAATTGAAGTTATATTTCTATAAAGAATTTTTCATTAAGAGTTCGCCTTCGTGTAGTGTCTTAAAATGTAACGACACTATTCGAATATGTGAAGTCAAAATTCTTATCACTTGACTTCAAACAATATTTTTCGGTTTATCCTAACGGACAGGAGGTCAGCGGACGCTTATCTGCTATATGGGGAGATTGCATTGTTCTTTGCGTTGCATTGTTTATAAGAATGACAGAATATGAATATAGATATGAATGATAACCGTTGTTTGCATATTTATAAATCTATACATTGCAAAAGCGAATAGAAGAATGGAAGAAATAGGAGAAATGTACCACCAATTCCCCAGCACAACTTCAGATAAACAGCATTTACACCATCAATCAAATAAACATTGCCATGTTGCGGTCAAGTGCACGACCCAATATCTTCACACGAACCTTGTGTCGGATCACTTTGGAAATAGGTTAAAACACTATTTGGTCAGAGAAATAAAGATCCTACGCTGATTCAAAAAAGCGTGCACATTTCTTCGTAAGACACGCCGCATAAGAGTTTGTTTATATAAATTTCTTTAGAATAAAATATTACTATGTTTCTGTGATAACGTATCTATTTTGGCCTTAGATATGCGTGGCCCAAAAGGAAATGAGTAACGCCGTCCTTTTGTCCTTTACTATACGTTATTTTTGCGAAGTAAATGCTAGGATTAAAACGGAAAAGTGAACAGTTTGAAGTGAAAACGGTGTATATTATTATTGTTATTATTTCACGATTCGTGGGCGTGTATAGCGCAATCCGAGGAGGCGGCGGCTGTCACGTGCACCCGTTACCAGGTTTCTGATTCGGATTTCCCGCCTAGGCCAACCATACCTTCCATCCCTCCGGGGTCGGTGAATTGGTACCAGACTTGTCTGGCTAGAATAAAGCGCTGAATTGCTCGTCGCCTGACCACCGCAAGTCAATGTATGGCCAAATACGCATTTACAACGCCTTCACGATGTCCCGTAGAAGTTGAATGCGTGGCGCACCACAAAAGGGATTGAGTAACGCAGTCCTTTATCGTTTTTTATTACACTATCATATTCCAAGTACACTAAGTAAACAACGGTAGGGTTTAATGCAAGTGGAGGGATTTCTTCTTCATCGATGGGCGCTTTTGTCATGTGTTGAAGAACCGCAAAAAAATTCCGTTCCGTCAGGTTACAACACTATCAACAAAAAAAAATTGCACGTCTATATGGGTCTATAACAAATAGCTTTAGACCTTACCCGAAGTTTCGTTTTTAAATTCCATTCATCTAAAAGTTAAAAGCACATTCTGCGGTTTGTTTGACTGTATATTTCGGTGTTTTTCTTGCATATTATATGAATATAACCGTGTAGTAAATGATAATGCATATCACCCGGAGGTTTTCGTCTTCATTCACTTTTGATTTGATTTTGTAGTGCAGCAATTAAGCTGCCATTGTGCGGAACTCGAGAAAGTTTGCAAGAAATGCCAAAAATGTGGCCACACGACAAAACTCACCTCGTCTTCTCCGGCGAGGTTGATAGTACAACACGTAGGGTTTCGTCTGAGCGGATCCCATCTCGAGTGTCGGGGTGGCTAAGGCTGAATTCGACTGAGAGATCCCAGCGTGCCGTTGGTCCTTTCAGCCGATCTTGTAGGGGGTGTGGCCTGGAACTTCAAAGGGCGCTCGCGTTACACGAACAACAACTGAGCGAAAAGCCGGTCGAGAGCACAGCGCGGACGGGGCGGAGCGAGGGGCGCTGGGCGGAGTGCGGAAGAAAGCGCGATCTGAATGTGTGGGGGAGGCTGAATGCGTGGCTGTCGATCAAGCCAGCTCTGGAGTCGTTCGCGTGATTCATAGTGCTCAGTGGCGATGCCGAAAAACACGTGCTGATCATGACGACAGCAAATTTGGCCGACGACTACTGACAAGGGAAGGTGTGAAACAGATGTCTGAACAGCGAGAGCGAGCGATACAAAAAGAATTCCCACCCCTCACTTGGTGTAAAAATGTGTTTCTTTTCTGCCAAATCGTTGAACCCAGGGAGTAGGACGCCCTTCAAATTACTATGGAATGCCTTGTGAAATGCATAACCTAGGTTAGGTTAGGCTGCCTATAAAAGGACTGAGCATAAGACCTGTATTTGCATCAGATTTTTTAGAAACAGGGCGAATAGTCCTACGTCTCAAGGCTCACTAAAGACATCCCTTCCCTTGAAGAATTCAAGAGATAAAAACGAGAAGAAAGGAGCTATGGTTACCTAGTTCCTGAACAATCTTTGGTTAAAATAAAGCTTCGTTGTTGTTGTACAGTGAACCAGGTTTCTTGACCCATAGGCAATTTTTAAGCAATTTCCCACATTTTCTGTGGTTAAAAGCTGCGATGCCTTAAAGGGACGGTAGGACAGACTCGTCGCAGATTTATAGAAGGATCGACAAGCAATAGCACGTTCCAGAATTCAGAGGGCAGGATGTCTACATCGGTGACCTCTAAATAGATATTGCGGTGTAGATTTAACGAGAAGGCTGCCATCAGTGAAGCACTGAAAAAAGGGACTCACAATTTGGTTTGGCTGCTGAACATGCAATAAAACTCAAAGCTTTCTGAAATAACAATAACAATCTTTTCTTCAATATTAGTGATCAGCTGTCATGTTAAGCTACATAAAAACGGAAAATCCATTGGCATTTACTTGAATGAATGAAGCTTTTCAGATCCCAGTCTTTCGAGGTAACACGTGAGAGTCGTAGATGGACCAAATGAGCTCTACGAAGCATGTGGCTAAGATAGCACACCAAAGAGAGAAGACATCCCGTAATTCGAGGGTGGTAAAAAATCTTGGGGCCTATTTGACCAATCCTTCGATCACGTAGTCAGCCAGATATTCTACTGAAAACCCCAGTTCGTCGAATATCAGAAAAGCGCTATCACCCCAGCTGTAAGTGGCTGAACTTCTTGTTGATAGCCAAGCATGATAGAATTGACACTTTCTGATCTTTAATAGCGAAAAAGAAGTACTGGACCGGTTTTACCACGGGAGGTACAAATGTTTTCGTTTTGAGTTCAATGGCGCAACGACAGATTCATCTGTTTGGTCCTAATATAATTCAAATAGTGCACCATAGCAGATGACACGTGAAGATAAGCAATACGGAAGTCAGCACACAGTATTGTTCGTGCAAGAGCAGCAATTCTACAAGCCAAACGAAAAATGATTCCTTGGTATGCATCCCTTGACTACACTACATGAACCTAGCGATATAGAAAACCGAAAGAACTGTGAGCGAGTGTGAATTTCAGCTCCATCGTAGAATGTTAGAAAGTCGATTTCCTAATTCTCAAAAGGCATTGTTTAGCGCAGCCTTAGGACTAATATTGTTGACTATTGCGCACAATTTAGTGCAAGTATAAATTATTAAATAAATAAACCAAAGTACACTCTCAAGATGCATGAGAATCATGAGTTTTTTCATTTCTTCAATTCTTTATAGCAAACTTTACAAAGCAGCTCCTGGGAGGAGAGATGTTCAGCAATTGGAAAAAGGATTAAACTGCCTTCATTGGGGCCTTAAAAGAATGGAGTAGGGTCATGCTAGCTGCTAGCCATGTTCTGCTTCCAGAAGTAATTAAACGAATAGACAGCATATCAACTAGCGAACATGGTTGGATTGGTTGTGCACAGTACACCCCTGTGCTTTAATAAAGAAAGAGGAATGAAAGGAAGAAACAAAAGGACTAATATCCGTTTCTTCCTAGACTTAGACATATATCAGGAAGGAAAAGTAAAAGCATAAGTCGAAAACAGACAAGGGAGCCATGAAGTAGTCAAATCCTTCTCTACGAAGCGGAGAGGCACCTACTTTACAATGCCGCTATGAGTGTGTATCCACTTTCTCTTCAAAGCGTGTCATGCATGTCGAAAAGAAGAGACGAAGGGCAAAATTGTAAAGAGTTTTCGCCCATCAATTTTCATCGGGTTGCTCACTGCACTCTCCTACCAGGTCTCATCATGCCAAGAATTTAGAATCTTAATAGATACGGTAAGCACATTTGAAAGGGAGGCCTCTAGATTTTTCCTACAGCTTTCAATAAGCATTTTTATACTCTGTGCTCAAGCGCTACGAAAAATTTAATTTTTAGGACCTTTCCCACATTCTGAGGTGTTTACTATGTCGCCCTGTTGTCCACCGAAGAGCTCCTTACCTTCTTCCTTACTGCTTAGAATTTCATATCCAATTTAACCACTCCTTAAAAGCATCTACGAGTTGCTAAACATGATGTACTGTTTTCACGGATGATGGTTCAGATATAGCAATGAGAATCGCAAGTATCGCCAACCTGAGTCAGTGATTTCGCACGAGATTCAATAGGTTTCGTAAGGCATTAAGTTGTCCATTTGACGATTAGGGCAGGTTGTTGTAAGGATCCAACATTTATCCGGAGTACTCGGACAGAATTCCCGACATCCTCAAGGCGCTCTGCTGCCACGCAGTTTTGGATGCATTCTAGATACGTTTTTGCTGTATATGAAGCAGCGCCTTCAAAGAAATACTTTTTCAAAAAGGAGCGTTGTAGTGCACTCATGGAAGGCGCCGGCTACCCGATTCTAGGTTCCTGATTCGAATTCACTACCTAGGCCAGTCAAGTTCTCCATCCCGCCAGAGCTGGTGATTTGCTACCTTCAGTGAAGGAAAGATCGCGGACTTATCCATTTGTAGGCCAGCATATGTCATTGTATATGCCAAATACGCATTCAAATTGCCTATACGACATTCGTTAGAAATGGAATGTGTGGCGTGTCCCCGAAAGGATTGACAGACGTCGTTTTTTGTCCTTAGTCGTTTATTTTCTAAAGGTATTCAAGTGAACCTTTAACTCGTCTGATGTTATGCAAAAGGTTTTTCGATGCCTGAACTGACGATGAGATCTAAACGGCAATCTAATCTAATGGCACTCTATTTGTGCAAAATAGTGAACCAAAATGTCACCATAGCAGTTTTTTATCTTCAAGCATTTTTATAAACGTGTACGGTAGTTTTCCCGGCTATTTAAAGCCATTTAAGCTGTTTTCTGAGAAATGGACATTGAGCATCTTACGCATTCAAAGACATGCACTCAACAAAAAAAGTGGGAGGGCGAGGGGCTGCGTCAGTTCCGGGCCTTGTCTATTGTCTTTCGTCACTGACAGCTCGTAAAAGTTTTTTGAATCTAGAAGGATTCTTATAATCGATTCTACATGCTAAACTCGTTAAAAATTTACCAATGCCCACCATTTACCGTTCCTCTTCTCGACTTCAGAACATGTTGCTTCTTCGCTCAAATTTGCTCAGGCTAAAAGCGGCACAAATTAGTGCACGGGCTCTGCAAGTGACGTTAATAATGAAGGCGTATGATTAGAATATTCCTGTCCCAGTTATTGAAGTCTTCTGAGTTTAAGCCGAACCAGTTCTATGAACCGAACCGACACCGAATGAAAAAAGGGGCACTATTTCTTTAACCTATATAGCTTGACGGATGAAGAAATTTTAGGCTTTATTGAGGGCTTGGAGAATAGATGTTAGTCGAAACGTCGGCCGTAATAATATATAATTTTATAGCAAACCGGGTTCGTAAAAAATGAAAAAATGCCCAGGTTTCTAGAACTTGAACTTGGAGTCCGCAAATCAAAGTGTTATTTTCTTTTGAATTTTAGATAACAGATGATATGAACAGATAAACTTGCTTTAAAAAGTCGAGACCATAAATCAAAAATGAGATTATGGGGATCGAAAAGTAGCGCCGGCCTTAAGAGGAGTGTTCATTGAAACCCATTCTACCTCACATACCATTTTGTGAGGGCTAAGCCTACAAAAGCTTATCACCAAATTCAATATTCACAATGCCCTTCTTCTCACAGAGGATGACTGACAAATTCGAAAAAAGCGGAAGGAAGAAAGCGAAATGCAGGTAAACAGGAACAACTATTGAAATCGGAACCGGACACGGCCATGTTTTCACTGCACAACTCGGACCTAACTTATGCTAGGGTCTCTCAAATGTTGAGTTATAAGGTTGCACTACTGTATTCATTACGCCTCAGAGACCTGGGCCATACGAAAGGATGAACGTGCGACCCGCGTCGCGCAGCGTGGAATCGAGTGGACGATGCTCGAAGTGACACAACTCACGCAGGTGAGAGAAGGCCTCCTGAGTTCCGGGCTTCGCCGACGTCCGAAGATCAGAGACGCTGTCGCATGGGCCAAGTCGTCGAAAATTAGGTGGGCCGGCCACGTAATGCGATTCGCAGTCACCGCTGGACGATGGCAATCACCGACTGGATTCCGCGGGATGTCAAGGGAACAGCAGGACCCCCACCAACGCGTTGGTCGGACTACTTCGCGAAAGCCCTGAACGACCGATATGACGCCCTTCGTGTCGCTCGAGCGATGAGTATTCATTGAAGCACTCTGGCACGCGACATGGAAGAATGGAAAGGGTGCTGGCGCCCGCTCGAGCAAGTCGATGATCAATGGGAAGACAGGTGATGCAGGTGATACAACTGCATTTTGCTCTACCAGTGTAACCGGTTTCTTTTTCTCTTCAACTGCAAGTAAGAACGGAGAAATTCAACGATGGTATAGCCTCCAGAGCCTCGAAAAGAGAAATCAGTTCCTCTCCTGATAAACTGAATTGGTTACTAGCTGAAGGAGTGAATGACTGTTACAGGTTCTGAGCTCTTTTTGCCATCGGTTTTTGCTCTTAACGTTTTTACCTAGGAGAGAGTGGTTTGACTAGTGGGAATTTGAAGGAGTCTGAAATCCATTCTACAAAATAGATGGGGGAACGCTTCAACGACCAATTGCTGGCAGGCCCATGTTCATAAGTTGAAATTTGGAAAATCACGCGCTACAAAAGATTTCTGTTCCTGCAAAATACGATGCTGAAAAGAATACTGCATACCGTTGTTAGCAGTACCACTTGAAGTAATCCTGTTACTTTTGAAGGAAACTTTCAGATGATCCCGCTGACTACGGTGTTTAATTATATGGAAAAAGCCTAGCCGTATAAACAACGATTGCGTACCAAAACCCGCACAATTTTAAGCATTTCTTTTCCGCACGTTATAGATCACCATGAAAGAGAACTTTTCACAACGGACCGCTTCTGGCTCAGCGATAGTCTTCCCATGATGGTAATGGTTTTGCACCCTGCGTGGCAGCTCACAGCAGAATATTGATCCTAATTTTTTATTACAAAATTAGACTTACTGTTGTGTTGCAGCACGCACTCCTTCTCTAACAGTCTGCTTAATGAGAATGAAAAGTTGAAGAGACCAGAATTTACTGGCAATATTTCGTGTGGGAGGGCGCGTGTAGCGCAGTGCTGGCGATGTCCGTGCCTCCACGTGGTGCCAATGGAAACTGCTCGCTCTGCGAGCTAAGCTAATCACGGACATTCGAATGCAGGCGACAGGCCCTTGTGACAGGCCGGCCTACGAAGACCCATGTCACATCACATAGTGTATGATAAGTCAAGTTTCACGAGATAGTGCTACGGCGTCCGCGGGAGCCGACGCGCACTCGCAAAGCCCGGCGAGTGTGAAAAGTATGCGAGGGTCCCTGATGCGAAGACTGCATCGGGGGGCAACTGAGCTAGTCCGAAAGTCCCGTAACGTAAGCAGGACCCGCGTGGCTACGCTGAATGTGGGTACGTTGACGGGCCGCTCGTGCGAGTTGGTTGAAGCACTGGAGCGAAGAATAGTTGATTTCTGTAGGAGACGAGCTGGTCCTGCGGCAAGTCAAGGGACATAGGACGTGGTTTCAAGGCCGTTCTATGTGGATGTCCCAGGACCACCAGCGGTGTCGGAATAATCGTCTCCGAACGATTTCGTGACTTGATTGTAAGCGTCGAGCGCTTTGACGATCGATTGATGAAAATCGTTGTCGCCGCTAAGGAGCGACTCTATCACTTCTTCTCTGCGTATGCTCCGCAGAGTGGCTGCTCCGATTAAGCCAAGGATGAGTTTTGGAACCTGCTTGATGAGACGACAGCAGAGGTACCGTCGAAAGATGTCATCATAGTCGCTGGTGACCTTAATGGGTACGTAGGTGCTGCGAAGGACGGGTACAGCTGTCATGGTGGTTTTGGATACGGGTCTCGCAACCCCGATGGTGAGCGTATTCTTGAGTATGCGGAGTCGCATAGCCTCACCATTGTGAACACCGTTTTCCGAAAACGCGACTCCCACCTCATCCCATACTATAGTGGGAGCTCCAAGTCTCAGATAGACTTTGTGCTTGTGAAGGATCGTGACCGAAATCTCGTCATAGAAGATCGTGCCGTATAAAACGGTCGCCCCACAGCATGATCGCTGGTCTGCACCTTTAAGATCACCCTTCCGAGGGTGCAGCAGGTTGAGCGATGCGGTGCTGCGAGAATCAAGTGGTGGCGAATGAGAGAGAAGGAAGCAGCTGTGATTTCTCGCGTGCGGTTACCGACAGTTACGACTGTCGATGAAACTTGGAAGAAAGCAACCGACGCGATACGCCAAGCTGCAAGGTTGGAACTCGGCACTACGAAGCCTGGACGACGCAAAGTCGACAAGCAGGCATGGCTGTGGACAGACGATGTGAAAGCGAAGGTTCGAGAGAAGAAGTCGCTGTATCATGTGTTTCTCGGCGACAGAACAGCCGACAACTGGCAGGAGTATCAGGAGGCGAAGAAGGCTGCAAAGAAAGCCGTGGCTGTTGCGAAAGCTACTCATTATGGTGATGTCTACCGAAAGCTCGAGTCGCGCGATGGTGAGCGGTATTTGTACCGACTTGCTAAGACCCGCCATCGCCAAACCGAGGACATCGAGAAGTTCTTCGGCATCAATGATGAGAGCGGCCATCTTCTGACAGACCGCAAAAAGGCGCTGAAGCGATGGCGTGATTACTTTGAGGGAATTTCCACTATGGAATTTCCTCATCCGGCCATCCCTTCTGTGGCTTCTGTTCACGGTCCCGTTCACGAGATCACCGTGTAGGAAACAGAAGCGGCTCTGAAGAAGATGAAGCCCGGTAAGGCGACAGGGCCGGATGATCTGGCAGCCGATGTTTGGAGGTCGAAGCTCTGGTATCCTGCTGAGTGGTTGGCCGAGTTCTTCAACCAAGTAGTAAAGGAGAAGAAAGTACCGGAGTGTTGGCACAACAGTATGACGATTCCGATCTGGAAGAAGAACGGCAGTGCTGCGGACTGCTTCAATTACCGTCCGATTCGCATGCTTTCGCACAGCATGAAGATCTTCGAGCGAATCCTCGATAGAAGAATCCGTGAAGTCGTCAGGCTCTCCGACAACCAGTGCGGCTTTGTGTCTGGTTGTGGGACCGTTGAAGCTATACACGCCGCCCGCCTCCTGGTGGAGAAGCATCGCGAGAGACAGAGGCCGGTGCATATCGCCTTTCTCGACTTGGAAAAGGCCTTCGACCGCGTGCCGCGTGAGCTTATATGGTACGCCTTGCGACGACGCAAGTACCTGAGGAACTTATAGAGTGGGTGCGGATGCTCTATTCTTGCCCAACGAGTGGAGTGCAAGCTGCAGCTGGAACCTCAATGGAGTTTCCCATCTCTGTTGGGGTGCACCAGGGTTCTGCGCTTTCTCCACTCCTCTTTGTTGTCGTCATGGATGCCATTACGCGAGATCTTCAGCAGCCTGTTCCATGGAACTGCTTTATGCTGATGATGCGATGCTCGCCTGCGAAGACAAAGGTGAACTTGAGCGAGAGGTGCAAGCTTGCTGCGACCGTCTGGCGAGGTTTGGACTCAAATTGAACGTCAAGAAGACAGAGTACCTAACGACTGACGTCAACAAGTCCGGCTCCATTAAGATTAACGGTACTGAACTTGCACGCACTTCGGTGTTTAAATACCTGGGATCAGCAATAGCGTCTGACGGCGGTCTGATGGTTGAAGTGAACTCACGCGTGAGTGCAGCTTGGTCCAAGTGGCGTTCGCTGACTGGCGTGCTCTGCGATAGGAAAATACCAGAGCACCTGAAGTCGAAGATTTACAGAACAGTCATCCGGCCAGTAGCGATGTACGGCGCTGAGTGTTGGCCTGCGACTAAGGAAGTTGAAACACGCCTCAGCGTCATGGAGACGAACATGCTGCGCTGGACGGCTGGAGTCACCCGCATGGACCGCATTCGAAATGATGCTATTCGGCAAAAGTTCGGTGTCGCGTCGATAGCCGGCAAGATGCGCGAAGCTCGCTTGCGATGGTACGGCCACGTTCTGCGTTGGAAAGAAGACAGCGTCCGCAAGATAGGCCTTGAGTTGGAACTATCTGGAAAGCAGCCTAGAGGACGCCCGAAGCAGCCTTGGTCCGATACGTTACACACGGACGTGAAAGTAGCTGGTGTCCACCCTGATCAAGCGCAGGATCTGGAAAGGTGGCGTCGTAACACCAGAAGAGCGGACCCCGCGACGATGCAGGACAAACGGTGAAGAATAAGAAGAAGAAGAAGAAGAAGAAGGGCGCGTGTAGCGCAGTCGGAGTTGTGACGGCTGTCGCGTTCACCCGATACCAGGTTCTTGGTTCGGATTTCCCGCCCAGGCCAAACCAAGCCTTCCACCCCTCCAGGGTCGGTGAATTGGAACCAGACTTTTCTGGAAAGGATAAAGCTCTGCCTTGTTCATCTGTTCGATACCACAAGCCATTGTGTGGCCAAATACGCACTCGAATCGCCCACGAAATCCCGTAGAAGTAGAATGCATGGCGCATCCCAAAAGGGATTGAGTAACGCCGTCATTTACCCTTGTTATTTTGTGTGGAAACAAACATGAACACAGACTGAATGGCGACCTTTCCTTTGCCTTCTTCTTTTCTGCTAGGGCTATCTTTCTGCTGGAACGTGCGTTCTGCTTCGAAGGGACGGGGTTAGGTTTACGGAAAAAGATTTTTCTCTATTTCCAACAACTGTTTTCGCTTATATTCATTTTCTTCAAGAAAATCTAGAATGGTGAAGCAAGCCTGTCCAAGAACTCATTGAAGATGGATGAGCACAAGGAACAGCCGATGTTTGAATGCCACAGATCCCCATGGAAATAAGCCCAGACTGTTATTTTGACCTTTCTATGACGGCTCAGCTACATGAAGCAGTGGACAAGCCTGACCAGGAAACGGTCTCAAGCAGTGAGCAAGCCTGACCAGGGAAGGGTCTCTAGGGTCTCAGTAGGACTGAACGTGGTAGATGCTGAACAACTAGGGAACTCCAAAAATGCAAAAATTTTGTGTAGGCGCGGGAATCGAACGTATGCCCTCTCACCTTTGAAACAACAGCTTCATCCCTGCGCCACCAATCCGCTTGCAGCCGAGCCTTTCTCCGACATTCATCAAAATCAACATATATCGCTCACAGCGCGTGAGTATGGAATTTGGACGGCCCTAGTTCCTAAGGCTCGAGGGCTGAGCGAAAATGGAACTCGAAGTGCTATCCATTTCCTTCTTCAGATATATATATATATATACGTATAATGGTGAGACTGTTCCCTAGTGCGTGAAGAAAGGGCCCTTTTTGCCAATTCGCTTACTGCAACAACAAAAGGGCAGAGCTTCTACGCTTGCATTCAGCGGTGACTAGGATAAACGGTCTTCTTAAAATGAAAAGATAAAAGTACGCTTTTAGAAATAAAACAAAAAAAGCAATAAAAACAAAAAAATAAAATGGACGGCGCTAGTCAATCTCTATTTGGGATGTACCACACATTCTCTTATAGTTAGATACAATTTGAGTAGGCATTGGCTTATACAATGAATTGCGATGTCCAGCCAGCAGACAAGTCAGTGACTTCTCACTCTCAGACAAGTACTTATGTACGTATTCACCGCCCGGAGGGATGGAAGCTTTGGTTCGCATGGACGGGAAATCCCAACCAAAACCCTGGAATCGGGTACACGTGGCAGCAGGCGCCTCTTCGGATTGCGCTACCAAACGCCATTCTTAAAATATGTACGTCGACCCATTTTCTTGTAGTTTTGTCAACTTCTCCAAGTATTACTGGAATATAGAAGTTGTTAGAGGATGTCTAGTTGTGATCAAACCTCTTGCGCCAGGCGGGACTCGAACCCGCATCTTCTGCTTTCCGGGCAGCGATGTTCGCCTTACACCACCGGCGCTGTTTGGTCGAACTGAACATCCACGATATCTTCCTAGCAAGTCCTCACCTATCAGCACTCTCCCGTTATCGGGATGAGCCGGCCGCTGATATCAGCATGAAACCGGTAAAGCTGAAGGCACTCGAAGAAATGATTTTTGTCATCCCGATAGCTGATAGGTGAGTACTTGCTAGGAAGATATCGTGGATGTTCAGTTCGACCAAACAGCGCCGGTGGTGTAAGGCGAACATCGCTGCCCGGAAAGCAGAAGATGCGGGTTCGAGTCCCGCCTGGCGCAAGAGTTTTGATCGCAACTAGACATCCATCTAACAACTTCTATCTTCTATACCAGCCGCTCTAGGCTCAAGCAAAGTTAAAAATCATTACTGGAATATACGTTGGCCTCTCTTCTAAATAGCTTAAATACGAGATCAGCCATTGTTGTATATTGGACAACGTACACAGTTGAAAAGGTGTTCTTTTTCAGCGCCATGAAACGACTAGAATGCTAACTCTGCCGAACCATGAAAATGAAAAAACGCTGTCAAGAAAAAGTTCCTTGATGTGAGCACGGTCACTTCCTACACTCCAAACATCGCTGGGATATCTACTTGTCACGAGAGCGCTACAGCGATATCGGACAAGAACCTTTAGAAGAGCTTCCTTTGCTCTCGATAAGAATCGCCACCAAAGCGTTTCTAAGATGGCCGACGAATCACGTTATAAAGTTCATCCTAAAGTCAGCTGTATTTTTAGAATCCTCTCTGGAGCTGCATGTAAACACCAGCTATTTCTGTATTATGTCGGCAATTTCTGTCAGAAACTGCAGTGTGAGAGCTGGTGATTTATTAGTTCTTCCCGTGACTCAAACAGCTCGCGGCTCATCACCCAACAACTGCCACTATTTTGCGTAATTACCCTTAATGTTCTGATAGTGCACTGAGGACCAGCAAGCGACCTGCTGACGTCGACAAAGTCCTAGTCATCACATATGTAAGAAGAAGCTCCACGAGTTTCAAAGCCAACAGCTGGCTAGGATAAGTCCAATATTGACTCCTCAATTTCGTCTGCTGAAAGAAGGGGAAGTCAAGGCTTCTAACAAGGTTTTAAGGGCCCCGAAAATAGTAATATGAAATGAATCATATTCCACCTTTGTTGAATCCGAAATTGAGTTCACTTGGCCTTCCAAATAACCACTGTATGGGCGAGTGTGGCACTACAATTGCCAAATTCCTCCCCTATATCATGGAGAAGAATGCTCGAGTAACCGGAACATCGTAAATCGAAAGCCTCCATCTTACAGCTGCTTTGTGGCGCCCAGAAACTGATTCAAATTTTTAGTGGTTCTCTGTCTGTTAATCAATTAACTGGGCGCGTGGTGCGCAGTTGGAGGCAGTGCCAGCTGTTGTATGCTCCCGATACCAGGTCCTGGATCGGATTTCCCGCCCAGGCCATCCAAGCGCCCTCCTTCCCACCGGGGTCGGTAAATTGGTACCGGAATTGACTGGGAAGAATTAAGCGCGGGCCTATTCATCGGCTGGCCACCACAAGTGATTGTATTGAAATCGCCCCTGCGATATCCCGTAGAATTAAAATGCGCGGTCCATCCAAAGGGGGATAGAGTAACGTCACCCTTTACTCTCTGTAAAAATTGTCTTTCCAGGTGGTTTCGGCAATGTTGAGAGACTCGCGCAATTTCGTTTACTGAAGGAGACACATTATGAAATGAAATGAAATGGAATTGAATCAAACAACGTTTTGAATGGTAATTGTTTGACAGTAAAAATAAAGGTTCTCTGGGAGCAGTTCTCGAATGTAATAAGGGCAGGTTTAATTTCACGTCGATTTTAGCGGAATATCATGACGCGACACACTTCTCTACATGAGCGAGCGACATTCTGCTCTGAAACTGCACTCTGTAAAATTCAATGTTAATTGCTAATCGTGACTGAAACGCTTATTTTAAAATTTACAAGATTCTTTTACAGCGTACAAATATTTTTCGAAGCTCTCTTCGAGCCACGGAAACTTCATTGTATACCTGATTGTCGCAGAAATAGCTTTAATTGAGTACAATTTCACCTTCCGATGTTGTTTCCTCCAGGAAACTACATTAGGAACTAAATTTGAAATAGTACCCCATAAAGTGTTGATCCCTGATTGTGCAGAAGAAACGCCGACCCTTCTCGCATCGATTTATACTAGTAAGGGAGATGTCGTATTCAAAACCACCATTTTTCATGGAAACGATAAGAAATCTATTTGAAGTAGACGATTCATGCAAGAGTAATTATTATATTAGCTTTTAAGCGATAGTAAACACACAGCATAAAATTAAAATTTTTAGTTGGGTTAAATTTTGCATCGTTTGCTGAAGAAAAATCAACGTAAAAATTGAACCTCCTTGATCATATCGAAAATGCAGAAGAAAGATATTTTTCTGCTTACCATTGTAGCTAAGAATTTTACGGGGATGCGGTTTTTTGTTAGGTTTGTCTCACTGAGGTGAAAAATATATTTCTGTGTACATATTTTGTTTCGTTTCCGTAGTCGATTCGTAGGGCACCCGCACAAATGCTTAAACTCTGATTAAAAAACTTGAAAATCTTGAAAATAGCTTTTACACTACGATTAGCAATTAATACCAAAGTTTGACAGAGTACAGTTCTAAATCAGAATGATAGCTGGTTCAGGAGTCGAAACAAATATTTCGTGCTGTAAAATGCGGCAAAAATCGGCAGAAAATCGGACTCGTCCTTTTTGATATGAAGGCTGCTCGAGAAAATTCCAGCTTTTTAGGACAGCTTAATCATTCAAACATATGTAGGATTCATTTCATTTCTTATTTCATGTTTCCTCCAGTATACAAAGCTTCGCGCGACCCTCGACACTGTCGAAGCTGCATCAAGAAATACGACTTTTTAAGAAACACAAAAACCACTAAAAAGCTGAAGAAAGCAGATAAGAAGAATAAAGCTGTGTAAGAGCCAAAGGGTCGTAAATTGTCGGCAAAAATCGACTTCACTCTTGGGCTTTTCCACAACTGAGCGGCAGCATTCATTTATCTATTTATTCAAAGCACAGACCGGGGTTAGCGTATTTAGAAGCAAATCAATACCACAACACAAACACTAGAATTACAACAACATATGTAAATTAAATCATGAGCCGGATAAAGCGAAACTTCATCATCAGAACAGCATGTGAGCAGAACACTCCACAATTTTCACTTTGAGAGGTCCCTTCTGCAGTTTTGAAAAGAGAGTTCCCTCAGGTCTTCGTGCTCACCAAGCAAAAGGTTCAATTCCTTGAGAGCTCTATAGGTTAGAAAGTCGGACGTTGTACGGCAAGCGAGACCCTAAGTTTCAGCTAACCTCTTACAGTTCTTGTCAGCATTTCATCGAAGGAATATGTGTTTTATTTATACATACGGCTTCTTTTAAATATAACAACACACATAGTAGATGAGTGCACTTCATTCAAGGTATCCCATTAGATTTTGAAAGACTGAGCCGGAGGTTAGCAAATATTAAGGGTGCCGTTCTGTAGAGATCTCCAACGTATTTGTAAACGGCGCTATAAGTTATATAAAATTTGGCCCTTTTAAACGTTTTTGTACGACTAGGCTTATGTTCTTGTATTTGTGGGCTACACTGTATGCAGGTCCAATCTACTGTTAGAATGTCAGGTGTACTTGCGCAGTGTTAGCTTCGCACACTGATCGTGTAGGCTTAGAATAGGGAGGGAGGAGGGAATATCTAGAAATAGGTGCTTTCAAATGCCTTATAAAAGGCGTCGTTTCCGAGTTTATGGGCTTTCCAAGTCACTTGTGTGTGAACAATTTCCTTACATACTATGGCCGTCGCCACTCCACTGTTTCTGTTCTTTTCATCCTTCAGAGAAGCTTGACTACAATTCGAGTATGAGCTGCGATTTGATAAGGCTTGGTGTAAGGACAAGAAGCCAAAAACTCTGCTGTCGCGTTCACCCGATACCAGGTTCCTTATTCGAATCATCTGCCTTGGCCAGGTGATTAGAATAAGGAACCTGGTATGCCTTCCTTCTCTCCGGGGTTAGCGTGTTTATATATAGTACGTGGACACCCACGCGATACAATGGAAAAGAAAATTAGACCAAATACAATTCGAACACACAACAGCAGTAGGCAAGTGATTCATGGTTTAAACAATAAGGCAATACTACAAAAACAAAGGCAAGCTATAAAGTCGCTTGGACATGCCTGTCAATCGGTTTTTAAATAGCCTTAACTTTGTAAGTGGTTTCTCTTTGAAAGCTTCAGAATTTCAACAACAGCCCAAGGGTGCAAATAAATTGGTATCAGACTTGTCTCTGAAAGATAAAGCGCTGTCTCGTTCATCGATGGTCCACGACAAGTCATTAAAGATGCCAAATACGCATTCAAATCGTCTCCGCAACGGTCCGAGAGAAGCAGGATGCGTAGCGCATGCAAAAGAGATTAGTTAACGCCGTTTTTCCTTTATACAAACTGAAAAATCTAATAGTAAGGTTAAAGCTTGTGATGTAATAAAAAGATTCGCGAATAATTGTAGATAAGGAGACAGAGTATTCGAAGTTGAGAAGGCATGTGAAACTGTATTGGCCAGGATAAACTGCCTCTCAAAGGAAATGATAGAAACAGTCTCCAAAGAGCTCATAACCTCGCCACATGAAACTTAAAGAGTATGCATTAAGTCTCCAAAGAGTTTCGTCATAAGGCAATAAAGGCAATATTCTCAGCATTGTGATTATGTCGTTGTGACTTCGAGTGCTTCGCTGGAGTCAGTCGCCCACAGACCAAAACATCTTGGCAAAAACGATCAGGTCGAAACGTAAAATTGTGCTATCTTGGCTGGCTGATGCACTCAAAATTACAACGACTCCACCATTAACAATTAGTTCAAAGATGGGGTTATTCGTTTTCAATAGTGCAGACGATAGTGCGGAAAGTCAATAGTGCGAAAGAAAAAGTCGGTGGCAAAAAATGTAGCATACTCATCTTGAGTTGGTAAAGCTATACAGATTCAAAATTCGACTTCAACAGGTGCCTTAGCATGGCGCCACCTACGCAGCATTGTCTGTTGCTGCGATTACAGTAAAACACTGATTTGTCCTTTGCAAAAAATACATACACAGGCTGCTATGATTGACCACTTGGAAAGTCAATCCAAGTCATTCGTCATGAACCTTCTAGATAAGTTGTAATTGTTTCATCTCTTCAAAGCTATGGGTATTTTGTGAAATGTAAGCATGCTGGCTTTCCAACCAGATATATTCAGTTTATCAGTTTATCACCTTATTATATTTGCAAAAGGTGAATATCATAAGAAAAAACAGCCACTCAACAATTATAATAGAAACAGACAAGGTGACAAAGCACAAAAACAATTAAATCAAGTAAGAAGAAACGACGAAAACACTGGCTGAAACTGAATTAATTAATTCATCTTCATCTTCCTATAGATAGCGGTTTGGCTCATATTACTGCTACTTGTTTTCTGTGATATAGTAGGATGGTCCAACAAACTTCCTCCCTTTGAGCTATCGTCGCATCTAAGCGTATCCCGGTTAAAATCGTTTTTTGTAGAATCTCCATACAAATAAAGTTTTCTAGCATTGGATCAACTGAGAATAGTTCTTACCACTCAGAACGCGCACTAGGTGGACCCCTTGCTAATATTTCGAATGTTGTATTACCATTAACCATAATTGGAGTTGTTGGTTTATCTTATTTTTCTTTTTAAGTTTCTTTCTCCTTTTTGGCTTGGTACTCTATTCCTACTGGCCTTGTCTTTTACTGCTAAAGCTCTCATCACGCCCCTCAGTGGCGTAGCATACAATTATGGTTGATAAATAAATAAATCATTATTACTGTAAAGATCTCTGTGGTATTGTATGATAGAAATTTACAGTCGAAATACTCAGTAAGTGAACGAGTCGTGAAGACGAGCTGGACTTCTAATTTGGTTACCTAGCGCTCCTCTTAATACAATGAAGTAAAGAAGTGGCACGTCTAGTCAGCACTGTTTCGGGGACCCTAAATGTATGGTAAAAACTCGGTCAAACCAATCGATATTGGCTCGTCGATAGATAGCCCGATATTGGCTCGTCGATCCTGAAGTGCTGATGTTCAGCCCTCGCTACTGGCCGGAACACAGGTTTGCACATATTACCTTATACTTGTCGCAGAATACGCTACATACATGGTAGAGACTTGTACTTTCATTCCACACGCACAGGCTTTTCTCCTGCATGTTTTAGCGAGCTATAAAAGAGCAATCAAAACATTATAATGAAGGCTGTTACTGGGAACATGAAAGAGAAACTTTACGTTCTGTAACGATATCTAGCAGCTGAATAATGGAGTTTGTTTGCTTAGTCGGAATCACGTGCCAGCAGAAAGCTTTTCAACCGAAATTGCATTTCAGCGCGAACGTTCTTAGGACGGAGAGCGACCAAGTGCACGCGAAAGCAATTCCAATTCATAACGCTGCAAGACAATCGCTGTGCAAGTCCGTGACACTAAAGCCAATGAACTCTGAGGAAAAACCGTGCCCGGAAAAGCGAATGCCATTTCTAGAAACTGAAAAGAATCGCTCTAAAGGTCAATTGAGTTCTGCACTTCGACATTTCAGGATGGTCATCTAGGATTTCTATATTAAGAATTAGTTGTGCCGGCTGCCGATGGGCACAAAAAGGCTCGTCGGGAATCTCTAGAATTTGTCGCGCTTTTTGTAGGAGTTTTTAACGCGCAGTGGGCAAGTCGTGCAGTGAAGAAAGATAGTCGCTCAGTGCGGCCACTAGAGTCTCCATTCTCAATGATGGAACGGATGTTTTAGGACTCAATGATGGTAAGTACATTAAATATGGAAGGACTAGTGTAAAATTCATCACATACGCAGGCTAAGAAATCGCATGAGGGTTAGTGAAATATAATAGAAGCAGAATTCAGAGGCCGCTGTAAAGTTCCAGGTGAAAGCTTTTCCCGCTTTAGAAATTTATGCTTTTTATTTATGCAATGTTCTAAAAAAAATCGCTCCAACAACTAAGTTTTCGCTATTCCCTGCAGCTTGCCGTGGAGAACTTGCAGATTTGTTTTCCTTCTGTGAAGCTCTCTTGAAGGCGTCAATTGATAAATAAGTTCCATATGAAGATTACACCATTTCAGAAGAACTGATCAAAAAAAGGACAGATTGGTTCGAATTTTTTCAATCCGTAGAAACAGTTCAGGTCAGTGATGAGAAAACTGGCCGAAAACCGGTACACGAAACACGGTGACAAAAATATTACAGTGCTCATAGTAGTGCAACTTGGACTGGTTGTTCTGTTTCAGAGACGTCTCGAACAAAAGCGTAATGCCATTATTACATGTAACAGCACCACGTGCTGCGTAGTTGAAAATCACCAGTTGTTCAGAGTTTGGATCATCAACATCAGGTAAAAGCAAGCCGAAGCAGACCAGGCTTCGTATGAAGACGATGTTGTCAATACTCACAGAGCCTTAATCAAGCCTCCATACGTCTTCTTCCTAATAGATGCAAAATTTGTTGCAAAAGTAACTACCGTTTCAGGAAATGTTGCTATAGATAGTTATTTTTCATGAGTGATCGCCACTTCGAGTCAAGTTGCGCAGATAGTATTGTAGAGTTTTTTCTCCTCTTTTCTTTCTTTCTATGCTTCACATTATCCCTTTCTTCGTTCTGGAGGGTACTGAGAAGAGATGAACAAAGGTGATGTTCGAGTGATTATGCTCTACGACCTCAAGTTCTAACATTCCGAGACAACTCGGAATGTTGCGAAGACATCCGGCTTGGACTTGCCTTCTGAACGTATAATGAGATAAGGATAAGGATAAGGACGGCGTTATTCAATCCCCTTTGGGATGCGCTACGCATTCTACTTCTATGGGATGTCGTGGAGGCGAGTTGAATGCGTATTTGGCCATACAATGACTTGCGGTGGCCAGCCGATGAACAAGTCAGTGCTTTCTCCTTCCCGGACAAGTCTGGTACCAATTCACCGACCCCGGAGGGATGGAAGGCTTGGTTGGCCTGGGCGGGAGATCCGAACCAGGAACCTGGTATCGGATGCAGGAGACAGCCGGCACCACCTCCGACTGCGCTCCACGCCCCCTATAATGAGATATTGGTTCGAAAACATTCCTCTGGAGATCTTAACTTCGAGATCAACCCTGTACCTGATCGGAGGACGTCATTACGCGATCAAGTCTTCAAGAGCAGCCGTTGAGTCATAGCTAGACACAGCTATCCGAAAGGTAGAACGGATGTTCACTCTGCTACAGTATCAGGGAATCTGGCCTCAATCGGCATGGTGAAGAAGAATCAAAAGTGGATACCTGGAATTGGATACTTGATTGACGATCCTTCAACATTTGTTCAAACCTTCTCGTTGGCCCGAAAAACGGCTTAGGCCGCATAATAACCGCAGGTGAGAAATGGCTCTTGTTCGATAACAGAAAGCGTATCTCCACCCTACAAAGACTGCACTAATCGCTTGGTCGTGCAGCAAAGGTCCAGTCCACTACAACATCTTGCAACCCGGTGAAACAGTCACAGCGAAGTCCAACTGTTGTGATTTATGAATGATGTTTCAAAAATTGCAAAAGATGTGGCCGACAGTGATGAATAGAAGGGGCTCCTCCAGGACTGTTGTGATTTATGAATGATGTTTCAAAAATTGCAAAAGATGTGGCCGACAGCGATGAATAGAAGGGGCTCCTCCAGGGCAACGTTCGCTTTATTTTTCAAAGGTTGACCGGTTGAGATTAAACCAGCTGGAACGAGGTTCTCCCTCAACCTTCTTGTTCTCCACAGCGCTGCCCAACTGTCTATCTCGTTTTCTGAGCTTTCGATGCAAACCTGTGGCAGCAGCAGTTTAATAAGCTGGACCACCTTGAAACCGCTTTTCGAAAGTTCTTCGATCTTTGCGATCTATTTTTATCTTTACTGCAGAGCGTTATCCGGCTCACAATAACGTTGCGAAAGCTGTATAGAATCGAACGGCTCTTATTTTGTTGAATCTGTCTATTAGGTTGATCGAAAAGCCTTCATGAGGGTTTCCATTTCTTTCACCTTTATTTCATCATATTGTTCAGCGTACAATGCAGATCAGTCAACATTATTCGAATAGCTATGGAAGAGCCGATTTTTGACAAATAGAACTTCGACATCGTTTTGACAATTACATTTGTAACAAACTAACAGAAAATTGAAGTTGACGAACATAATGGATTTGTATTGGAGGTAGTGTTAAAAACCATCCGCTGTGTTCATCGCTTTTTCTGAATTCTTACTCAAATTCTTCTTATTTTAGGAATCAACGTAATAGAGGAGTTGCACCAAAATTCCTAGGTAATGAAATTTCTGTTTAGAAATCTTAAGTCACGGCCGGCGATAGCGCAGTCGGAGAGATTCCGGCTGTCGCGTACGTCCCAATTCCTGGTTCCTGGTTCGGATTTTATCTCCAGGCTAGCCATGCCTTACATCCCTGTAGGCTCGGTAAGTAGAAATAGTATGCGCGGCGCATTTCGCAAAGGGGTCGTATAACACCGACCTGTATCACCTTCAGTCTTGCATCTATTGACTGCCACTTACGTGACCATAAACGTTGGGCTTGTGCTACTTTACACATGTTACCCTCAAACATTTACACTTACGATACACTTGAAATGTTAGGCGCAGCTCTAAACTTATGAAAATTGCCTAGAAGTTAATAAGACTCATATTAATATACACCATTGCAATTTTCTAGACCTTACCATTAAGGTAGTGAACGACTGCATTTTCACTAAGCAATACATTTAAACCGATGATTTTCCTTTTAGCGCAGTCAGATTTCCTCATAATAGTTCGTATACTAGCAATTCCCTTGAAAGGGGAATAAATTTAACAGAAGCTTTACGAACATCACGATGCTGCTCTAAAAAAGACGACTTTATTGGTAGACTTTGCAGCTTGATTACCTCCCTGTTTCAACTACAGTACAGCAATGATCTAATTCTTCAATCCATAGTTAAGGTATGCTTAAATACAAAAGTACCGCTTACATGCTTAAATACAAAAGGTATGCTTAAATACAAAAGTACCGTTTACAAATACTGACTTGTAGATTCTTTTTAAAATATTTATCGGTTCGTTAAGTAACTTATTAACCAACTGTCTATGTGACTCCACATCCTTTTGTTTTGTGATTTAATTTTTGCCTCTGGCCCAGGTATGTTAATTGCCTGCTTTTCTGTAGAAACAGTGACCTTATACGATTATGTTGCTACAGGCACTATCGACCTTCCCTGTAGGTCCCTCCGCTGACCTCGACCTCTCTACGATCAGGTCCCATAGGCGCCCGCCCCTTCTGACCTTATTTTTGTGTATAAAAACACAACGCATGGTAATTCTAGTATCGCCGTCACTCCCTGCCCTAATGATGGTCCTTCGGGAGTGGTCGTATTCTTTCGCTTTACTTTAGTAATTATGTCCTGTATAGGGCTTAGAGGTGAAACAGGATTTAACTACTACTAAATCATCTACTAAAATGGCTCCTTGCACCCAAAACAACTCCATTCTCTTATTGCATCTATTGACTGCCACTCACGTGACCATATACGTTGGGCTTGTGCTACTTTACACATGTTACCCTCAAACGTTTACAATTACGATACACTTGAAGTGTTAGGCGCAGCTCTTAGAACCCATTTCGTCGAAAATTGAATTTTCAAGCGATAAGAACTATGAGCGCTTCTCCACTATGCAGACTTGTAAAATGGCTTTGTGCGTTTGTTAGTGCAGATCCTAAAACTGTTACTTCCAGAATGCACCTATATGTACATACGATACGCATAGCGCATATACAGATTTTGTTCCTCATCCATAGCAGCGACTGCAACTATTTTTGTTATATTTATACTTGATCAAAGCCGTCGTAGAAACCAGACGTTTCATAGATTGATCATAATTAACGTATTAATCTTAAAGCCTGGATTAGCGCATCCATCACGTACAGGGAAGTCCAATCGTTATGCAGTACATTTAAAAGATTCGTCTGAAGATAGTTGGCGGAACGAACAACTCTTGAGGCGGATAAAAATGCAGCTCTATGTTTTTCATGCTGCTCTATGAATCAATCGAGAAAGCAGCAGCTTAAGGTGAACATTCGACAGAGCTGTAACAGACAGTCGAGTATGGGTGATCAATGACAAATGCGCCGGGCGTGTGAGAACGATCTGGGAAGCATTACAAACCTCATCTAGAGGTGTCACAGAAACTGAGAAGCGAATTGAAGGCAATCCCTACTTTGGCATAGCGTGAATTAGATGCTCGTACTGTCAGACCTATTGCCGTCCATACAGGTTCGTTGAGTACCAAGTTACTGTAACAGATAGACGCGTATGGGGTGATCACCGGTAGAATTCGCTGGTGGCGTGAGAACGATCTGGGACTCCCCTACCCGAGACGGGTCGTGGTCGTTTTTCAGTCGGGGTCTTCCGCCTTCCCGTCCTACCATCGGGTGCGTCTTCTCCTTCTTCTACTCTTTATTTACTTGTCTAATTTTGCAGTTGTTTCGTTACTGTCGTTCGTGCTCGTTTTTTCGAAGTAAACCGTTAATCCATTCGTGTGCGTCTGACTGTTACTGAAACGTTGTGACGTTGTCTATTCCGATCTCGGGTAAAGTACACTACTAGGTAAATAAGCTCCATTAAAAATCTATTTCAGAACCCAATGCCGATGAAATCACAGCAGAGGAGGAAAGGCGATGTTACTTCAGTGCGAACGAGAGCATGGCTCAATCTTCAGTCTACCTTTTGCTTCATGACGCTGCAATATACATATGCATGTGAACGCCATGATGATATCTGTAGCTACTAGAAAAAGAACGCTGTCATCACCTAAACGTAGAGTGCGCTTCTTCTAGCACTCATTACTCCCTTTTAAGTTGACTAGCGCTCAGCACAAATCTAGTGTTACACACTGAAAATTCGCGTGCCCGATTCATAGTTTAAAGCAAATAAAATATTAAACCGAACGGAAGGATTAAATAAGTCTAGAACTTGCAATTTGGAACCAGATTGCTCAAAGTTCGAACGAATTACTGAAAACATCAAAAGGAGAAGTGATGTGGCATTGTTGAAGAAAATTTTCAGTCGACTGACAGCGGAAAATGTCGTTTTGCGGTTTTTGCAAAGGCAAAAACCACGAAAAACACAGCTCGTGCTCAATGCATTTCCGACGAGTAATATCGCTGCGGCAGATTCGGGAGCTTTCCTACATCCCAAACACTTCCAGGTACATCCCTTCTGGAGAGGGACGTCTGCTGCCATCCGATCGCTACTTCTCAGGTGTCGGCCATCGATAAAGATTGGAAATAAGCCAAAAGTATACTAGATGCCTCCAAAACACATGTTTTAGACTGTCAGGAAAGTATACCGTAATAGGGCACTCTACGTTTAGGTGATGACAGCCTAAATGTGCAATTTTATCAAATTTATTCCTCTCGTTCCATGCATACAATAACGATCGAAAATATATACCATCATTATTTGCAACATATTCAGATGAAAGGTAAGTCTCGCTTTGATAGCATTCCTGGAGTTTTAATGAAAATCTCAGCAAGGCACTTCTCAAGTTGCTCCCTGTTGTAGTTTGACAACGAAAGAAACAGATGGTAGCCGGCTGGTGCAAGGTCCAGTGAGTGGGGTGGGTGGGCCAGAACATGCCATCCGAAACACTGTAGTTTTTTCGGAGTCTCACTTGCAACCTTTGGACGCAAATAGTCATGAAGAAAGAAGATATCGTCTTGATTTCCACAAAGAGCTACTTCAACGCGATCCAACTATCCCCAGTAGACATCGTTAGTGGCAGTAGTGTTAGCAGGTAGCAGCTCCGAGTGAGGGACTCCTTCGCAATTCCATCAGACGCCGAACATCACCTTCTTTGGGTGAAGTTCCGGAATTCTGCTTCGCCGCGACTGGCCACTGATGCTTTCACGGGTGGTTAGCGTATACTACCCACTTTTCGTCGCCGGTGACCAGGTTCTCGAGCCAAGAAAAATTCCGGCATAAAGTCAAAAACGCATTCTGGCGCACCTCTAGCTGGTGACCGCTAAGCTCATGCAGTAGCCACACACCATCCTACTATATATAAAGCAGCAAGCGAGTGTGCGTGTGTGCGTGTATCACACTGTCCGTCCGTCACACCTGAGTTGGGGCGCGGCAGCCGAACACGTCGGCGACCGTGCATGGCGAGCCGTAGACGTGCCGAACACCTCGGCGGCGCGAAACTTCGGCCCTGGGGGTAATCGAGCGCTGAACACGAATCTGATGTCGGATCAATCGAAATCGATCGATATTATCGAACTTTTGAAGATCACGTTGAGGAAGATCAGCCGATCCATCTCGATTAACATAATTGTCAGAAGGCCTAGGGAAGAATAGGAAACCCGTAGCGGCCATGGCGTCCTATTTTCGGGGTTTGGGGGCGAAGCCCCCAACCAGTCGTAGGCGGCCGCTAGGCCGCCGAACGACTGGTATATACATGTTTTCACAAGGCCACGCAGGTGTTGAGCTATGTATGCATGTGATCTGACTACGCCCGAGCTAGTCTGCCAGTTCACGAGTGCAACGCCGGGAACCAGCTTCAGAAGGCGCTCCTCATTCACTGCAACTGGCCTTCCAGACCGTGGTTGGTCCTCCAAACACAAGTATCCGTTCGTGAACTTCCGGAACCACACTTTCGCTGTGTCGTAAGAGACAGTGGTAGAACCCGTCGTTCCACATGTGTTATCCACCGCGCCCCTTGCACTGCTTTCCTTCTGAATTCTTAAAGCAGAGGCAGTCAAGAGCGATTTTCTCTGCCACAGTCGTAACGAAATATGACGACAATAGGGGAAAATATAGGTCACAGATCAGCCTATATATGCGCTACTGGGAGAAGGTTCCAGAGCAGTTCTCAAAAATTTGGGGGAACGCCAAAGTGAGTGGCCGGAAACTTTCCTTACAACCTTATAGGTATGTGTCTTTTCAAACACTTGCCAGAAGTTTCGGTGGTTAGTATTTGGTTTTTCGGCTACGAGGAAAAGCTTGCTGAATAAAGGGCTTCCTTATTAATGCAATTATTTACGTGCAATAAAACGTGGTTATAGTGACGAAAAAAATCATGTACGGTAGCGATGTAAATATTCAAAAAATAGAAAAGGACTTCTACGTGACATCGGTGAGGAGAATTGAATGTATTCGGCCATAGTTGCGGTGGCGAGCCGTTGAACAACTCAGCGCTTTCTCCTTCCCAGACATGTCTGCTACCAATTCACCGACCCCGACTAGATGGGAGGCTTGGGCGAGAAATACGAACCAAGAATCTGGTGCACGCGACAGCCGGCAACTTCCCGGACCGCGCTGTACGATATCATTGGGAGGGAAATGTTATTAGGTTTCCCATAAGTCCCCGCCGTTTTTTTCAACGATTCACTGCAGATTTCGCCGGCGGTCTCTTGCACCGCGCTGCATAGCTTTGGAAGGAGAATGATTTGCTCTATCAGAACATTGATTGCATTTCTTTCTTCATCATGAATTTTGTAAATTTTTAGATCGTTGAAGTGAAAAGTGAAAAAGTGAAAAAGTAGCCATTTGCGCACCTGTTCTCTCCGCTTAGGTTTGTAATTTTTTGCGCAGTTTTTTATAGCGTTTGGAAGACAGCTTTCTTTACTACAAGAATATGTGTTTGTCCTATTTTCTCACTTGTCCTTTGTTGATTTTTAGGCCATCAAATTGGGAATTCCGACTTTTCCGTCCGATTTTTTACCAAAACTCCGGTTCTGTGAGTGGACTTTTTTGCTTGGTGTCATATGTCTTTTGGAAGAGGATGTCTTGCTCAGTAAGAATTTGTGTCGCGTTTATTGGCTCACGCTGATTTCTGTCGAATATCAACAACTGAAGAAGGAGAAGGAGTTGTTGGTGAAGACGATTTTTCTCTTTTTGGCATTTTGTCGATATTTAAAAGAAATCAATAAACGCAACAAACATTCTTATAGAGCAAGACATTCTCTTTCGAATGACATATAACATCATTCCAAAGAGACCAACCACAGAGCAGGAGCTGTCGGCAAAAGTAACCATCCTCCTTCGGACGTCCCAATTTGATGACCTAAATTCAATAAATGACAAATGTGCAAATAGCGGTAACACATATTCTTGTAGTACAGAGCATTGTCTTCCAAGTGCTATAAAAAACTGCGCAAAAAATTACAAACCTAAGCGGAGAGAACAAGTGCGCAAATGGCTACTTTTTCACTTTTTCACTTTTCACTTTAACGACCTAAAAGCTGACAAAATTCATGATGAAAAAAGAAATGCAGTACATGCTCTGATAGAGCAAATCATTCTCCTTCGAAAGCTATGCAGCGCTATGCAAGAGACCGCCGGCGAAATCTGCAGTGAATCGTTGAAAAAAAAACGGCGGGAACTTATGGGACAACCTAATATTTAAAGTACTAAGACATGATGGTGCTTTTTATTAGGAGAAAATCAAAGTCTAACACTACTCGTTGTTGCAGGCTGTTAACATCCTGTAACAACAGATAGCCTCTCTACCAGCCGCTCCAGGCTTGAGCAAATGTGTTGAAACATTACACTACTCGCTTTCAGGTTCCTAGTGTGTTTTTCTTTACACATCGGTGCTTCCAAAAAAACGGAGACTTATTGGGAAGTCTTTTCGTAATGAATGTGCTATGAACTTAGAGGGTCTGACTCAGACAAGCCATTCTCGTTCTTCATTCGGTCTAAAAGCTGTATGCTCTTGACAGAACGATTAATGAAAGCCCAGAAATAGCTGCAGAATTCCGCAGCAGTTACTCACTAGTGCAAGAAGAAGCTCAGTGTGCCTGCGAATGAGGCACTGCTAGTGGAGTTCTCATGGATAATGAGTTCTTATGTCAATAGTTGACTGAGAAATGGATTTCTACGGCGGCATAAAGAAAATGCACTAAATCAACTTGGACATCAACACTCATATGTAGTTAGATGGGCAGTCGTACCACTTCCTCATACGCTGCTTGGACTGGTGTTCACAATTTTTGCTAGCAATGGAGCGGAAATATAGCGGCAAAATCGGCTGTCTACGACGTGAACGCGGAACAGCATAGAGGCATGTCTCCAGCTTACTTAATCACAAGCCGGAACTTCTACGGCGACGGGCTTTTTGCAGAGCTGCCGCACGAGCACACGTGAGTGACAATGTGGCACTTCTCCAACCACGAAGCGAAGCATGTTATGTAAAGGATAGATGCAACTAAGGATTTCCTTGATATGCATGCATACCTGCTTCAGGCATCTACTCGTTCGCAATGAACTTTTTTAGGTGATTCCGCTCTGTTGCACATTTTAGTAATTGGTTTCGTTTGTTTGCTTCCCATTATATGCGTGTATTTTTGTTAGGATCCACGCCACGAAATAAATAGACCTATAAACTTGTGTATCAGTCCATAAAACTTGTCCCGTCTTTGAATAGAATCAAGCTTAATTCAAAGAACAGCAAAAGCATCCTAATATACGAAAGATACAGGGTCACTTTATACGATTTTCCTTTGCCTACCACGTACTTGTACGACCTCATTGCTTGGAGCTCTTCGTTTTGAAGCGTTCCGGCAATCCGTTCTATTTCGTATATGCTGGAGAGAAGCAATTTGTTTCTCGCTAAGCCGTGCCACATCAAACCAAGAAAATGTAAGTCCACGGGAGTCAAATGTGGAGAACATGCAAGAACGGACTGCCGGAACGATTCCATTAACGGACGCCGTTGGGCGCTAATGCTTTGTTTTGCTATTAATCTAAGCTGTATTTTTGACTGGACTTGCCAACAAGTAATGAGATAGAACACAGATCCTTATCAGTACATTGCGGTAGGTCACTGAAGAGCACACTTGCTACATACGTACACATAAGAATTTATTTCGGTAGAAGCCTTGAACACAGAGAGATGCGGGCACATGTCGTAAATTCGGTGCTTTGAAAGTGCGAAAGCTGGACTCTGCCTAAAACACCGGAAAGCAAACGCAGACGAATTTGCGTTGGAGAAAGGATTAGAAAAACAGCGAAGAGGAAGTCTAGGAAGAGTATGGAAATTCATGTGAAGGGTGTTCCCCCAATTTAGGCCTACAAACATGCAACAAAAGAGAACGGCCGAGTTATTATATTGTTCACCAGGACCACTCCGCATGGGTGTTTCCTACTAATTTTCACTACTCCTCTTCGAGCAGTTTAAAAAGATGTGAACTGGAGATTCCACACAAGCTTTAACCTACCAAAGTGTTAGAATCTTGACATACAATGCGGCTTGCACTGAGCTAGTAGAATGCATTGGGCTCTCGGACTCTCATTTGAAACGACTGTCTGTTCTCTCCTGGTATCTAGACTTTGATTAAATATGAGACACCCTATACGAAATTAGTTTTGCAAGTTTTGGGCATTGACTCTTAGTTAAACTAAGATTTAAGTGGCTAGCTTTGAGAGGCCTACGATGAACCGCGACCGTCACAGTCTTGAGCGGACTTTAATTTTTTGACAAAGAAACCAGTGACGATGCAAATGTTCCCTATAGCCATGTTCTGAGGTATTTTTTCACTAAAACTTTTGGTCAACATCAGTATAACTATTCAGCGCACTTATAAGAAGGAGAAACATGTACCTAATACTTAGAGTGACATGTGGATAAAGGATAAAGATCGTCGTTGCCCTTCTCTTATATCACGGAGAGTTGCTCGCGTATCTGACTTACACCACGATTGGAGGTTCCCAGCCGATGAAAAAGTGTTTTATCCCTTCCAGACCAGTCTGGTATGAAATCACCGACTTGGGAGGGACGGGAGGCTTCATTGGCCTGGGCGGGTCCGAACCGCGACAGCCGGCGTCTCCTCCGACTGCGCTTTCATGCTCCCAAGGCTCATATATAATACATACGTGGCATTTAATTCTAGAGCAAAGACTATCGCGTTCTCTACCAATAGTTTCGACCCATGTTGACGAAATGTGTTGAGAGATTTCTGCTCCATCGCCTCTTATGTAGTGTGAAGATCGATCTTTATTTTGAGCTTTTCAGTTCGGCTATGATGTGTATCTAAATATGGCAACTAATATTTCCAACGTTATTATGCTCTTTATTTTACCTTCGTCTTATAGAAATGTGATCCCACGAAGTAAATAAATCATCACTAGATCATATACTTACATTCCAGAAGACACTCTAGCGCACATCGGAGAGCGCTTTTTCATCCAGTAAATACATAGTTACCTCAAAAACTAGGCAATGAAGATTTCACGCACTGTTTGAAGAATTTACGACCAAAAACTTATAGCTCATCCCAAATAATAGTCCAAGACAAAAGTAAACCACGCGTTATGCGGGTCACATATTTCCTCAGACCGATAACACAACTATTTTCCTCTGCAAGAAAAAGGTATAGATCTGAGGTTCTTGAACGGAGCCTTGCTACTGTAACGAACGTTACACAAAGGCCTCTTGTTTAGAGTAAACTTATTGCTTATTCCTGCTGGGGATCTGATGTTACTGGTTGACGAGTCTTGATCGTAATGTCCTGTTATTGAAAAAAGCATTGATTCACAAGAGTACAACAATCATCAATCTACACTGTCTCTACATTGAGCACCCTCTCTATTCTGTAATTTTAGAGTATTTTCTGTTACAATTTTGTATTAACCTCTCCTTTTACGGCCTCAAAGAATTTACAGAAAGAGGAAGAAAAATCTCGGCCAGGAGGTTTCTTAATCCTTTTTTTTATTTCTGGAGGTCTTCCCTCTTGTAATTGGTGATATGATAAAAGATGTTTTGCGAAAAAGCTAATTAAACCTATACATTGAGAAATAAACATATTAAGAGCAGAAAAATTTCAAGGCCACGTGTTACGGTTAAATCAAATAAATCAGATATCGGCGTTCTATGCCCCAATAGAGACGCGTACACTAGGAAGTTCCCTCTCACACTCAGAGAAGATGTGTACAGTAAAAAGGTTTTTGTTGCTGAAATGGAAAAGAAACTTTGCTGATCAACCTTTTTAGGTATGTGCCACTCACACTCTACTTCTACGGGATATCGGAGAAGCAGTTTGAACGCGTAGGGGCATGCCAAGGGCATTTAGAATGACTTGCAGCAGCCAGCAGGTGACAGTTCGGTGTTCTGTCCTTCTACAGTTTTGCTACCAACTCACTGACCCCGAATAGGTGGAGAGTTTGGTTGGTGTGAGCGGGAAACCTTTTCCAGGTAACTGGAATCGGTTTCACTCAAAAGCCGGCGCCTCCGTTGCGCTTCCTCACGTCTGAGAAATAAATATCACCTGTATCACCTGCCGTCCCGTTGATCATCGACTTATTCGAGCGGGCACCAGCAGCGTCTCCATTCATCCCTGTCGCGTGCCAGAGTGGTCCAATGGATCCTCCTCGCTCGAATATCGGTCGTTCAGGGCTTTCACGAAGAAGTCCGACGAACGCGTTGGTGGGCGTCCTGATGTTCTCTTGACATCCCGCGGAATCCAGTCGGTAACGGCTCTCGTGCAGCGAGTGTCTGCGAAGCGCATTACGTGGCCGGCCCACCTAATTTTCGACAACTTGGCCCATGTGACAGCGTCTCTGATCTTCGAACGTCGGAAAAGCTCGGAACTCCAGAGGCCTTCTCTCACTTGCGTAAGTAGTGTCTCTCCGAGCATCGTCCTCTCGATTCCACGCTGCGCGACGTTGATCGCGTGTTCATCCAGCTTTCGCAGAGCCCAGGTCTCTGAGGCGTATGTTAGGGCAGGAAGAACGGTAGAGTTGAATAGGTGGGCACGGAATCGGACGTTCTTCGTCTTCTTCGCGACTTCTTCGACGCTCTTGAATGCTCCCCAAGCCGCTCGTTTCCTCCTGCTCAGCTCCGACGCTAGGTCGTTGGCCATATTGACTTCGCAACCCAGATAGACGTAGCTGGAGCATTCGGAGATGTTCGTTCCGTTGAGCGAGAATGGGGCATCAGAAACTTGTCCGTTCCTCATGAACATCGTCTTCGTAAGATTCAGCTGCAGTCCAACATTCCCACAACACGATCGAAGTCGGCTAGCATTCGCTCCGCCTGGCGATAGAAATAAAGAAAGAAAAAATGATAAAAATCCAATTAAGGCAGTGGCAGCTCAAAAACATGTAGTTAAAGATTATGCATTTAAGACTTGATCTCAAGAATATCTCCGGTAGCAGCGAAACAGAACAGAAAAAAGACTTCTTCTCTATGACTTAATTTTTCACTATTGTATACGGTCTTGGAACTCAGGCCCAAAAAAAGTTTGCTAAGCAAACACAACCTTGATAGAAACGGCTCTTGCAAAGATGTTACTCAATATCTTTTAGATTGTAAGCTGTCACAATGATGTCTTGTTGCGATCAAAACTCTAGCGCCAGGCGGGACTCGAACCTGCGCCACCTGCACCACACTTCGTGGAACCGATTAACCTCACCCATGTATCGGGATGAGCTGGCCGCCGATATCAGCATGAAACCAGTAAAACTGATGGTCTTGCTGGAAATGATTCAATTCAATTTCTTTGAGCCTTAAGTGCCTGGTATGACTGGCATTCTGTGACAACTTACAACCTCGATACCAGCCACTTGAGGCTCAAAGGTATTGAATTCAATCATTTTAAAGATTGCTTCTGGTCTTCTTAGATTCGAAATTAGATAAACGAGATCATATACTCATAAAGGCTTACATTTCTGCCTTTACCTCACTATACTTGTTTAACATAAAGGGTGCGTGAAGCGCAGATGGAGAAGGAGCGGACTGTAGTAGGTCAAATAATGTAATAGGTTAAAGATCGGACGTCGCTCACTCCAACAAAGCTACCATCTCTTAGAAGTTGATAGTTTGATGCCAGAATCGCGTGTAGACGGTAAACCACCGATCTGTTCATCGACGTCGAGGGCAAACGCGCGTTCAAACTCTCCGTTATCGATACCCCAGAAGCAAAATGCGTGGCGCATCCTAAACAGGAAGTGGCTCAAGTCACTGTTTGGCATGACCTGTTAGCCAAGATTATTAGGTCTTATTTCTGGAACCATTTTGACGCCTCTTCGAAATCAAGCAATTAAGCACATCTTCGAAGCTCAAGAAGCATACAGAGTGATTTGCATACGGTACGATAGATGAAGAAGCTTGGATGGTTATCTCGACAATGTCTAGTCCGAGCATGTGGAGAAAAGCAGAAAGCTTTTCTACAAGAGGGCACTCTTCGACGGTCGACCTAATGCCCTGCTATTAGGAGGAGAAAAGAAATAGGCTCTGTAAGCCCATTTTAAATACACGCGGCCTTTGCGCAGGTGTGACTGGACTTTCAATAAATGAAGAGGGGCTCGCAGAATTCCTGGTTGTTTGTGTCCGCTCCTTAGCACGGCGGCAGCTTTCGAAAGACGCAGTACCAGGAAAGACGACGTCATTTTCGAGGAAAAGGCCCGCAAGCGTCAAAGAGCGCGAGCCACCGATAGCGTATACGCTAGCCGCGGTTGGCCCTTCGTCGCTGTTTTCGCTCCATCTGCTTTCCTCGGAAGCGTTTTCTCGGGAAAGCCTGCTGACAATGGCAGTCTATTAGACGAGCTGTGTCGGCAGGCTGACGCACAAAAATCTGGACAGCCCCTCCAAGGTGGCCCATGCCACGTTCTCTAAGGAGCGCGTGCTAGCGCAGATGAAGAAGGCGCTGGCAGCTCCACGAATCGAGAGTTCATGGTCCGGGCCCTTGCCATCCGGTCCTTCCTTCCTGTGCCCATGAACTGACACCATGCCTCTTGGCGAAGGGAAAGACACTGTCTGCTTGAAAGTCGACATAAGTTAAATCGCATCCAAACTGTGCCCACAGTACGGGGTCAAAGAAGAATACGCATTATGGTCTGACAGAGCATTGATTGACACCATTATTTTTCCTTTGAATCCGAATCGTAATCGTCCCGAACGCAGTAAAAGTAGTCAAACACCAGTGTGGTGTCTTAAATTCTATATATTCAAATACTAAAAGGTTATTCAAATTATATCAAAGCAAACATGATCTGACGCCACAAAAGGATGAACTGCCGATTAAAATTTGCTTTTGCATTCTACAATAACGAAAATTTCAGAGAAGATTGTGGATGTAGGTAGAGGGACTACTAAACTTGTCTTTCCTAGGTAATCCCGGCAGCAATTTATGGCCTAACCGTAGAAAAGGCCATGAAGGCCCATGCATTTATTTAAAATTGTGCGCTTAAACAGTGAAACACAGTGGACACAGTGCATCAACAATCCAGAATCACTGAATAGAGTAAAATAAAACCTCAACAGATCAACCTAACGTTTCAACCATAAATATCTGATGAGAACAACCTTAAACTAACAGGAAAAGCAGTCTCATACATCAGGTGAGTTTAGCCTCCAAATACACAGGTCTGGGGGTAGGCAAGTAGGATGAAGACAAGCAGTGGCTCACCAACACTGCAAGTCGCAAGACCGAACGGCTCCGGGTATCAGCTTAGTTGGTGGGCAGCCATCGTCAATGTCCATTTGACGGTTGTATAGGAATAGTAAAGCAAAATTAGATTTTTTTACTAAACAGGACAGGTACAACAACAACCCAGATCCATCAAAAAACGTACATCAAAAAACGTAATCAAATACAGACGTAGGAGACTAACCTTGCATAGCAAGAGTTATCACAAACAGGAATAAACCGAATAATTCAAACTACTCTACTAGGGACATGCTGTCAAAATCGATTCCTCAGAAGGCTATGGAGGCATCTGCCTTGTAACAAGCACTCATGCGGACGTTTAACGAGAATTCAGGACATATTTCCACCAGTTGCAATGAAGGAGCTCGCCGCAAACAGCATCGAACCTTATTTTCCGTGTAAAACCTAATTTGTTGAAGCTGAGACTTCCAGCATTTACTCTGCTTTGTGTCACGACATTCAGAAGGATGTGTAGACAGAAAGTGGCTCTGAGGCGCAGCGCGAAATTGCTAGCCGGCTCGACAACATTGTCGTGGCACGAATCCTTTCAGAATCGTGAACTTCACGCATCTATTCGAGCATCTATCCACGTACTTCACCTTTACTCCTTCGGGCAACCTTGCCTTATTCACTGCGAGTCTTCATCAAGGGCTCTTGGCGGTGTTTTGTAACGATTGTGAAAACCTCACCACACGGCTCTACTGGTTTAGGATCAGCCACGTTTCCTCATTTCCTAATGCAGATTCATTTCGCAGAAGAACGAGGAAGTGCATGTCGTGCAGCTAATGCAGTGTCCGAGATGGCGTAGCATTCTCCACGGCACAATAAAAACGATGCAAAACAACGTCGTCTGGGATCTAGTGGGCGTAAAATTCATGCGATACACTGGTTCCACCATGCACCCGCGCTGAGGGCAATGAGGAAGTTAGGACATGCGATATACATAGCGCAGCTCTGAAGCACAAACCCAGTTGAATGCTCGTAAAACTGCATCGAGGAAGGGCAGTAGGAAAACTAGTGCCATGAATCAATCGTAAGCCGCAGATATTTAGCGGCTATATGTAGATATAGATAAAGGGTAAGTGGGGAACTCTTCGGGGTATTCGCCTTCAAGTATACAATTCGCCTGCTAATTTCTTTTGAGTAGTCTGATCGTCCGAAAATTTTCAATGAAGCAAAGCACAAACTTTGACATTTTAGACACACAGACTGGTTCGATGAGTACAGCATAGCAAATCCGCGCTATGTTAAACTTTGAATGAATTGTTGAGGTTTCCTAGATCTCAGGTGAGTTTTCCAATTTGCTAGTCATAACCAGGGTCAAGCGTGGGGTTCGATTTTTGCTGAAAATTTACGACACCCCTCCGAAGCGGAATCCGTACGACCCCCCTCCTTCTTCCACTGTTTTATTCCTTATATGTCGTGATTTCTTCAAGATTTTATGTGCATTTTAAACCATTTAATAGGTTCTTATTTTGAGGAGCGGGTTCGACACAAAAGAACAATGAAAAGAGGTCACTGAACAATACATACTTTGATAGCACAATAAAGCTCTTTAAATTTTCAATACTATTTTTCGACACGTTAAAATAAAGATTTTGTGGTAGCAGTCTTCCAATCATCACTGTTTAATTTGTGCAGGTGTTTTTTTTTTTTGACATCGTGGACACGACACATTTTTCTAGCTGAAGGAGCGGCTCCTGCATCTGAAATTGTGCTCTGAAATATAATAGTATTATGTAAAATTTTGAGTGTTACTTTCTGACGACGAATTAAGTGCTTTTTCTAGATTTTTTTTGAAGCGTTTATCGAATCGACTACGGAGCCGCAAACGAATGGTGGGCGATGAAATTTCCATGGAAATAATGTTCTGTCATCCTAAGAAAAATCATAAAAAATCAAAATGAAGCCTAAAAAATTCAAGCCCTGTGTATCGTCCAGGAGCCCCAAAAAATCTCCGAGTTTCGGCAGTTTACGTGCGACTACTGCGTTCTCTGTCATGATCGATTGCAATTGAAATATGGATGGACTCCTCGCTGGAAAAAATTTTCTGCCTTCTGAAGGACAGGACGGCAGAGAGTGGAATTGTACCATACAAATTTTAAGTCGTGCTTAATATACAGTAAAAACTAAGCTTCTCCGCTGCGATGAAGATACGATTAGGATAGATCCCATACAAAATTCTTGTTTTTCTTGAATTTTTTTTTAGCCGAAGCAGATCACCTATAAAATTTAGCCACAAAAACCTCAAAGTCCTAATAATTCACTGTAAAAAATTAAGATTTTCTGGATCGAACAGGTTGAATCGACCTCTGGTCGACTTTGCACCAACGTCATCGGAGCATGAAACTGAACGTTCACAAAAGGTTCATAACTGGGTAAGTTTTCGAGTTTTGAAAATTCTCCTAGTTTTTCAAGAAGTAGATAAAACGCTCTCTCCAAACTGTAAAAATCTTTTCCAAAAAAGGAGTCGTCATGCGTGGCTGTTGGTTCGATTTTTGTGCGAAAAAATTGAAGTGGCTTAACAAAAAAATTCATAACTCGACAAGTTCTTCGAAGTTTCGAAATCGCGCTAGCTTTTCAAAAACTAGAAGAAGAGCACTTTCTCGCTATGTAGAAATCAGTTTCCAAAAATTCGATCTTCATGCGCGGCAGGGGAGTCCGATTTCAGGTCCATTTCGCAAAACGTATCGAAAATCGAACCCCCTCCCCCCCCCCCCGCCACGCATGAAGATCCCTTTATTGGGAATCGATTGTTACATGGTTAGAAAGCATATTCGCTCTATTTTTTTGATGGCTACGGATTTTTTGATTTGGCCGAGTTATGGTCAATTTTCGGAAGTCATGAACTGAATCTCGGATAGACCCTTCACCGTCGTCATCAAGTGATCAATATCGCAGACATTCCTGTGAAAAAACAGCTAAGAATTAAAAACATAGCTTAAAAACCTGAGAACTAAGAGAGAAGTTTCTGCCAAAGTCGGAAGAGTACGACCCCTCCCCCTTCAGACGGTACGACCCCCCCCCCCTTCGATTCCTAAACCTCAAGCTTGACGCTAGTCATAACTGATGAGAAACGTTCAAGGCAGACGCTCCAAATGCGACTTTCATCCGCATCTTTTCTATTATGTGATAACGGAACTGCCGACGTAGGTTAGGTTGAAGACTAGTAGATCACCAAATGTTCTGACTCCACCAGTCGTCACTAGCTCCGGCTATTAAGGAACAAAAGACAAAGGACGGAGTTGATCAACTCCAGGTGGGATGCGCCACTCATTCCAGTTCTTCCTGATATTAAAGAGGCAATCTTAATGAGTACGTGGTTTGCATAATACGATGAGTTGCGATCGCTAGCTGATAAATCAGTATTACATTCTTTTCAGGCACGTCTGGTACCAGCTCACAGTCGCTGCAGGGATGCGGGGCTTCGCTTGCCTGGGTGAGACCTGAACTAAAGACAAGCTAGATACAGTTACTAAAAGACGTTAAACAAATTCAATTACAAGCCTATTTCTCTTTTACATTTCACATACATTCTCTTCCGTACAACACATATTCTAAGGTCTCTTTCATTTTTCTAATTTTACTGTTTTACATATGGAGCTCTACACGAGGTTGGCAGACGGAATTTTTACTGATCAACGTTTCGGCGAGATTGCCTTCTTCGAAGCCCGAAAGGGTCTAAGTCAATAAGACGTCTCGACTGAATGCCACCGAATGTCGCCTCAGCCCTACAAATTCAAAGCCAAATTTTGTAGAAGGGGACCGATAGAGAGGAGAGAGAGGGAGTCCAAGTGTCGCATCTGAGCGCAGTCCACTGAAGGATCAATGGAAGTAGCGCAGAACAGACGAGGGGTGCGCGAAAGTAACTTCTTCTTCTTCTCCTGAGCGTTTAGTCCAGCGCAGTCGCAGGGTCCGCTGCTTTTGTGATCTGTCGCCACCTCATTCTATCAAGGGCGTCATCTGGCGCAGCGCCGATTTCGGCGAGATCTCTCTTGATGACGTCCCTCCACCTTTTCCTTGGGGTCCTCTCGGACGCTTTCCGGGTGCCTCGAAATTCAGGGCCAACTTCGTGGGATGGTCCTCTTGTCTTCTGAGGATGTGTCCGCACCACCTAAGGCGCTGCTCCCTCATCTTCAGCTGGATCGGAGCTGTCTTCATCACTGCCCTAACATCCTCATTTCGCACTCTGTCTTGACGGGTCCGTCCACATGCCCATCTGAGCATCCTCATTTCCGCGGCGTGCAGTTGCCGCTCCTGTGCTCTACCCAGGGCCCATAGAGAAGGGCAGGCCTCACTATTGTTCTATATACCTTGCCCTTGAGTGTCCTGGAGCACCTACGGTCGCAGAGGATTCCTGTGGACTCCCTCCATTTGAGCCATGCTGCATTAATTCGTCCCCTGACCGCCTGATCCACGCTTCCTTCCTCAGATAGGCCGCTTCCGAGGTAGCGGAATTCTTCCACCTTTTCAACCATCTCCCCATGGCAGTCTAGGATCGGTTCGGTGCACTGCTCGGAGCTGATGAACTTCGTCGCTCCCACATGGTTCAGCACCGCATCGTGGCGTGGGGGTGGCAATGCCTTTCGAACTGCGATGTACAGCGGAGGTTTTCAATCTCCGGCAGGGTTTCACAAGCTGAGAAGGAGTTCGACAATTCTGCGGAAGCCTAACGAAGTCTGAATCACAGCACGCCCCGAAGGCAAGAAAGGGGTGATATGAACTCCGCACGGAGTGTGAGAGGAGGTAGACGCCACAAACGGTTATTGCTATGTGATGTCTCCCCATGTGATGTCCGGCTCGCCATGCCCTGCAGAAAGTGCAAAAATGGCAACGGTTCCAGCGTCAGGCCCAGGTTGACAGGCCGGCTGATGGAGAAACCTGTCACAAATCATGATCAAGAGTCGCAATGGAATCAGTGTGCGCGAAAGTAACTACACCAGTTCAACATGTGAGTCTGGGGTAGGGGCTACCTCCAGTCAAGGCATACATATAACGCCACTCCCGATATAGTACAGTTCGAATAAGGCCGTTGCGCTCTATATGACGTGAACGAGATCAATTCTGGTCCCACGCAGAAATTGAGAAAGAACGTGATGGTGGCTGTATTCCTTAACCAGACCCTTGGTTTCATATGTAGTCATATGTATGTAGTGACGCGACAATGTAATATTTCCTACGAACATTTTCGCGTGAATATCCCGTCAACGTGTTTACAAGAGATTCGAAATGTTACGGCAATATTAAGTGCAATACAGGCTCGAAAGCCATTACAAGCCGCCACGAACTGTAAGGCTCTGTCTATCAGAGAGAGCGGAATTGATCCGCAAAAACCCACCTGATTACTCAGCTTTTGGTTGATCACTTCAAATTTTCTATGGCAATTCTGTACCATTTTAGTTATAAAATGGAAACTCTATCATTCTAAACCGAACACTTCCAAACAAAATAGACGTGTTTAGATTCAAATCAGGTACCTTACAACAAAGGCAAAATACATTGCCTTCTACTTTAAGCAATGTTGTGTAAGGAAGACTAATATACAGAGCGCCTTAGAAGGAAATGTGTACGCTTTTTAAATAACCATAGAATTCCTGCCCTTCTGCCAAACCACTGTCCTGGTTGCATTCTACAGTGTTCCGCCACAGGGACTCGCTCGAGTGAAAGCCCTGTGCCGTGCTCTTGTCCAGAACAATGCAATGTTATTAAGCGCTGTACTCAATTTTGCTATTTCTAGATCACTATTTATGTAAACAGCAATTACACAGTAATTTCAATGAAAGATACAATGTATGCGACAGAATTTTTCCATTCCAGACAAACTCACTGATCTCCTGCTACGTCAGGGTGAACATGTACCGAGAGCTCTAACCGGTAGACCAGAATTTTCATAGGATCATCACATTTTTCTTGAAGTAGCTTTGAGCAGCATTGCTCTTTCTTGTCCTTGCTACGGTTGTAAAGTCGGGCAGTTAAGATCTCTTCTAGGATTTTAAAATTTTGTATACTCATTGCGAAGTGCACTGTGACAGTTTTATTGAATTGCTGACATTATTTGTGATATTTGTTGCTCCGCCTCTTGTGAGCTGTCATTCGGCAGGTCGAATAAATGCTAATTGAAAATAAGAATATTGTTCAGGCCGTATTGATGAGAATTTCGTGCTTATTCATAGAAATAAACTATTTCTTCTTAAGACACACTGTAAAGTTGAGTTTTTAACGGATTTTTTTCAAAAAAGGTGATTTTAATTTTGCTAGACAACGTCTATTTGAACCTTAAGTATTCTTTCTCGGTTTGAAAGTTATCCTATCAGAATTTGTTCCTAAATGTGTCTAGTTCCAAAATGGAATGTGTCCGGTTTAAAATCAAAACTATTAGAGTGTTTCAGGAATAATGGCCGTTTTAAGACAACTACATTTAAATACTGCAACTCGTTTCAAAAGACATTTTTTGAATCGAAATAACCACTAAAAGAATCAAGTCGTTTCTGTGAAAGTGTTTAGATTTTCCAGCAGCGTAAAATTCATTTTTGAAGGTGACGAAATGTTCGAATGCCTTTTGCATAGTCTTCGTTTTGAAAGTATTTCTGGGACAGTAAAATGTCGAGTGGCTTGAAAAAGTGTTAGCCTGCAGGGGAAAGGTCGGCCGAGTACGGATGACGGTCTACCATAACTCAATCACCAATAGTAGGTTTTGTAATGGAGTATGACTACACCTTTTATGTTGATAACGACAGGTTAATTCGAAACATTTTTGGCACATTTTGTCTTCCCCAAAGCACTTCTCCGCTGGGATATTTCCGCCCTGAGCGAAGAAGATGTGATGGATCAGATCGGTTGCTTGCCACCAGGTAGCAACCAAAACCTTTGTTTTGTGCAACACCGGCCTACCGAAATGTTCCAGAGCTTCATAGTGGCTCAACCGTTGACTGAACATAGTCTATTTGTATACTTATTTCATGGCGTGAATTACTGCGGAATTTCATGCAATAAACGGAATGCAACAGTTCAAATGCTAGAAAATGAAACGTGCAGCTGGTAGACATTGTCTCAGAGAATCCGGTTTTCGTCACTCATCACAATAGGAGAAAAATTCTTCGAGAACGGTTGTCCCAGAGAATCCATTTTTTGGCACTCGTCCCAATAGGAGAAAAATCATCGAGGTTGAAATCTCCGAAATATCTCGAACTGAGGGTTGCTTAGGTATTTTTAGCGCTGTAACTGGTCTCTCTGGGTGACCTGCATCCGCCCAACAATGCTGTCGGACAACGGGAGAGATGTCTTTGTGTGTCCGTTTGCGTTTTCTGTTTACACGATTGTTGTTGTTGTTGTGCATTGTGTTGCTACACTACGAAGAGCAGCTGATGAGATCGGACTTCCCGACCGGACAAAAACAGCTCACATGTCAACGCCTATTCCCAAACGCTCGCTGTAGTAAAGTATACTATAGTAGAAAAAACGATATAGCGAAGCAATCCCCACGGACCTCTTTTCCAGCTGTTGATGTATATTTGGCAACTTCACGACATGTGTTGCCTAAATAAAGCCTTTCTCGGCTGCGATAATGCTGGTAACATATGCGTGCAGTCAGGTCCATCCCTTTCGTTCTCAATTTTGAACAGGCATCTACGAGCCGTACACACGGAAACTTCTGTTTTACACACACTCAAGCGACCCATCTGTCAATCTGTTGGAGTAGCGATGAGAGATGGTGGGAAAGTGGCTGGCGAACAGAGGCAACCTATGCCGTCTTCCGACTTGAGCAGATCCGCTATTGACATTGGGCTTAGTTAATAAGGGATTAAGTATTACTATTGGGTTTATTACGTTTACTCAGGGCAAGCGTCTGAAAGAATACAGCAAAATAGCGATGAAATGATAAAACGCGGCAAAGAATGTATCACATTAAACTTTAAGCAAATAGAACACCACAGAACCCTAGTTAGAGAAAATGGGTGGTCCCTATCAAATAAAAAACAAGGAGGTACCATGAGTACGTTTTCTGTTCCACTCTTTTAAATTGATCATACTTCAACTTAGCTGCAAAGAAATGAACTGGAATGTTATGAAGGTCGACGATAGCCAACAACTTTCAGATATGTGAAGTTCAAAGAGGTTGTAGATACCTACATCGCCTAAGCAATCGTTTGCGCTGGGCAGTCGTTGAATACAACAGCATTGCATCCTTATGCGAAGGCATAAGATCAGCTCTTTCTGCTCCTTTCAAGATCAAGTAAAACTCCATTTTACCACAGCGTCACCAAATCCTAAAAAACTGAAATACTCTCAAACTAGCAACTCATGTAGATCAGAAGCTGACTTGTCGCTGCAGCTTTCTTACGTGAATCTAAGCACGCTCAGAGATACGGAGTAGCCACTAACTTCGTCTGAAGCAAAAACAAGTGCAAAACCTCTCACAATTTAATAATAGGACGAAAAGAACGCACTCGAAAATCTTGATAAAAAATCCAGATTCGATTTCGAGCAGAAGATAAAATCAAGAATGAGAGAACCGTCGATAGTGAATATGAAAAACTGTTATAATAGAAAATTTGAAAAGCCTCGATTGTAACTCTGTTTTTCACGAGATTAGTTTTATTTATGCGATTGTGGTGTCGACGTGTAACAAATTAAGTCATTCCAATGCAAATGAGCATAACAAAGTATTGAAAGTCTAGAGGAGTGCTAGATATACATTATAAAAAGAGGTAAACAAACATCTGTGAAGTTCGGACCAGTCTGCCGGCAATCGGCTTTCCAAGTGCTCCAAAAATCAACAAAAGCTCAAGTTGAGGTCTAGAACTGGGTCCACCTTATCTTTCCCATAACATAGGTTTACTCGGCCAAGGCAACTCTAAATGCCCTTCTAAAGGTAGAATTTATACGAGGGCAGGGATGATTCGTTGTTTTAGGAGTTTTTGAGCAAATTCTCTTAATGCTATTAGGTTGTCCGGAAAGTTCTCTTAGTTCTGAGTGCTTGACCTTGAACTACCATAACTTTCTCAAATCTTATCGGATTTAGTCGAAATAAGCATTTCTCGAATCAGAACACTTTGCAAACGAACAAGCTGTTTACTTATTCCATCAGCGAAAAAATTTAGGTGCTTGAGTTTCGACAAAATCCACGGCAGCTGTTTTGGCTTGGTTCTGAATGGTGAGTGTTCTACCAGCAAGAAAGTTCCGAAAGTGTTTGAAAAGGTGGTAGCCGGTTGGTGAGAGGTTTGGAGAATATGGCAGGTGAAGCAGAATCTCAACCGTTCATTCGTTCAGTTTTCGAACAGTGGTTTGTGAAACGAGAGGGCGGACGTAATCGTGCAAAAGAATCTGACCTCTTCTGTATACCAATGCTGGCTGCAGTTGACGCAATTTTCGGTGCGTTACCTTACAGTGGGACTTTGCTGTGGTCGTTTGGCCTGGTGCCAAAAAGTTGTAATGGATCACACGAGTCGCCGACCACCACACAGTGGCCATTACCTTTTTTTGGTGGAGGTTCGCCTTTGGAAAACGCCTAAGGGGTTCGTCGTCGTCTAACTACTGCTCTGAAAGCTTTCTGTTAATATACAGAACCCTCTTTTCATCACAGTGATGATTTGATCTAAAAACGGGTCAGTTTTGTCGCGTAAAAGTAGAGAAGAAGAAGTCTCGAAACGTGACAACTTTTGCTGCTCCCGTGAGGCAACCACTTTTCGAGCTTTTCTACCTTTCCAAGGCGTTTCAGAGCATCCGCGACAGCAGGTTTACTGACGTTTAGCTCTTCCGCAATCCCGTGAACTGGTTGGCATGGCTCAGCTTCCATCAACTCCTGCAGTTCGTTAAAATATATTACCGCACGGAATTGATTCATTGTCATACTTCAATAATCTCTTCAAAAACGGAAATATAAAGCAACGTTGAGGCATAAATTACTCAGTCAATAGAGCGAAAAGTCCAATATTTGCTGACAACGTTCCGGGTCTTAAACTCTTCTACTGGTCTAAAATAATTATGCTCTGTACAGAAAGTAGCATTAATGTGCAGTGCAAGTTGAATTTTTGCTTAATTATATCGCTATATCGACGAGCGAAAAATAGTAACATAAAAGCTGAGAATTTTCCGGACAACCTAATATTTATTGACACCGTTTCGGGCCTTAAGCCCTTCCTCAGGTCTAAAATAATTATGCTCCTTTTTCCGTAGTGTCTGTATGAGATATAGAGCATAATTATTTTAGACCAGTAGAAGAGTTTAAGACCCGGAACGTTGTCAACAAATATTGGACTATTTCGAGTTTCACAACTAAAAAAGCGCAATGCAGATAGATGAGATGGAATAATGAATGTAAGCGTCTTCAGACTTTTGTATCTGATGACCAGGTAGAACTGAGAACTTTCCGGACAACCTAACACAAGAAAGGAAAGGCGTAGACCCAGCTCCACCCTAGACTTGCATCAAAGATCTTTTTTGAATCCAGCCTTTTCACATTAATTGTTTCTAACTTTGATGTATTTATTTTACATCTTTACCTTCGTTCGCTAGGTATAAGGCTACTCTGTATGCGATGGGCGTGCTTATCAACCTCTCCTGTAATAATTTATAAGGATGCTCCAAACCATCGTGATACACTCTCACTAATAAAAATCTACGGTTCAGTGTCTCAACGAAATTGTAAATCAGTGATACGTACTTCTAGCGTCATAAGTGTTTTAGTTATTGCAGACCATCTCTAGAGGTTTTAATCACAAATGGGGCCGTGAAAAAAAGCTTTAGTAGCAGGCAAGCTTACGGTTCCTCGTGTTGTATGGTTCGAGCTAAACTTTTCTCTAAGTTGTGTGAATATTCTTCAATAACTAGCCTTTTCCCTTTTCTCTAGAAGCTTCTGGAATAAAAGCATAGCCCCAACGAGTTGTCAACATATGCTTTCAACGTCCTCCAGTTCTTTGAAGATTTCACCACATAGCGAGTACACCATCGCTAGAGATAAGGAGGTAAGCGAAGAGCATTAGTTCCATTAGTTTGCTATACAAACGCTGAGGCAGGAGCTTGCAGATATCCAAAACGTTAGGTTTTTTTGCTTCATTTGTTTAGCTGTTTGCAAGTGTAAGTTTCGTCTTGTTATGAAAGAAATCATACCCTGATAGCCTATGCTGGTTAGTTCCGACTTACGATCAGTTAAATTTGATCTGGGAAAGTTGAATAGAGCTCACCGCTAAAAGCATGCTAACTTGGAATGGATTCAAAGAAGATTAAAGGGATAAAGATAATAAATGACGGTGTTACTCAATCACTGGATGCGCCACGCATTCTGCCTCTACGCGATGTCGTGGTGGCGAATTAAATGCGTATTTGCTAATACACTGTACTTGCGGTGGTGTGTTGGCCATCGCTTGCTGATGTCCGATATAGTACGGTACGACCATCGCTACTGTTGCTCAACTGTTGTCGAAATTCGGTCATTACTTGGATGCGGTAACTACTCGTCCATGGTAGTAACTACTCGTACAACGAATACTTCGTTTCTTAACTGACGGTCATCAGAATCAGCCCTAAGCAGAAAAAATTTCCCATGTTCCCGAGTGCGCGTGAGCTCAATTCTACCCCAACCTGCACTTCATATTACTGCTTCTTTCAGCGTGCGTGTGAAAATGATCAATTCGGTCCGTAGTCCGGGCTGAAATTCTCTACGATTTCTCGTGATGAATGACTGAGCTCTGGGCAAAGTGCCCGAGTTGGCGTCGAAGGTGATAGATGCCCACTTGCACAATTTTTTGCTGAGCTCTTGCTCGCACCACAGTCGCTAGATATATGCATATGTCAACGGAAGTCTGGAACGAGTGCGGTCTAGCTTTAGCTCAGAAGTAGAAGGGTTCCTAAGAACTACCTATATGCCAGGCTTCATTGACCCAGTGCTTTAGCTGGAAAGATTTTGCTCCTCCTAACAACCAAATTGGTGCTCCACTAGTTGAGAAGTGCTTGAGAAGTATGACTTTTAGGCAAGGCTATACAATTTTACTGACCATTTCTTAACATTTTTGGAATTACACTCGCAGCTCGTCTCGCTGGAGGATAGACACCAGCAACGTTTGCATTTAGTCTAGGTGTCGTGCCAAAGTGGCCAATCTCGAATACTTGCTCCTTTGACCCGAGCGGGAACTGTCAAGTGGTCTTTAGAATAAAATCGAAATATGTTATGCAGATAGAATTCGTGTTATCCCTGGAATGTTTGTGATCCATTAGACAGCCAGCATTATTTCTTTCTGTGCTGTTATTGAGGCGGCTTAGAGTAGATCTGAATTCTACACTGATCATAAAATAGCAGAGATTCCTTAAGATAGCAATCCCCTTCAATAGGCATCTGCTTGTTCGCCGTAATGTGACTGAAGAACCTCTTACAAAGAAGAAGCTCAGCGGGAGGCGCTGGTTCGACTCCCTCCTTGCGTTAGTTGTGATTGCAACAAAACATCGTTGTATCAGCTTGCAACATCAAAACCAGCCACTTGAGGATTAAAGAAACTGACTCTTAAACCTCTTACAAAGTTTTATTCGAGAAAAATGGGAAAAATCAATAAAGAAGAGTCATGCATATCTAAAGAAATGTCGCATCACAGAAACTTTTTGTGCTTCAAGTAGCGGTAGACTCCCCATGATATTCTTCAAACGATAGCTCTAGCACAGAAGATTACAATGGAAAGAAAGTAGAATTCGACAGGCATATCTCGGTGATAGGAAACAGTCAAAGCCCATCAAGGATCACGGAGCTAGCTGGGAACTTTTGGACGATTCTTCGCCAAATAGGTGTCTTCAGTAGAGTAAACTCATGCATGCAGCAGCTAGCACCGTCCAAAATGGGACTAGAACCAAGCATGTCGTCAACAACAGGAAATCAGTAATAACGCAGATCTGTATGTACACGTCGAATCGGTAGCGCATAGGAGTGATAAGTGTCAGCACTTCATAATATACAAAAATCCCACAGAATCCATTAAAACACTGTCCTTCGCCCGCCTAGAAGGCTTCTCTCGGCTATTTGCTGTGCCGTTGGGATGTCGTCTCAAAACCGCCCGAGTACTGAGCCATCGGCTTTTCGGGCTTCGAGAACGACGAGATGAACTGCGACTTCCGTCGGTTCTCCCGCAGTGGAGAACTGTCTGAAAATTGCGTGGATGTGATTTTGATACAGAACAGGAGCCGCTGAATTTCTTTGCACCCAATCAAGTGGTATTCTTCCATCTAAATGATTTTTGTAACTGAAATGCAACGGCTTTGCATTTCCACTGTCAGAACCATCTACTTGTGTGTTTTGTCACAAAAAATGTTGTTCGAAAGGGAATGAGGAGGCGGAAGTGAAAACCGAAATTTTCAAAAATAGCCAACAAAGTAGAGCAGTAGGTAGGTGTGAAATGTGGCACGCACCCAGAATCTAGGATTCTTGGCACGGTTCCCGCTCAGAAAGCATCCAATCCGTAGGTGTGCGAATTGGTGTGGGAAGGGTAAAATACATACTTCTGCATCAACTATCAGCACCAACTCGCTTAATGGATCATATACGCATGTATGTCGCGTCCACGATGCTCACAGAATTAAAATGCGTGGCGCATCCAAAAATGGATTTATCAATGCTGCCTTTTATACTTGATTCTTTGCCCAGTAACGAATAAGACGTTTAAATCGGTATTTTCGTATGAATTAAGAGCGAAGGGCGAAGAGCGCCGAACTACTCTAAGGAATAAGGGTTGAAGGTTCTCATCATTCTCCCAAGTTTTGAGATATGCCACACGAACAACGCTTACTGCAAGACCAGATAAATGTGCACTTTACCAAAATAGTAACTTTTCTGAAGCAAAACACTATTTCGACTTCCCAGAAAAGTCAGCTACTAATTTGCCGACAGCATAGCGTAAAATGAATACTGGGTTCCATGAGCGTGAACCTCAACTAAAGGCAAGTTATCGTATCCAGGAAGAGACTTTTCTTATTTAAGAATCACGACCCTAGGCGAAATTCGCCACATACTCATTACACAAGCACAATATTGCTACTGCTCTTCGGGCCATTTTGGGAACATAACTGACGACTTTTGACCAGGAGGTGAGAGTACCCATATCGATAAGTTGGGCCATGGCCTGAAAGCCATTATTATTTTCCTCTGCCTTCCTGCCCAGTCAATCTACAACCGGGAGCGTCTTTCCTAGTAGGCTTAAAATGACAGAAAAATCGAACTTCTCAGGCGATTTCGACACTTTCTGATTTCTGCTCAAAATCAGGCCTTTAAGACTAGAAATATAAAGGTAAACCGTGCTACGAATGAAACAAAACCACGAAAACGAAGCATGAAAAGGGAACGTGGAACTTACAAATTGCACTTGTTGAGAACGAGTAGTCATTGCGCTGAATAGCGAACGCTTCCGAGGTCTTTTTCATCGAAGAACTTCGCCAGTATTCGGAGTACTTCTTCGAAAAATTGTCGCTCACTTCTGGAAAACGACATTTATCGTAGCCTTAAAGAAACACAAAGTAGCGGCTTAATACCGCTTATCGAACCTTAACTGTGGCTTTCTGAAGGAAACTAACTGCGTGAGCGTCTTGAGCAAAAGTTTTTTGTAGACTTTCTTTCGGTGGTAGCGTAATTTATTAGCCTAGTATGTTTACTCCGAGTCTTGAGTGAAGCTTTAATTTTGGTCACTTTTGACCAATTTATTAACTCGTGGCTCAATGCAGCAGTCGTATCGAAAACACAATTATTATTCATTTACTTATGTAATAATAGGGGCGCGTGTAGCGCAGTCGGAGGAGGCGCGACTGTCGCGTGCACCCGATACCAGGTTCCTGGTTCGGATTTCCCGCCCAGGCCAACCAAGCCTTCCATCCCTCCGGGGTCGGTGAATTGGTACCAGACTTGTCTGGGAAGGATAAAGCGCTGACTTGTTCATCGGCTGGCCACCGCAAGTCATTGTATGGCCAAATACGCATTCATGTCGCCTCCACGACATCCCGTAGAAGTAGAATACGTGGCGCATCCCAGAAGGGATTGAGTAACGCCGTCCTTTATCCTTTCCTTCATGTAATAATTAGATGGCACACAAGCAAGAAATACTAAAACTGAAGAAAGATGGGAAAATCTAACCAATACAAAGCCGAACCACAAATCAGCTACTAGAAAGTAGCTTACTATATAATGGATGTCTAAAAGGTTGAGGCTTGCGACGGCGACTATAAATTATAACGAACACAAAAATTTTAAGACGGGCTGAAGTTTCAGTCTTATAAAAACGGTAACCTACTGTATATACTCGATTTGTGAACCGAGCGTCTCCCAAGACACGGGTCCTACTCTTGCAACTATGCCGAAACGCAAACGGATTTTCCTGACTTTCTTTTTAATGTTGAGCAATCAGCAATCATCACCTTCCCAGAAAAAAGGAACAGGGCACTTGCAAGCTGCATGCTGGCAACGCCGTTTGAGTCAGATTAGCCATGTGAAAGCTACAGCAAACGAACAAAGTGACGCGCATAACCTACAATATCGGTCGTATCTTTCAGCCTTTGGGCGGAAAAAGCGCAAGAAAGCGCCTTTTCCACCGCTTTTTCAAAGCGTTCTTCAAATTGCGTGCTTTAAAAAATAAATTCAATATTTAGGATCGAATGATCTATCTAATAAAGTGAAAAGTGAGAACGTCAAAATAAACGTTCAAAATGTTGATTCGATGAGGTATACTCAAAATGCAACTCTTGGGTGTAATTATCTCCCGCGAGCTAGCGGCCCTCTCCGACCAGAATACGATCGCCAAATCAACTTTTTAACATTTACTGGGACTTTTCTCTTTATCGCATGGATCATTCAATGCTGATACTGAATATCGAATTTATTTTTCAGAGCATGTATTTTGAAGAGCGCTATCAAAAGGCAGCGGAAGAGACGTTTTTTGCGCTTTTTCCCAAAGGCCAAAGATACGGCCGGTATTATACATAAAAACCGTTGAATATTACATTTCACCTACAGGATTAAGGTACATAGGCAACATGTATATATCAGAATGCAGCACGGTTCGAATTCGTAAAAAATTTACCAACGCCTCAGCGATATTTTCATCTTGCAGATTTCTCAACCGTGAACAACTTGACATGAACTAATCTAAATTAGAGCAGAAAAAAAAGAGCTTAAAAGAGCAGAGAGTTGTCATTCTGGTCTTCATTAATCCCAAGAAATTTGTTGAAGAATTTTCGAGCGTTGTTTCACAGTAGTTCACACGGTAGTTTTTCGCTCTCCTCTCGCTGCACTGCCTTTTCTTGTGTGCAAATGATAGATAAGCATGAAGATCGGAGTTAATTAATCGTTTTTGGGATGCGCCATGCATTCGTTTTCTGCGTAATGTAGTGGAGATAATTTGAACGCGTATTCGGGATATAAAACTGTATTTATTTGAAATATACTTGATAATTAAATTTTTGCTTGAAAGTCACCTATTTTGAACCGACAAGGAAAAGTTACTTTTTAAAGAGATGCATAGGACGCCAGTAACTTGTTCAAAATTTTCTGAATGGAAGGGGTCGTGTTAGCATGTGCATCCTATTTAGCGTATTATAGTAATATATCACCGGCAGTGGCTTACCAGTTTTTCGCCTTCTCATGCAGTAGATGTCATCGGTGTATGGGTACTTCCCCATGCTTGATCCCATTACCTGGAATGATACGAAGTAGTCATCGAAGGTTTGGTAAATGGAACAAAGTGAAGGCGTCAAAAATCATCGAATAGGTACTGCCGAGAAGATCCATGGTAACAGCGAATTGTGACGACAGTCGATGAATTCAAAGATTGATTTTATGTACTTTCTGCGGCCAGATTCATCAACCAATGTAATGTTTGACTATGTAATGCTTGTCTCCTACGTCTCTGTATCTGATTACGTTTTTGCACGGCTCTGCTTTTTCTGACACATTGTAGTTGTTTTTGTTCTATTTCATCAAAAATTTAGTGTTACCTTACCCTTCCCATACAACTGTCAAATGGGCACTGATGGAGGCGGCGGACCTACTAAGCGGGTATCCGGAGCCGTTTCTAGCGACTTGCAGTGTTGGCCGGCCACTGCTCGTCTTCATCAAGTTCCCCTACCCCAGACCCGCATATTTGAAAGCTAATTTCATTTGATTTCTGAGACTGCTTTTTCCTCTTGATTGAGGGTTGTTCTCATCTGATAGCTAGGTTGAAGCATTTGGTTGATCCGTTGAGGTTTCATTTTACTTTATTTGGTGATTCTCGATTTTCCTTGCATCGTGTCTACTGTGTTTCATTAACTGTTTTAGCGCACAATTTTGTGCAATACCGATGCTGATGAATGTCATAGGGGGTTTGGCGGTATTTTCACCGTTAGAGGGCGGTTAACGACTGATGAATCTGGCCCCTGGAATGGAAGTCCAGCTGTAAACGGTGTGCTAGAAATTTCATTGAATGTAAAGGGAGATATCTGATATCTGAACTCCAGAAATTCACACATAGATCAAAACCAAATATGGAGCAGGTGATTAGAGGAGCCTTTGTGCATGCTACGACGACAAGAACACATTAAAATGCATGAAATGAGCTTCTGAGCGCCTTTGCGGAGCGCTGTATGGAAGGAACTCGCTTCGGAAGCGTTGAATTATAATTCATTACTATAATTAAAACTCTCCACACTAATTAGGAAAGCTCTAAGATAGTCCATAACCATAAATAATGCTCGAACGCTAATTGCTCGACGATATTCAGGTAAAAGTCAATGAAAATGAATGGATTAGCAAATTTGTCTACCACGAACTACATGTAAAGGTCAATTGCTAGTTAGAGCTTATCAGAATTAGTGAACTATAAGTAGCTTACACAAACTACAATCCTAAAGAAAGTAAGTGCACTAAATTCCTCAAGATTGTTTGTTCCCTGAGCTTCATACTCGTATCGTATCCTCCTCCATTGTGAATTTCGAAATTATCCAATATTAGGTTGTCCAGAAAGTTCTCAGCGTTTTGAGTGCTTCACTTTCAACTACCATAACTTTCTCAAATCTTATCGGATTTAGTCGAAATAAACACCCTTCGGATCAACATACTTTTGCCGACAGGATATCTGTCGACTTTTTTAAAAGTTAGGTGGTCGACATTCGACAAAATCCACGACAGCTGTTTTGGCTTGGTTCTATTTGGTGGAGGTTTTACCAGCGAATGTTCTGAAAGTGTTTTAAAAGGTGGTAGTCGGATGGCAAGAGGTCCGGAGAATATGGCGGGTGAGGCAGAACTTCAACCCTTAATTCGTTCAATTTTCGAATGCTGACTTGTGAAGCGTGTGGGCGGCGTGATCGTGCAAAAGAATCGGTCCTCTTCTGTTGACCAATGCTGGCTAAAGTTGACACAATTTTCGGTGCATTCCGTCTACTTCCTTACATTAGGACTCTGCTGTTATCGCCTGGCCTGGTGGCAAAGGTTGTAATGGATCACACCAGCCGCCGACCATCACACAGTGGGAATTACCTTTTTTGGTGGAGGTTCGCCTTTGGGAGATGCTTAGGGGGTTCATCGGGGTCTAACCACTATAGTTGTGCTCTACCAAAAATTTCGAATAGCCGAATATAACGACGATTTTCGAGCATTCGAATTCGAATATATTCGAAAATCGCGATTTTTCGAGCATTCGAAGTCAACTACATTCGAAAATCGCGTTTTTTCGAACGTTCGAATACGAATATTCGAATTCGAATGCTCGAATATTCATTCGGGCACAACTATAATAACCATTCCCCGGAACGCTTCCTGTTATACGAAATCCGCTTTTTATCAGTGATGATTTGATCCAAGAACGGGTCAGTTCCTCTGCATAAAAGTAGAGAAGAGCAAATCTCGGAACATGACAGTTTCTGCCGCTCCCTCATCTCGTGGGGAAACCACTTTTCGAGCTTATTCACCTTCTTAAGGCGTTTCAAAGCATCCGCAACAGCAGTTTTACCGACGTCTAGTTCTTCCCGCGAACTGTTTGGGATGGTTCAGCTTCCACCGATTCCTTCAACTCGTCGTCTAGGACTGCTCTAGGTCGACCGCTACGGGTGTCGTTTTCGAGGCTAAAATCTCTGGTCCGAAATTTACTGAACCACTGGCGCGCAGTGCTTTTTCCAACAATATTAGGCCACCACACTGGATTGATTTGTCGAGCTATCTCGGCTGCGGATTGTCTCAATTTGGAGCCCAAATAAAATACAGTTCAGAATTGCTTTTTCGACGTACTTTAATAAGCATTTCAAGACCAGAAATATAAAACAAAGTTGGAACAGAAATTATTTAGTCAGACAGAGCGAAAAATTCGTACAGAAAGTAGCACTAATACGCAATGCAAGTTGAATTTTTACTTAATAATAGACGAGTGAAAAATAGTAGCACAAAACGCTGAGAACTTTCCGGACAACCTAATATTTATTGACGACATTTCGGGCCTTAGGCACTTCCTCAGGTCTAAATAATTATAAGAGGGTTTAAGACCCGGAACGTTGTCAACAAATATTGCACGATTTCGAGTTTCACAACTGAGAAAATGCAATGCAGATAGATGAAATAGAATAATGAATGTAGGCAAGTCCAGACTTTAGTATCTGATGACCGGGTTCAATGTTTCTGGATATCTCCAAGAAGTCACCTCAACATTGCTGCACTCTCAGTGCAAGTTAAAAAGGCTAGGCTCTTGGTAGAAGGGTGAAGGTGTAAACAATCTGAAATTGAGGACTGCTGACAGAAAAAGGGTAAAGCGCTCAATCTCTCATGAAGAATGCGACTGACGCCGGGGCTTTCAAATTAATTACCTGTCCCCTGAAATATGCCAGCAATATAACACACAGGTGCTTCGTACGCGCACGTCTACGTGACCTGTAGCCACTATGCACTGGACGAATAAAAAGGCGACGAATACATCTAGGACCCCAGAGAAACCTCTCCATACTGTAAGATTTCTGATAAAATCCTAATGGAAGGTTATTGCTAGAAATGCTTCAAAAAAGTGTTCCAATATTTCCCTCTACTGCAATGAGGGAGAGAGGAGACTAGGCAAAAACAGAAATCCTTCGGAGTAACAACAACGACAGTAGGCTATACCGAAACATTAGCTCCAAGCTAGTCCCGAACCTAAATATATTCCTTGGATTCCGGCTCATGATGTTGTCCACCTACCCACTCCGCATGGTTGTTCAGCTCATCCTGGCTTCATTGTGAAAGAATAAAAAACAGCATGGTGCTGAAGTAGCAGCAGTGCAGAGCGCAGCCCAGAAGGTCAACGGCCATGCGATCAAAATTTCCCAAATTTTGCGAGCAGTTCCGCCTCTATTTTCTGAGATCCTCACGAAGAAAATAATCGCTTACAAAACACGTAATACACATAAATGTTTCGCTATAGCCTACTGTGTTAATATCAGGAAAATGAAGAAAAAAAATAAAACAGCAGTAAAACAATAAAAACAATCATAAAATTGTGTCAAACTAATTTAATCGCCCGGTAGAGTAGTCGGAGGATCGGCTATTGCGTACACCGACGAGAATGGGGGTCGTTGGTTCGGGCTTCCCGACCAGGCCAACTAAGCCTTCCATCCTTCCGGCTAGGAGAATTACCACCAGAGACATAAAACGCCGAGACGTCCATCGATTGGCCACCACAAGTTATTGTATAGGCCGAAAACGCGTTCAATTGACTCTACGAACTCCAGTAAATAGAGTGCGCGGCGTATCCCATAGAGATATTGACTAACTTCATCCTTTATCCTTATCCTAAAACTGATTTTGAAAACTTCATACAATCAGATTGTAAGTTACTATATTACTCGAGGCAAACAAGGCCACGCGAGACCATGTAGCGCAGTCGGCAGGAAACATGGTCTCGCGTGGCCTTGTTTGCCTCGAGTAATATAGTAACTTAAGTAAAGGATATCGGAACTCATTATAGTGCTATCGCTTCAATGCTCGCCTATAGAGCCGCTGTGTACATAGACACAAGGCCTCACTAATCTCTATTTTGCAGCCCACTTTCTCTGAAAGCAGCACGTGCACATTGTAATTAACGTCTATTCACGAACCTTTATTATCACTTACTCGGAAATTAAACAGGTGAAAAAAGCTTTGCTTAGCGGCCCATGAGTCACAGTACCTTTCGCATTTACCTCCAGATCCTGTCTTCTAAAGCAGAGTATGTGCCCAGAAAATGCAAGACCAATTAAAATGCAAAAGTCAGCGCTGACAAGTAAGCCTTCCATATAATCAAAAAAGCATTTGATGCAAAAAATGAGATCAAAATCTATACTAGTGGAGAAGAACTGCTTAAAAAGCAAATCCATTACTCAAATGGAAGCATTATATAGAAACTGGCAACACACTCTTCTCTCCTAGTCTAGTTTAGTGTAGGTCTTTACATACTAGTTTGCTTTCAATTGCCCCATTGTCGAGAATGTGGACCAGGACAGACCGGAGATTCCTTCAGGCTGCAAAATCTGCACAACGAATAGCGAGTAAATGGCAGAACGCTGCAGGTGAAGCGAGCGAATCTAAAGGCCGCGTTTTTCCCATAACACCCCTTCGTCGGAATAGTGCTTTGACGTCAACTGGATAAAGTATAGTACCTCGAAGGCAACAGGACGCCTGCAATTCTCCGCTCTGATGAAGAGAACGTTAAGATCGGCCGTAGCCATGAATAGCAGGCAATCGCTAGATGGACGATGTTATTCGCGTAAAAACGAATGGAACTGGACGGACCAAGAGTTTTATGCTCCACGATCTATGCATACGCGAAGGCAGCCTTTTCTGCAGCATTCTATCCATTTATCTTTTATTTCAGGCGACGTGAACAATGACATTCAAAGGAGAGCATTATGTGGGGTCTATTTCGGAATTGTCGCCTTTGTGCTGGCCCTTTGAGCGTGTTCCAAGCGGAGGTAGGTGTTTGTTGTTGCCACCCATGCCAAGCAGGCCATGTCTTTAATCAGGCCCATAAAAGGTTAGTGTGGTGGGGAGAATGCTTTCATATAAAGCCACAATGAGGGGATATACTCTACACACGTAGTAAAAGTGACCGGGCGCATGGCAGCACAGTCGGAGTAGGCGCCGCCTGCCATCTCATCCCGAATCAAGCTTCCTAGTTCAGGTACTGCTTTGAGCTTCCAACCCTCTGGAATTGGTCTTCTGAAAAGAACGAACACTGGCTTTATCATTGGGCTTGCCACCGCAAATCCTTCTACGCAGATTCCTTCCACGGCATCCTGTTGAAGATAGCATTCAAACTTGTCTTTTCCTAGGAAGTGAAGAAAAGAGCTTCTCCAGAAAATAAGGGTTATAGGACCTCGTCATTGTCCCTACCTTAGGGATATACCGTGCGTATTAATTCAACTGCTATTAATGAAAACACACATCTGCACTTTGCAAAGTAGTCATCCAAGTAATCAGGAAAGACACGGTCCCCTCCCCGCCACCTTAAAAAAGTCTGATATCATCTCTCCGTTGGAGAAGATGAAAGGCAGCATTGTCGCATTCAGAACAACCTCCACGATTTCCCGTAGAGGGAGAAGGCATGGCGCATTCCACAAAGGGATTCATTAGCGGCACATAGAGCTTCTATAAAACTACATCACTCGTTTAATTGATGATTTGAGTAGTCCTAAATTTAGTTCTTTATCATTCTATTTAGAGTTAGAGTATCTGTTACGAAGGAGATTTTGTACAGAAGTTAATGGCGATGAAAAATTTAGCACCAGACGAAATTTTACTTTCCAGGAGCAATGTCTAGGCTCGACGCTTTTAAGCTCCGGGAACTACATAACCCAAATAATGCGTCTAACATTCTGACGCCTAAGTACAGAATAGTTCTCATGCTTACGTGATCTCAATGTAGTCGTGATTTCTTGATATGCCAAGCACAGAGACTGCGCCGGAGCTTCTTCAGTAGTCACGACGTTTTCTTCGTTGACGTAGACACCACACCAAGGTTTGCTTGCGAAACATTGAATAAATTATTAAGTAGGAGTTCACATTGTGGGCCACTCTGAACTAGACCCTATCGATTACAATTAATAAAAATGGAAGGCTTTTAAGGACACCCTTTTCCTTAATCACAGTAACTCCCTTTAATACCTCAATTATTAGTTAGAGTGCGCACAAAGTGCATGACGGAAATACGAAATCCAACACTGCAAAAAACGGAGAGCTAACTGTGGAGAGGTCTGGTATAATGTGATGTCTTTCCTGAATTAATCAGGAAAGACACTTCCCTTTATGGATTAGTTCCATAAGAAAACAATTTTCAGCTCGATGCTATTAGCTCATCAAGCTCTAGAAAGTGTTCTCTGACGGCGAGTCTACATCAACAATATGAGCTCGGGTTACGACGTTCTGAGCTAAGGACAAAGTCGCGCCTGTTGGACACGAACCCGTCGCAGCAGATGAAAAGTCAAGACGGTTACCTACCTCGACGAAAGACCGACAACGAGGTGTATGTTAATATAAGGAAAATGTACCGAGATCACAAAACGGAGGATAACATTTCCTTCCTCGATACCTTCCATATATCGAATTGATGTCGGCTGAAATAGTGTGGAGAGAACTGTTGCGATCTCTGCCAGAAGAATGCATGACTATCGAAATGCTCGAAGGAATTTCGAGGTTTTCAGTTCAACGACAATACCTTGTGCAGCTCTTGAACGGGAAATCGGTATCCTGCTCCGCATGTTACTGCGGAGCGCGTAATAACGCAGACGGAAGAGAATGTGCTCTCCGAATCGAGAGTTCTTGGTACGAGGCCCGCCCAGGCCAATCAACCCTTCCATCCCTCCGGGATTAAGGAGTTGTTACCAGAATTGGAAATGGTGAAGTACAGACTTGCCCCTCGGCTGGCCACCGCAACTCATACGCCTATTACGCATTCAATCTACCTTCACGACAACCCGTAGAAGCCGAATGCGAGGCGCATCCAGCAGAGTACAAATTTCTTAACCACTTGGTCAAAACAATGACAATGCGTGGTGCGCCCCTCTAATTGACTACGCCGTCCTTTATCGCTTCAATATTCCAATTTGGACATGAAACTAAAAATATGATACGCTACAGAGTTGAAGAGCTGGAAATCTTTACCAAATTTTTCCAAAATACATAATTTCCGTTAACTCCTGGACAATTGAAAAGTTCGTGTCAGAAAGGTTGCTGAAATATGAAGATGAGAACTGTTGAGCAAACTCACTCCCAAATTCTTTCCCATTCACTAGCCATTCTCATTCCAATTTTAATTGTATACCCCTCAAGTTCGTTCTTTGTATTTATTGCTGCTTTTATTCGCCAGTGAGCCTGCTTTTACTGATTTTATGAGAGACTTTATTTATTTTTTACGCTCGCCTTTTGCGTATACGAATGCAAACTTAATAGAAATGAGCACATCCATGAACGGCGTATTCGCTGAACAAGTTATTTATTTATCCTTATTTTTGAAGAAGTTGTTAGACACGAACTAGTCGTAGCCTAGCTAAATTCCATTCTACGGTAAAGAGATGAGAACAGAAAAAACATGAGAAAAGAGCTAGAAACAAGCCACTTCTTAGTGCACCGAGCCAAACGCTAAGCGTCCTACAAATTTTATGCTACCATAAGCTGTGCCGTTATCGAATAAATAGAGATACAGATAAGATCGTTGAAATCACTTGAAATTCGCTACTAAAGGGAAGGATAACTGGAGATTTACAGACGCTCTCGAGTCGGGAGGTGACGAAACCCACGGGTATTCCAAAGAATCGAACGGTCAAGCTAATATGGTACATACTTACTATTCTGACACACACTTAGAGGGTGACACCGTGCTTTTTCAACAACATTTTAAGGTCATTTAAAGGAACATGTGGCGAATTCGACCACGCATCCACATCAAACAGATTCGTGGTTCACGCTCCGTCCAGATCACCAAAACATTCCTTACTTTCGAGGTCGTTTGATTGGTAAAAGGCCTGCCTAGGAAGGATAAAACACCAGTTTGTTTAACTTCCTGGTCACCTTATTCTATAAGGGACGTACGCATTCTAGTCTTCGAGTGACATTCCGTGGAACTAGAATGCGTAGCACATACCACAAAGAACTTGACGCCGACCGTTCTCTTTATTCTTTTCGAGGCATTCTACAAGTCAAGGGAGAAATAATAGGCTCTTTGCAGCTTAAAAATTTACTGCTGCCATTTCCTCTGAGAATACACAGCCTCAGAAGGAACCTGTCTAGGGCAGCGGTGAATTTCAATCCCCCGTTTTTCCTTTATGGAATGCGCCACGCATTCTACTTTTATGGGGTGTCATGAGGGCAATCTGAATTCGTACTTGGTCAATACAAAGCCTTACGGTAGCCTGCCAATGGACATGTCAGTGTTTAAGGCTTTCCCGACAAGTCTGCTAGCAAATCACTCATTGACCCCGAAGAGAACGAAAGCCTCGCTGGTCTGGTGGGAAGACCGAACCAGGAACCTAGAATCGGATGCAGGCGACAGCCGCCGCGCTACCACGTGCCCATGAAGAAGGCGATGTGGATGACTTAACTCAGATCACAAGAGGATGTTCTGCAAGTGTGTTTGCGAAATAAAAAGGATAAAAGGATAAAGGACGGAATTACTCAACTCCACTTGGATGTGGCACGCATTCGATTTCTAGGGGATGCCGTCGAGGTGATTTGAATGCGTCACTGGCTAGGCAATGACATGCGGTGGTCAGCCGATGGGCATGTCAGTGCTTTGTCCTTCACAGACAAGTATGATAAAAATTCACCGATGCCGGAGGGTTGGAAGGCTTGGTTGGCCTAGGCAACTGGTATCTGGTGCACGCAATAATATACCTGCACCTATATCCAAATCAAATCGTAGAACCACATCCTCAAGAGACATTCAAGGTACCAGGCCGGAGTATGAACTGCTATGAGATGACAACGATGGGCAACGTTAATCCTTCGTTACTTATTGTACACCCTTTAGTTAGTGAAGAAAGCAACTAATTTGCGTGTTAGCTCACTGTCGAGCAGTAGAGGTCTTGCTCGCAAAAAAAGAAGGCAAGAGGAAGTGAGAGGACGTCTGACAAGACCTATTCACTGTCTGCTCACGTGCGGAAATGCCTCGTTCAGCTTTTGACGTGGGGAGGAGCTTGCACCACTGTTGGATCAGATTTCAAGCAAGCTTTTTCTACTGCACAAGCACGAGCAGCCTCTAAAAACCGTTCAGCCCGCGTGCAGGAAATCTCTACCCCTTGAATAAAAAGGTGAATATCCGAGTAAGCAATTATTTTTGTTTTTTTTCGAAAGTCGAAAAATCACATAGTGGAGTTGAGAAGTAATCGCGGTGTTTTGGAACTGGTGAAAACCGTTGAAGTTTTCGCTTACTTTCACCACCCATTAATGTCCCCAAACTATAGAAAGATGCAGATTCTTCCTTGATACTTCGGTGGGCTCTAGCGCCGTTTGAAGGTGTTTATCTCAAGACTATCTCGTTGCCTTGCTGGTTATGATATAATTACAGTTTCCTTTTAATTTAGGAGATGTTTGATGCCCACAACAAGGTAAGTAAGTTACAGGAAAGTTGATAAATTCAGCTGCACTGATCTGAAGTTCGATATCTACGTTTATCGCAAGGTGGAGGCCATAAGTTTTTCGACGGCTAGACAAAGCCAGGGTGAAAAGATAAATGGATAAAGGATTGTGATAGTTAACCCGTTTTTTTTTTTGGTGGCGATGTCCGTTCCTCCTCGTGGTGCCACTGGAAACTGCTCACTTCTGCGAGCTAAGCCAAGCACGGACATTCGAATGCAGGCGACAGGCCCTGGTGACAGGCCGGCCTACGACCAACCCAATGTCACATCGTATGGGTGTATGTCAGTTCATGCTTTTCGAGATAATGCTACGGCGTCCGCGGGAGCCGACGCGCACTTGCAAAGCCCGGCGAGTGTGAGAAGTATGCGAGGGTCCCTGGTGCGAGGATGGCATCGGGGGGCAACTGAGCTAGTCCGAAAGTCCCGTAACGTAAGCAGGACCCGCGTAGCAACGCTGAATGTGGGTACGTTGACGGGCCACTCGTGCGAGTTGGTAGAAGCACTGGAGCGTAGAAGAGTTGATTTCTGTGCGAGGTGGTCCTGCCGCAAGTCAGGAGATATAGGACGCGGCTTCAAGGCCGTTCTATGTGGAAGTCCCAGGACCACCAGTGGTGTTGGTATAATCGTCTCCGAGCGTTTCCGAGACTCGATTGTAAGTGAAGATCGTTGTCGCCGCGAAGGAGCGACTCTATCACTTCTTCTCTGCGTATGCTCCGTAGACTGGCTGTTCCGATCAAGCCAAGGATGAGTTTTGGTGCCTGCTTGATGAGAAGACAGCAGAGGTACCGTCGAAGGACGTCATCATCGTCGCTGGTGACCTCAATGGGCACGTAGGCGCTACGAAAGACGGGTACAGCTGTCATGGTGAATTCGGCTATGGGTTGCGTAACACAGATGGTGAGCGTATCCTTGAATATGCGGATTCGCATAACCTCACCATAATGAACAAACGCAACTCCCACCTTATCTCGTTCTATAGTGGGAACACCAAGACGCAGATAGACTTCGTCCTTGTGAGAGATCGTGACCGAAATTTCGTCAAAGACGCGAAGATCGTGCCGTATGAAACGGTCGCCCCACAGCATCGTCCGCTGATCTGTACTTTGAAGATCGCCTCTCCGAGGCTGAAGCAGGTCGAGCGATGCGGTGCTGCAAGAATCAAGTGGTGGCGAATGAAAGAGAAGGAAGCAGCTGTGATTTCTCGCGTGCGGTTACCGACAGTCACGACTGTCGACGAAACTTGGAAGAAAGCGACCGACGCGATACTTCAAGCTGCGAGGTCAGAACTTGGCACTACGAAGCCTGGACGACGAAAGGTCGACATGCAGGCATGGCTGTGGACGAACGATGTGAAAGAAAAGGTTCGAGAGAAGAAAGCGCTTTATCATGTGTTTCTCGGCGACAAGACCGCCAATAATTGGCAAAAGTACCACAAAGCGAAAAAAGCTGCCAAGAAGGCTGTGGCCGTTGCAAAAGCCACTCATTACAATGATGTCTACAAAAAACTTGAGTCGCGCGATGGCGAGCGGTATTTGTACCGACTTGCGAAAAACCGTCATCGCCAATCCGAGGATATAGAGAAGTTCTTTGGCATCAATGATGAGAACGGCCATCTTCTGACAGAGCGCAAAAAGGCATTGAAGCGATGGTGCGATTACTTCGAGGGAATTTCGACTGAAGAGTTCCCTCATCCGGCCGTCCCTTCTGTGGCTCCTATCCACGGTCCCGTCCACAAAATCACTGTGGAGGAAACTGACGCGGCTCTGAGGATGATGAGACCGGGCAAGGCGACTGGTCCAGATGACTTGCCAGCTGACTTATGGAAGTCGAAGCTCTGGTACTCTGCTGAGTGGTTGGCCAAGTTTTTCAACCAGGTTGTAGCGGAGAAGAAAGTGCCTGATGTTTGGAAGGAAAGTACGACGATCCCTATTTGGAAGAAGAAAGGCAGCCCTGCAGACTGCTCAAATTACCGTCCGATTCGGTTGCTCTCGCACAGCGTGAAGATCTTCGAGCGAATCCTCGATAGCCGAATTCGCGAAATCGTCAAGCTTTCCAGCAATCAGTGCGGCTTCGTGGCTGGTTGTGGCACTATCGATGCCATACATGCCGTCCGCCTCCTGATAGAGAAGCATCGCGAGAAACAGAAGCCGGTGCATCTTGCCTTTCTCGACTTTGCGAAGGCCTTCGATCGCGTACCGCGTGAGGTTATATGGTGCGCCCTACGACAGCACGGTGTTCCCGAAGAACTTGTAGAGTGTGTGCGAATGCTATACTCTTTTCCAAAGAGTCGTGTGCAAGCGGCAGCAGGAACCTCGACGGAGTTTCCCATCTCTGTTGGGGTGCCCCAAGGATCTGCGCTTTCCCCACTCCTCTTTGTTGTCGTAATGGATGCCATTACGCGAGATCTTCAGAAGCCCGTCCCTTGGACGTTGCTATATGCTGATGACGTGATGCTCGCCTGCGAAGACAAAGGTGAGCTCGAGCGAGAGGTGCAAGCTTGGTGTGACCGCCATGTTCGGACTCAAATTGAACGTCAAGAAGACCGAGTATTTTACGACTGATGTAAATGAGTCCGGCTCCATTAAGATTAACGGTACTGAGCTTGCACGAACTTCGGTGTTTAAATACCTGGGATCAGCAATAGCCTCTGATGGCAGTCTGATGGTTGAAGTGAACTCACGCGTGAGTGCAGCTTGGTCGAAGTGGCGCTCGTTGACTGGAGTACTCTGCGACAAGAAGATGCCAGAGCGCTTAAAGTCGAGGATCTACAAAACCGTCGTCCGGCCGGTAGCGATGTACGGAGCTGAGTGTTGGCCTGCGACAAAGGAAACGGAAAGTCGCCTCAGCGTAATGGAAACCAAGATGCTGCGCTGGATGGCTGGAGTCACGCGCCTGGACCGCATCCGAGACGAGGCTATCCGGCAGAAGTTCGGTGTCGCGCCGATAGCGGACAAGATGTGTGAAGCTCGCTTACGATGGTACGGCCACGTTCTGCGTGGAAAGGAAGACAGCGTCCGTAAGATAGGCCTTAACTTCGTAGTGTCTGGAAAACGGCCTAGAGGGCGCCCGAAGCAGCGCTGGGCTGATACGTTACACAAGGACTTTAAAGTAGCTGGTGTCCACCCTTATCTAGCACGGGATCAGGAAAGATGGCGACATGGCACCAGAAAAGCGGACCCCGTCATGAAGCGGGACAAACGCTGAAGAAGAAGAAGATAGTTAACCCGTTTTTTTGATGCGCCACAAATTCTACTTCTACGGCATGTTGCGTATACAATTTGAATACGTTTCTGGCCTATACAATGACTCGCGGGGGAGCAGCCGAAGGATGATTGTTTTATCCTTACCAGATAGGTCTGGTGCCAAATCACCAACCTCAGAGGGATGGAAAGTTTGGTTGGCTTGGGAGGAATCTAAACCAAGAACCGAATCGGGTACAGCCCGTGACCTGCACCGGAGCTATAATGGATCCCTGCTCAAGATGACACCATATACAAATTGAAAATGCAATTAATTCGAATACAGGAACGCCCGGGCACATCGATATTTGGAAGAATAATAACAATCGGGGAATTTAGGAGGGTCAACTCCTTTATATTTACGACCTTCGTCGTTGGTGGTGAACAAATAAGGAACCCTGTTGACCAGACAACGTCAACTGAATTACTCTCGTTGAATGCAAAATTAGGTGGGCCGACCACGTAATGCGCTTCGCAGACACCCGCTGGACGATGGCAATCACCGACTGGATTCCGCGCGATGTCAAGAGAACACCAGGATGTCCACCGACGCATTGGTCCGACTTCTTCGTGAAAGCCCTGAACGACCTTCGTGCCCTCTAGCGAGGAAGACCCATTGGGCCATTGGAGCACCCTGGCACGCGACAGGGACGGATGGAAACGCTGCTGGCGCCCGCTTGAGTGACTGCACATTGGATAAGGGTAGAATATCACACCATATGCGGGTAGGCTATTACGACTCATATTACTCCGAGAAGCTTTACTAAGCTCCGAGAAATGAGTAGGTAAAGACTGGTACAATCAACATTTATTCCGTCACGGAAGCCCTTGCTATGCAGCCTTTTACAAGTGAAAACCTAGAGGAGGCAAATAGTGGTAGAGAACGTCAGCTAGTAGGGTGGATAAAAAGGGCAGTGAAATTCAAGCCCTCTCATCTTAAAACCTCGGCATTCTAGTAATATATTTCAGTGAGTTCTCCTGCCAACGAAGTTTTTATGTGGAATTTTTAATTCCGAAGGTCTCGACTGATCGCCTTCAGAGGAACAGTGTTCCACCTTTGGTGTGCAGCGCTTACGCTGACACCCTAAGTTAAACAGTAACGAGTACGAATCTATTCCTACTTTCGGTACGAGTTCACTAAAGTAAGAGTAGATTCGGTACTCGTTACTGACTAACTTAAGGTGGTAGAGCACTCGCTGCACACCAACGGTGGAACACTGCGCCTCTGAAGGCAACGACAAGAGCGAGGCGGTCAAAATAAAAATTCCATTTGAAAACCTGCAGAAGAACACACTGAAACATATCACGAAATGGTGGCGTGCCTGGTGAACATCGCACGTACCTATTCTGTGGGTATTATCTACTGGTGTTATCTGCGTTGCCCTTATATACGGAATGGCTCACAAACACTGCAGCGAAATTTAGCAGCCTTGTGAAGGAGCACTTGGATAATACAACAATTACCCTGTAGCACATCCTTTTTGCCATGCTCCGGGCAGTTGCCACGGTTTCAGCTCCTCATATGAAGAGCAGTGGGCTTTCGTTTGAAACGACCCACAGTCTTCTACTGTCTACATATGAGCACTTCCATTCCGAAGTGATAAATTTCTGAAGAGTGCTCGCTGAAATTTCAGCACTATCTCCGTGTGTAGCAGTGCATTCCAGGGTCTTCTTCCAGGTGAACGCTAGACGAACGAGTGCGAGCTACAACTGAAAAACACTATTAGTTTGCCGATCATACACAAAACAATAATGTGCGAGAAAAAATGCGGTATTCAACCGTGTGCGTAATTTAATTATATAGATTAGTTTTTGAGAACTACAGGACAGCTCTACAAGACCGCTAATGGGGCAATACCTCAGCTATGTTGAGAAGAGAATAGGAAGGAGATGTGTTAGCGTATGTAGCTGGAGCTCCTTGCACGCGGTTGGCGTCCAGCCACGGCTTCTTTCATGAAAATTTTTCGTATACGAGCCATTCTAAAAAGGTCGCTATAATAGTGTGAATAAGGTTACTTCTAAGGGAGCTGATGGTATACAAAGACTGGCCGCGCAAAGTAAATGCTCATCTTCAACGATCCTCTCCCCACACACCAGGCTTTCGTGTCAAAAGTGCAGAAATCAGCAAACAGCTTTATCTGATAGGCACAAAAGTTTAACACCACCTTTGTCGACCCAACTATACTACTTACGAGTGAAATATTCAGTGCAAGAGAACGATGGTTCTAACGGCAAAAAGGAAATGACGTGGTAGCGTTTTCATGCGTCAGCTCTATGTCCCTCACTCCCGCAGAAGAATATCCATGAAAGTTTTGTGTTTTTGATCTCTATCCCGCGAGAGCGGAATTCCCGCTCTGAACAGCGTAAAACATGGAAGATCTTATATCGCCCTGGAATAAAATTCCTCTGAAGATGCAGCGACGCTGCCCTTAAAGCAACCTAAACGTTGGCAAGGCTCTTGTTAATCTGAGAGTAAACAGCCTCGAAGATTACTGCTGTATCGTTATTTCCAACGCATCTAGAAATTTTAAATAATAATAAATAAAGTAACCATAAATAAAAATTTTAATTTAAGGGTGTTTAAATTTACCAAATTTGCCTCTGCCGTTTTATGAGACTAACTTTTTATTCCAGTGTTTTTGGGTTACCATCTGGGATGGAAAACGCTTATAGACGATTCCATCCCTTGGTAGCAGTAGAAGTTTCAATCGGTCATTAAGCTCACCTCTGTAGGCGAAGACTTTGTGGGCTTACAGTAACAGAACCTTGACACTGGAGTAATCGTTATTAATTTCTGAAATTCAGCACTGGGCTAAAATTGTGCTCTAATCACCTATGAATATGTGTAGTGCTACAGATAAATAATTTATTCCTATTTTTAATGCGAATTTGAAGATCTGCTTTTTTCTCGTTGTATCAGAAAAGACGGAAAAGTGTCTAGGAATAAGTCTCGCGGGTTATACGAATTCTTGAAGGTGGGAACCGCTTTCAAAAATTTCAAAGGTCTGAACTAATAAATCGAATTGGGCCAAGAAATCAAGGGGTCAACAGATGTCCGCCCGCTATGAGACTTCATCAGCGCTGTTTTCAAGAAGAAGACGAAGAAGAAGAAGCATTTACCATAGCAAGTTGTTTGCAAAGTAGAAGTGGATTTCGTACAACAATCGGAGACATTTTGCAGTGCCTGTGCCTGTCTGCGTCTTTAAAACATTCTCCGAGGCTGAAACTGCTCGGAGTGAAAGGTACTAATTGACACCTTCGTCCTACAAATCCACAAAAACAGCAGAAATTGTCATTTGAAAGGCCACTGCTAATCAGCACACAAAGCTCGTGCACCGTAGTACTAGGCCTCGCGTCTCAAGTAAGCGTTCCGTTACTGGATAACCACAACTGTAAAAAACGCTGGGAGCGCATGGCATGAAGCGCCGTCTCTCGCGTGTTCGCCGAATCATTCAATGGTTCGACAGACCTATCTACGCTAGCTAAGCTTTCTATCTGTCTGGGATGGGCGAATTGGTACCAGAGTTATCTGGGGAGGATAAAACACTGGCATGTCCGTGAGCTGGCCATCGTTAGTCGCTCTATAGGCAAAACAGGCATTCAGCAGCACGATATCTCGTAGAATTAGAATGCGTTGCGCATTCTAAACGCGTCCCAAAAGGGAGTGATTTTTGATCCGCTATCCTTTCCTATCCTTGATCCAACACCATTACCGCAAACAGAGTGCCATTTTTCTAAGAGGCATCCGCAAACAAGCGAGCCTCAAACCAATACAGAACGTCAACAACCCGACACCTCGAAGTTCGGGGTTTCACTAACGTTTGATCTATAATAAACCCAATGATTGGTGTTCTGCTTGTTACGTGTTACGTTCATTTTTCCAGTCGTAGCGCAATGTCTCTTCAGGCGAATTGTACCGTTCGCTTCCCTAAAGACCATTATTCAACCATTTGTTCACTCAACAGTAATGATCATGTAAAGCTACCATTGAAAAGACGTGTTTTCTTTGAGCACAACCTAAATACTAAAGCCTCAGTGCTGTTGCCCGACCTTCGACGATGGTCAGATTTTCGGTAACATCCTTCACTGCGGATGAAGACCGCTAAGAAAACCACTTTCAAAAATCTGTACTATGAAAAAAAAGCTGACTTTTGCCATTTGGGTAGTCCAGGGGGAGGGGAGTATTCTTCTTCTTCTTCGTCTTCTTCAGCGTTTGTCCCGCTTAGCAGCGGGGTCCGCTCTTCTGGTATGATGACGCCACTTTGCACGATCAAACGCTTGATCGGGGTGGATACCAGCTTCCTTTAAGTTCATGTGCAACGTATCGAGCCAGCGTTGCCTAGGCCGTACTTGAGGCCGTTTTCCGGGCACATCTATGTTAAGGCCAATCTTCCGATGTCGCCGTTCGCACGAAGAACGTGGCTATACCACCATAGGCGAGCTTCACGTAGCCTGTCAGCAATTGGAGCGACGCCAAACCTTTGGCGTATGGAGACATTGCGAACATGATCCAAACGAAAGACACCAGCCGTCCAGCGCAGCATTTTCGTCTCCATTACGCCGAGGCGGCTCTCAACCTCCTTCGTTGCAGGCCAGCACTCAGCACCGTACATCGCTACTAGACGGACGAGTTCCACTACCGGATTAGAAATGGTTGTAAATAGGAAGTGGAACATTTCATTTTTATAGCACTTGGGCAGAGAAGACGAATGACACTACTGTAAGCACCAAAAGCCGAACAAATTGCACCCTTCGGATTGTTTACACACCTTCTGTTCCTTCCATCCATCTGTTTCTTACGTCGGCTGAAGACTGATTACCTCACAGACCGAAAACTGCGAAAGCTTAGAGACTATGTGAGCATAGTTGACAAGATGTGAGAAATGTTCTGAATCGCAGTCACTTAACCAGTGCGAAAGTAGCCCTTGCCTATGGTATTATACTTTGAATTAGTCAGAGAGCCCAACTTGGAATGGGAATGCCCAGGCAAATTGCCATTTCACATCCGATTACCTTCGAGGTCTTGTAAAAGTCAATCAAATTGATTCCGCTCAGTTCCGGCAATAAGTCACTAATGGCTTTTCGACGAGAGTTCGAGCTACATCTATACAGAAATATGGTCCAAATCTCGAATCCAAATCCAAGTGTGGTCTCAACACCCTAGAAGGTGCACTTAGGTGAGACAGATATTTTAGGCTGGATGGGGTTTCATCAAACCTCTTCGTTAGCAACTGTTGAAGCGTGTGCTTTTTATCCTAAAATTATCTGGCTCAAGATGTTGAGTTTATACAGTTTTGGCTTCAGCTTTTCCACAACTCACTGCTGAAATATCAAAGAATTTGCTATCAAATTGTAGGCATACTTGTTCGAGTTGAAGTCTTAAGAGATGAGATCGGATGAGGTCACTGAGAACATCACCTTTGCAGGATTCAACTTAGAACTCAATTGTTAGAAGGAACCTTTTAGAGTGGTCGGAATGAAAAAGTAGGGTGCCGTCGGCTGCTATTAGTTCGGAGCAAGAAGAGCACGTAAGACGTGCGTTCGTTGGTCTAGTTCGGTGAAGCATTCGATGAAAAGACCTCTAAAAATAGAGTTCTCCGAAAATATCTTCATAGAGCGTACGCTGCACAGCTCCGTTGTCCCTTCTGATTCTTAGGGATGCAACCGATTCGTTCTTGATGCCCAACCTGTGAAGACGTTCCTTCAATCCTCAAAATTCCCTGGAAGGTCGAAACCCTTCCCTAGTAAGCTACAAACGTTTCGGAAACCGAGCACGCGTCGAAAGCACGTTTGGCAGTCCTCATTTCTTCCGACCAATGAACATTATGAAAGCCTAATCCTTAAAGTATTTGCAATGAAACGCGCTCATGTCTTGTACTTTCGCTATTTTGCTTAGAAATCTATTACTCAGGGAGATTTTACGATCTGAAATGGAGGCACGTACATTAATTTTCTAACCGCATTTCGCGTTTTCATCGATCAAATTTGCAAGCCAAATATATCGTTGGGATGAGTTCAAAATGTTTAGTGAATCGCATACCCATTAGACAATCTCGCGATCATGCTCTTCGAACACAACAATAGTGCTGTGATTCAAGTATAAACACAAAGTGCATTACTAGAGCTCATGCCCTGGGAAACCTCTGCCTCACGATTTCCAGTTGGATTGGCTGCGAATGCTGAAGTGCACTCCAGTGCGGTAATTGTGTAGATCTGTAAGGGAATATGTGCCGCATAAGTAAAGCTTTCGGAACAGAGAACATTTGAACGAGTAGATTAAAGAATAGAAAGCAGCGATAATCATTTGCTTGCTTGGATGCGCCACAAAATATACCTCTCTAGTTATAGTCGCTGCTGGAGCCATGCCACGCCTTTCGGCACCCTGTTTATAGACAAGCCTATGAGCAGGGTGCTAAAAGGAAACCTGACATTGGTTCAAGGTTCGCGCGTTTGAGCCCTGACCTGCTCAAAAATGTGGATTTCGACTACACTCAGACATCATCACAACAGCGATTTTCACCGTAGGTGCACTAGAACAGATGCGTTTTTACTACCACAGGAGATGCCTCAGTCGATTCCCTCAATGGAGACTGTGTCGCGAGAAATGAACGAAGCCTCGCTAGCGGAGAAGTTGATAACATCAGGGTTTTTTCAAGCTATTTCAATTTCAATGAACGAAAGACCTGCAATAAACAGCGATTATGCCATTTCAACTGACCATGAGATCACTTGACCTTTACTCGTGCTGGATATGATAAATATCTAGCTCGAATAAAGCTACTTATGTTGCATAGTTCACGCCTGGACCACTTATGCTACGCCTAAGTCTCAAGTGTTTACGGCGCCGGTTAGAATTTGCTGCTTCAGACGCACCCACGTAGTGCGAAAAACCTTCTAGAAGAGATTTCAGAACTCATCAAGGCTGTGCTTCAGATTCCAGACGTCAGACGGATGCTACATAGCTATGCTGGTCTAGCTTGTGCTCCTTGATTGCTCAGCGTTTGAAAGCAAGGACTACTTGTTTTGAGAGAATGCATGTGTAACGTGATTTCGTACGCTTTAAACCCATACACAGTACTCACAGAGATCTACATTAATGTTATTCGAATTTCAGTGGTCACTAGAACCCCACGGTCAGTGCATACAAGTAAACAAATGCCTTCAAAGCCTTGGTTCAGAAGCACTCGTCGTTCTAATAACAAATTCTAATTCGTTCTAACAAGACTGCCATAAAACCTCAAAAGATAGTATAGTAGACACGGGAAGGTCAACGGCACAAGAATTTAACTAGAATTAATCGCACAAATATTCGTTTGTACACGGCTGCACTTCCGCACTGTTGGAAAATTGTGGCCTGACCAAGGCTAACTGAAGCAGTGTGACTCGGCATGTGTGAGAGCAAACGAGGCCCGAATGATGTGTGTCTAAGCAAAAAACTTGCCTCAAAGTACAGTTTTGAAAGTTTTTTCTGGCAAAAATTTGAAGTGGGCTAAAACGGTTGCGCAGCAAAATAAGCAGCCTAACCAGACCTCGATTTCCAGAGTACATATTTAATTCAAGCATCATAGAGATATCCAAGAAGCTTATAACTACCCTAAGTTTTATTAAGTGCTCCAAACAGCAGCCTCGATTCAGGGTCATGCAGGCACCTCTACTCCATATTCTGGGTTCTGGTTTTCAATCCAGTCCAGCCAAACCTTTTACCCTTCATGGATTGGTGAATTGGTACCAGATTTTTTTCCTAGTGATGAAGTACTATCCTGTCCGTCGTCTGGCCACCGCAAGTTATTGCGGGATACTACACAAATATCCCCCGCCTTCTTGCTTTTCCTGTAGGTTTGAACCAAGCCCCTCTAAGGGAAGTGAAGGACTAGGACGGCCGGACCTAGCTATTGCATAGCACAAATAAACATTCGGCTGGTCCCGACGATATCGGAATGGAACGGAATGCGCAGCGCATCCCGCAGTAGGATTTTACTCTCTAGCCCTATTATAACATGAACACCTGTCACATTTATATGATTTGGAGAGCCCTTAAGTGGTCTTCAGAATTTTGATTAATCCGTCACAAAGCGTCTTTTTTGCAAAGAATTTGAGCGGTATTGTAGTCGGAGAGGGCAGTGCCCGGGAAGGGAAACAAACACAAATAGGTCGACTAGGAAATCCCTGAAAAATGTCTTTTCGTAGGCTACCTCGGGATATTGCTTTTGTAAAATTAACTTTCAATAATTTTTACCTTCGTTATTAAAATGACTTGATGAAGTGCGCCCCCCCCCCTCCACAACTAGTATAGATCCGGCTGGCTGATGTACTTCGCTGTTCTGGTGCTTTTTTTAAAGAAAGGTAATTTAGTAACTGTATGAACCAGAATGTGCAAGAAATTTGTGGAAAGTGCTTTGTAAGCACATGACTACAAAAGCATTGTAGGCGTGGGATACGAAAATCATTTGAAGAATGAAGCAGTAGTTCAACACCCACGAGTATAGAGGAACCGCTGCATACTCGAAGCTCTTGGAAACAATAGGGAAAAACTTCTGTTCAGCAACGTTGGTATAATAGGAAGTAAAGAAATCTCCTTCAAGACGAAGCCACCCAAAGTGTTCGATCTCCCTTTTCTACCGCTTCATTTCCATTGGAATATAGCAGTGTGCCTGCAGAATCGTCTAACCAGGGAGGGGTCCCAAGCCCATGTCCAACTCCGTCTGCACGGTGAAAACGAAAACCACGACTAGAATCTTCATCGTTCAAGTATATAGAAATAAGATGTGTACCATTTTTGTGACGGACGCGGATACTCACTTTAGATATTTTTGTGGGCGCGTGTAGCGCAGTCGGAAGAGGTGCCATCTGTCGTATGCACCCGATACCAGGTACCTGTTTCGGATCTTCCACCCAGGCCAAGCAAACCTTCCATCTGTCTAGGGTCGGAGAAGTGGTACCAAACTTGTCTGTCACCTGTATCACCTGTATCACCTGTCGTCCCGTTGATCATCGACTTGCTCGAGCGGGCGCCAGCAGCGTCTCCATTCGTCCCTGTCGCGTGCTAGAGTGGTCCAATGGATGCTCCTCGCTCGAGGGACACGAAGAGCGTCATATCGGTCGTTCAGGGCTTTCACGAAGAAGTCCGACCAACGCGTTGGTGGGCGTCCTGGTGTTCTCTTGACATCCCGCGGAATCCAGTCGGTAACGGCTCTCGTGCAGCGAGTGTCTGCGAAGCGCATTACGTGGCCGGCCCACCTAATTTTCGACGACTTGGCCCATGCGACAGCGTCTCTGATCTTCGAACGTCGGCGAAGCTCGGAACTCCGGAGGCCTTCTCTCACTTGCGTGAGTCGTGTCACTCCGAGCATCGTCCTCTCGATTCCACGCTGCGCGACGCTGATCGCGTGTTCATCCTGATTTCGTACAGCCCAGGTCTCTGAGGCGTATGTTAGGGCAGGAAGAACAGTGGAGTCGAATAGGTGGGCACGGAGTCGGACGTTCTTCGTTTTCTTCACGACTTCTTCGACGCTTTTGAAAGCTCCCCAAGCCGCTCGTTTCCTCCTGCTCAGCTCTGGTGCTAGGTCGTTGGTCATGTTGACTTCGCGACCCAGATACACATAGCTGGAGCATTCGGAGTTGTTCGTTCCGTTGAGCGAGAATGGGGCATCAGAAACTTGTACGTTCTTCATGAACATCGTCTTCGTAAGATTCAGCTGCAGTCCAACGCTTCCACATACACGATCGAAGTCGGCCAGCATTCGTTCCGACTGACTGATGCTCGGGGTTATGAGCACGATGTCGTCAGCGAAGCGAAGATGGTGCAGTTGCCGGCCGTCGACCTTCACTCCCATGTCTTCCCATTCTAGTTCGCGCATGACGTTTTCGAGGGTGGCGCTTCGGGGATATGGTATCCCCTTGTCGAACCCCTCTCTTCACGTCAATGACGACGTCGTTGTAGAATGGTGAGATCTTGGTTGTGAATCCACTGTACAACTCTCGAAGGACTCTGATGTACTGAGTAGGAACGCCCTGGGTGAGCAGGGGTTCCATGACCGCTTCAGTCTCGACGGAGTCGAACGCCTTCTTCAGGTCGATGAAAGTAAGGCACAGCGGCAGCTTGTACTCTCGCGACACTTCGATGAGCTTCGTAATGGTGTGTATGTGGTCGATCGTGCTGAATCCTCTCCGAAATCCTGCTTGTTCGCATGGCTGTCCTTCGTCCAGCGTTCTACTAATCCTATTCAGGATGACCCGAGTGAACAGCTTGTAGACTACGGACAACAGGCAGATCGGGCGATAGTTGCCAATGTCGTGCACGTCTCCCTTCTTGTACAGCAAGACGGTCTTGCTGGTCTTCCACTGAGATGGAACCTTGCATTCGGACAGGTAGCGTGTGAAGAGCCGCGCCAAGGTGTTGATGAGCGCTGGCGGGAGGTTCTTCAGGTGTTCAGCTCTGATCCTTTCAGGACCGGGTGCTGTACGTTTCTTCACCGACGAGATGGCTTGTCGGATCTCGGAAGGGAGAACAGAGGGGATGACGTATCCATCCTGCGGAAGATGGCGTAGGGGCAGGTGGACGTGGCTATCGAAGAGATCGGAGTAGAAGTCGTGGATGACTTTCTCCATGGTCCTTCTGGAAGAGGTGACGGTTTCGTCAGGACGTCGGAGAGCGGTCATCTTGGTCTTGAAGTTGGCGAAGTTCCGGCGGGCATTGCGGATGCTCAGCCCTGCCTCTGCTGCTTCAGCCAACACTTCCGCCCTTCTCTCCTTCAGATATTCCTTTATCGCCGCTCTGCATAGCTTTGCAAGCTCGCACGTCAGCTGGTAGTTTCCTGAAGCTCGTGCTGCTCCACGCTGGCGTATTAGCTCGAGAGTTTCCGGAGACAGGCGTCTCTTGGTGGTCTTCAAGCTCTCGGCTCCCCTAGCCTTAGCACTATCGTGGAGATGGTGCACGAAGCGATCGTATTCCTCGTCGACGTTGTCCATGACGGCATCTTCCCAAAGGCCGACAAGAGAGGTGTAGAGATCCCAGTTGATGGTCGTTCTGGGACTCCTCTTCTTGAACTTCGCGGCCTTCTCTCCTTGACGCGAAAAGCGGAACCTCGCGCGAAGGAGGCGGTGGTCCGATCCCGTGTAGAACTTGGGGACAACGGAGACATCGGTCAGGCAATACTTGCGATTGAAGATGATGTGGTCGATCTCGTTATGGAACTGGCCACCGGGAGATTCCCAGGTCCATCGTAGGGAGGGAGGCTTCTGGAACTGCGAGTTTCCATGGATGGTCTTGGTCGACATCATAAACTCAGACAGCCTTTCACCTTGCTCGTTCCACTCCAAACCGTGGGTTCCGATGTGAAGTTCTTCCGGCGACCTTCGTGGCCCGATCTTGGCGTTGAAGTCGCCGACGATCACCTTGTAGAAGGTGTGCTCTTCCTTATAGAACTTCTCCAGCTCCACGTAGAAGGCTTCGACCTCTTCGTCGTCGTAGTCAGATGTTGGGGCATACGCGACGAATACAGTCAAAGCTGGCACGGAGCCACATCGCTTCAGTCGCAGACGTCCGATTCGGCTTGTCAGAGACTCGTACGAATCGATGTTCATGGCCAAGTGCGTGTTGACGAGGACACCAACGCCGCCTACTCCCCTGCTGTCGCATGTTCCGAGGAACAGTTCTTCTCCGGAGTCGTAGGCGGCGTGTAGGGGGTGGTGTCTTCTCGTCTCGTTCAGTCCGATGACGTCGTACTTGATCTTCCTGGCTTGCATCATCAGGTCCTCGACGGATGCTTCCGACGCAAGCGTGCGGGCGTTGTAAGTACAGATCGTCATCCTAGTCCTCAGTTTGCGCAGCCTGGTTAGGCCCTGAGATTTTAGCAGCCTCTCCGTACTCGTCCTTCCCATCGCTGCAGAAATGGGGGCTCTTTCGGGGTCAGGGGAATGAGGCCCTTTAGTGCTACTGCGTTTGACTGGAATACAACACGGGTAGCTAGTCAGGCTCTGTCGTGCGGGCGAAGAACTCCGGGCAGCCAGCCAGACTGCCCGAAGGGACGGGGCAAGACTTAGGGCGGCTTCGAACCGCCTTACATATACTCCCAGTCTACCGAGTGCAAGCTTTTGGCCGAGCCGACACAGTTACAATCCGCACAGTCACGGACACATCCACGCACACTGTGCACGAACATGCCGCTCCCACGCACAAGGAACGCATCGACCCGACACAGCAGGAGCAAGGAGTCCGTCCCCTGCATCCCACCTGCGTTTCTGGGCAGTACACGGTCGCATTTGGTTCGCGTTTAATTCCCCTATCCACCACCCGGGGACGCGCCACGTGGCCCTGCGACAAGCGGCCCGAGATCTCTCTTAACAAGAGAGCCCGAAGGCTCTCTATCGAGGGAGATCCGTGGGCTGGAAAGATAGAAAAGAAGAATCTTGTCTGGGAAGATTAAAACGCTGACTTGTTCATCGGCTAGCCACCGCAAATCTATGTTGCCAAACACGCCCGCAAAACTAGAATACGTGGCACTTCTCAAAAAGGGTTGAGTAACGCCGTCCTTTATACTTTATACTTTCACCATTTTTGTCAAGTTCTTCAACCTAACGAGTTAGGAACACTGAAGTGTTACTATGGAATCTCACAGTCACACCAACCAACACTTTCCAGACAACAAATAAGCAGACAGATGCAGTACTGCACTACTGTGAATGCACTACTTCACAGGCATGGAGTCAAGGGTTCGACTCCTAGAGCTTGCATTGCTTTTGCTTTTTTTTGTATATTTGATGTATGAAGGTATTTTCTTATGCGTCCGACAAATACTTTTTTCACTTTTAGTGAGGGTAGTGAAGATTCTCGAAGAGTACTCACTGTGCCCACTCAGAGGAACACCTATGCCCCCTTTCCTAGTCAGGAAACCCAACTCACGTACATTTTAAAGTTCACCATAGAAGCAACAAAGGCAAAAAAAAAGAATTTAGAACTACAGTTAAGGCCGTATCTTTTGATCAAATCCCGAAAAAGCCGCGTTTTCCCGGCTTTTGCGTCTTTTGAGTATAACTCGCCCAGAATTCGTTCATTTCAAAAACGAAGGATATATTTGTGCTCAGGAGCTCGAGCTCTATTGTTTGATATACATTCTTCATATGGAGCCATGAAAATATTCGAAATTGAAAACCTGCGCTCCATTGCGAAGGGCGGTCGCGGACGAGTTGTCGGTCGCAAGTCGTCGAAAACCGTTGCATGTCCACAATTCCTCTGATAAAACTCCCCAAACGCGCACTCTACAAGCTGTTGCGCCCACTCGATTGATAGGTTCGATTCCATATGCTTTGTGCACGGCGCACTCGGAGGATTCCTGGCCTGACAGGAACACTTTACGCCATGCTTGATATACTCCGATAACATGCAAGTCCTGAAAAATAAGCCTCTACAATCGCAATGAAACCGTTCCAGCCATTTTTGGCCACCCACTGCGAAAATGCGGTGGTTTGGTAATGTTGTATACACGATTGTGCAGATCTCGAAGAGACGAATCGAGTGGTACCAACCGTTTCTCAAAAAACCTAAAACTAAAGGAGTTATGAGCATGCAACGGTTTTCGACGACTTGCGACGGACAACTCGTCCGTTGCCGCCCTTTGCAATGGAGCACGATTTTGAACGAAAAACTAACCTTTGAAAAAATTCGGTTGAACTTTGAAATTTTTGGCAATTTTTTTACTCTATCTGATAGAGCTTGAGCTGCTGAGCTCAAAAATGTGCTTACTTTCACAATTAGTTAACCTTAAAGGAAGTTATTTCGAAAGGCCGAAAAAGCCGGGAAAATGCGGCTTTTTCGGCATTTTTGAAAAGGCTACGGCCATAACTGTATGTAGTTCACTTTGAGTTGGAGTCAACTGAGCTACTTCTAAATTCTTTTCTTTTCCTCGAGTGTCCCTGTTTTAGCCTAGAAGAAGCCTGTTTTGACTTGGAAGATGTTCGGTCTGATTCGGTTGAGTGAGAGGAGAGGCTCAAATTCTATGAAGGTGTACAAGTGAAGAGGAACGATGCTTAGCAGGGGAGGCCGCAATAAATGAATGAGTAACCGAGAGCAATTAGCACCAGTTGCACCTGATCACAACAGCCGCCTGCTCGAAGGGCTTCTTCCACGCACGTCCAGCACACGCACCCCATGAGTTCGTGGGTGGCGGAGCGGCGGCATCCATCATTTCACGCGTGATGTACCTCGATCGGATGCTATTCTAGCAGCTGTTCCGACGAGAACACACACCAAATCAACTCGCTGTTCTTGCTTCTTGAAGAAGCTTCAAGTAAGCCTGGGCAAACTAAGAGACCCTGATAGGACCTCGGCTTGCAGTTTTCCTCCAACCTCCCATGATTCTCTTTTTCTTCTAAAATGATGGATGATTCTGTATGCAGCTATTAATTGACTGCACTTTATCGGTCATTTAACTTTTCGCCTTTCTAGTGCTGATACTTTGCTAGTGTATCACTACCACTACACCAGCTACCGTGTTTAGAACGCGTCTCAAGGCGTGTATAAAAATAAACAAATAAAATAAATAAACAAATTCGCGTATCCAACTCTAGTGGGGTCGTGAGCTCTCTATTTTCGGTGGCGCTTCTGATAGACGGGGAATTTGTGATAGACAGACCCTCAGGCGTGAAAGAACAAAGTAGTAAAGCTGTGACCGGATGTCACGCTCCGATCTGCGGCGCCAGGAAGTGCGTCTGAATGGCGAGACTTAGGCAGAAACTCACTTCCAGCGGAAGGAATGAACTGGCTTCGTATGAAAGAAATGTGATACCGTAGCTCATCAAGGCAGGAGCTCAGTAAATAAAAAACACGGGAAGAGTGCACTTCGGTAGGAGAGCTTGGGAACGCTTGGCCTACAGTACACTTACATAACGCTGGTCACTCGTTTGAGGGATAGCATCTATCTGTGTTGAATTGGGATTTTTTGCCCACGTCTCCATTGATATATTCTCTTTGAATTCCAGCGGTAGATAAAACTTCAGAAAAAATCATTAACTGATTATTTCCTTCAAAAACTTGGCACGAATAATATTGGGGTGTCCAGAAAGTATCTGCAGAAATACGACAATTTTTTCAAAATAGCACAATTTTTTATCAACATTTTATTAATCAACCATATAATTTCCGTCAACATCGACTACTCTCCGCCAACGTTCCACAAGACTTCGAATTCCTCTGGCGTGGAAATCCGGCGACTTGGAGGCGAAAAAAGCTCGAAGGGCTTTTTCGAGGTGGTCACGATCTTCATAACGCTTCCCTTCCAGATGATGCTGAAGTGATCGAAAAAGGTGGTAGCCAGCTGGGGCCAGATCTGGGCTGTAGAACTTCTCTGAGAAGTCGACTTCGCGATGTGTGGACGCGCGTTCTCGTGCAGTAAGCGAACTTTGTCGAGCCCGGGCTGTTCCTTGCGCATCATGTCGGCCTGGCTCGGCAGTTGGGTAGCGTACACCTCGGCAGTGACAGTAGTGCTATCAGGCAGCTAGGAATGGTAGATTCTATAAACTCCACACCAGACCCTCAACATGACTTTCCTCGCATGAATTTCACCTTTTACGAAAGATTTCGGCACTTCATCGCGCTGGCACCACGCACGTTTACGAGCGTGGTTGACGTAGAAGACCCATTTTTCGTCTCGGTGTCCAGCCAGTTGAAGTGCATATGTCCAGACGTCTTCGCCCAGTGACCCATTGTAGGAGCCACTGGCCGAGCTTTTTAACCATTACAGGAGATCGCAGTCCATTATCACGGTGGATTGGAAACAGGGAAGAGCAGCAGCAAAATAGTGCACATCTTCATATGGATGCTGCTCCGCCAGTTCCCTCAGTTCGTCCAAAGGTATCGTTGTCGGTCGACCAGAGCGAGGCTCATCTTCGAGACTCCTGTTTCCGCTTCTGAAGCGTTCGAACCAGCTATACACAGACCGTACAGAAGGAGCTTCAGAGCCGAATACACGACACAAGCTTCGATAGGCTTCTGCAGATTGCCGTGCCCAGATTCAAACTCGTAAAGGAGTACGTGTCTAATATGGGTAGACAGTTCGGCCATCATACAGTGAATTAGGTAAGGAAGATGGAGCTGGATTAACATTTGGATATGACATGCAGATACAGCAGGATAGTGTCTTTATATAGCAATTATTTCTAAATCTTCAGAACATTCTAGAAAAAATCTGGAACATTGCGAATTTTCTGCCTATACTTTCTGGACACCCTAATAGAAGTAACAGCTAAATAAAAAGTGGTCGCCCTGAAAAAAAATAGAAAAGTCACAGTGAGCTAAACGAAAAATGTTTTCTTCTTTTGTTTTGCTCTCTAAAACTATATTATTTAACAGTAATATACATAGAGCATAAAATGATCCTGCTGCTTTCATCACAGCAAGAGACACTTTAGTTTTCTGAAATATACACAAACACATAGGAATTCCTTTTCGCTGAAGCCTAAACCTTCAGATCTAAACTCTAAAGTACATCTTCTATAATTGCTTACCCTCCCCTCCCACCCATTACTGTGAAGGGCATGCAAAATAAAGTGCTGAATTAAACTCCAGGCGTCAAGTGTGTAGAGCAGATCTTTCAGAACGAAGACGCTTCCGATTGATAATTTATCTCATACAGGACAAATTATGGATCAGAAACCTTCTTTAGCAAGGAGAAAGCAACAGCTTGCAGTTTTCAATTTCTACAACAGTAAAAACTCATGTTTGAGCTCTGTTTAAAAACTATTTGCAGTTTGCAGATACTAATAGAGTCGTGGTCTTTTTTAAACATGAGATTTCCTTCTTTGATTTTGTGCAGAATCAGGCTTAAAAAAGTAAGACCAAGTCAGTTGAAGACAAGAAGAATGTGGACAAAGCCTAAACTATTATGCAAGCAAAACTCGACCTTATATTAGGTTGTTGCAAAAACTCGACCTTATATTAGGTTGTAAGAAATCGCCGATTTTGCTGCCTTAATTTCCTGTCGATTTTTCGTGGCGACGATTGTTCCCATTTCAGATGTCGAACATAGTTTCTGAAAGGACAGAGATCGCGCGGCAGCAGCTCGTAACATCAGCGCTGCCTTTGGGGAGGGTTACGCTAAGGGACGCACAATTCGCCACTGGTTCGAAAGGTTTGATCTGGAGAAGGAAGACCGCCATCACTTCTTCACGATGACCAATTCAAAGCCATCGTGGAAGCGGATCCGCGTCAAACTGTGAGAGAGCTGGTACAGCATTTCGGCGTTGACGGCAGCACTATCAGTCGCCACTTAAATGCGATCGGAAAATGAAAGGAATTGGATAAATGGACTGACCGCCGGGCAGATGCTGAAGCGCCACGATACCTGGGTTTCGTTAAGGCTGCACAGTCTAAGGGAGCCTTTTTCGGACAGGATCGTGACATGCGACGAAAAGTGGCTCCTTTCAACAACCGTCGTCGCTCTGCACAATGGCTGGACAAGAATGAAAGTCCCAAGGAGATGCGAAGAGAAACCAGGTCTCCTTCCAGAGAAGACCATGGTGATCGTGCAGTGGACAATGGCTTGTATAGTCCATTACAAGATCTCGAAAACTTTAAAGACTATCACAGCGGAAAAGTGCTGCGTCGAAGTGGAGGTGATGCACTAGAAGTTGAAACAGCAGGCTTTGGTCAATTGAGGAGGCCCAATCCTAGTGCATAACAACGCGCGTCGGCAGTTTTAAAAATTGCTGCCCAGAAACTGGATGAATTGGAATACGAAACTCTGCCATATCCAGCATATTCACCTGATCTGTTCCCTTCCGATTACCATTTTCAAGCATTTAGATTGTCATGTGAAGAATAGAAAATTGAGCAATCAAGATGATGTCAAGAATGACTTCTTACGTTTTATTAATTCTCATAGCTCTGATTTTTACAATAATGGAACGTACAAGTTATTGCCGCGATGGGAAAAGTGTATTGTATCGGCAACATCATATGCAACGACGTAACAAAATACAGCATATTATTTATAAATTTTCGCAGGTGTTGATGACAGTTGCGCGCACGCTTTCAGACCTCCTTTTCAAGCCTTTGAATAAGCGTTCAGCAAAAACTGACTGTGGTTCTGGACTTCATTCACAGGGCCCCACATCTCACCAAAATAACATCGCAAAAGCTCATCATGAGTTGGGAACCTTTTCTTGTAAGTAAGAAAGTTGGAGCTCTTTCACTGCTTTACTGTACATCCACAACGAATTTAAAACTAAACTTCCCTTGAAGCGGAAGAAAAACTGCGCTTTTTCGGGACATATTGAAGAGGTAACGTTTGGGCTCCTAAAACTCTTTTATCGTTCGAGAAAGGTGCTTTTCTCAGCTAACTCATCGTCTGAAGATGCTTGCAGGGGAGATGGTAGTTAGTGAGGAAGGAGGAACGTGGGCGACCAGTTGGATTAAATATGTGATCAGATTAAAATCATCCGAATAAAGTAGTGTTTAGTGTTACTATGACAGCCACCGCAAGCTGAATTTAGTTCTTTTGAGAGAAATAGAGAATTCCGGATTTCGCCGAAATCGGCTGGTGGAGTGAGGAAGGTGTCAATGGGAGTTTTGGAGAGGTCGTAAATCAATTAGGGGCCCTCCAGAAGAAAATGCACCATAATTAGGTCATAGTTCGTCGAACTGCGCAGTGAAGAGGCGGTTCGAATGTTGTTAACACCAATGCACAGGAGTAGATTTAAAGGAAGTTATGGCAAAGCGACGCTTTGTGACGGATTAATCCGTCGCAAAGCGTCTTTCTTTCAAAGAGTTTCAGCGGTATATAACGCTACAGCTTTTACAGGAGAGAGTTATATTTTTCCCACAAACTGCCACCTTCGAGCGCTATAACGCTCAGTTAGCTGACAAAGGCAGGTGCCTATTCACAGTTAGAAGTGAGAACAGTTCAGCCTATCCCAGTAGATTGTGCTGACAACTCGTGCCTGATTACTGTGCGCCTAAAGATGGGATGCATCTGAAAGGTCGAAGGATCCTAACCCTCTACATCGTGAGGCAAAGTAACTAAAAATACTTCCATAGCAACAGCGAGACTTGGAGATGAGAGCGCATGAAGATGTCCAGAATTGTTTTTCTCCCAGGAAATTTGATCGGGGCACGAAAGGGCGCTCAACCACATTGCAGACATCCTTCGTGCAAGACTTCCGCTTCTGGAGTCGATAAATTTCTATAATAGCCCAGATCTTCTCTCGTGCTACTCGCCTTTCGCATTCCGATAACGATCGGGAAAATGAAAGGAATAAAAGCTGCTGCGACGAACAGGTAACTGCAGTGGGCCAGAGCTGCCCAAAGAATTGAACAGCTTCTCAACAGCAGACGGATGCAAGAACCCCCAGACTGGTTTGCGAACAGGAAGAACATACTTTTTCCATCAGAGGCTCGTCCCATGTCGAAAAGCAGGAAGCTTAGGGCAGGTAGCAACTGTTACTGCAAAGCTTCTCGTGGTCATGTACCATCCGAAAAAGTGCAATCTAGTGAGCGATAATGATGCTGTTGATCGACTATGTAAAGAATGTTCGTTCTATGTAGCTTCTTGCAAAGCGCCACAAGTGATACACTCGCTTCTGAATTGATTCCATAGTCAGAATCACTTTTACACTTTTTACTCGCATTCAAATATTTCAACATGGTACATCTCCCGAGAACGAGTAAAATTATGATCAATAAAAATTTCACTATGGGACACAATAGATGGCAAATTTCGTCGTATTAAGGAATAGGGTATGATATTAAAACCACGCACAAACTTAGACACTGTCAACGTTGAAACCTAACCTCTAAACATTTGCACGTTTTCTCTAAACCCAGCTATCTGCCTTTCAAAATGTCGAAGTTTCGGCAACAGCCATTATCGGTCTTACAAGGAGAGCTTCCAAAGTGGCCATGAGTTTTGCGATGCAATTTTCACGGGATATAGGGTCCGTGTGGCGAGTACGAAACCGTAGTTTTTTCGGAGTGCTCTTCTGTGTGTAAGCGTGAGCGCGAGGTTCATCACGCCCTGCATCGATTGTGGTCGGCTGGTGCAGTGGATAGCAATGTCGCCTCTCGGGAGGATTCTGTGGGGTTTATGGTTCGACCCTCGTGTCGCCATAGTTTTTGCACACATCGAGTCGTTATTATTATGTGCTTGCGTGACCACACGAGTCAATTTGCACACGATTAATGCTTTTAGTAGTAAATGTGGCCCTTTTCTGCTTTCATTTGAGTTACCTCTCAATGGAACGTATTTGCACCGTATCATATCAACAACGATACTATAAATACACACAAACACATGCACTTCACAGCATAGGTCATGAATTTGGTTTGATACCGGTAAAAACCTAACACTCGCTAAAAACAGTAATCGTGTGCAAATGACTCATGTGATCACGCTAGCACATAATAATAACGACCCGATGTGTGCAAAATTACACCGGGAGTCGAACCGCAAGACCCCCTCAGTGCGCCCGAGAGGCGACATCACTACCCAGTGCGCCAACCGACCACATTGGGTTGGGTGGCTGTAGGACGTGATGAACTTCGCAGTCACGCTTACACACGCCTTTTTCGACCTCAGAAGAGTATTCCGAAAAAAATTAACTACGGTTTTGGACTCTCCACACTAGACCCTACATTCTATAAAAAATTGCATCGCAAAGGCTCACCGCCGCTTTGGAGGCTCTCCTTGTTAGATCATCCTGACACGAAAGCTGGAGGTGATCCCATAGCCGGAAACCGTGCAAGTAACAGGGGTCAGATTGAGAAAGTACAGCATACTTCGTCCTAGATCATGAAGCCGAAAGGTTAGAGCGGAACGAGGTAGAATGATGTCCCGGAGGAACGTAAGCGTCCCTTTTTGCGTTTTCTTCTTAAATGAGCATTACGAGCTCTTACGATTCTAGAGCAAAAGTCAGACCCAACCAAAGCTCATTACGAGCTTTGGTTAGGTCTGACTGTTTGCTCTTCTGTAATTCAGCTCACGCGGTTGTCGCCAGCAGACCAGCGAATTCCTGTCATGCTTCTCGAACTTCGTTTGATCATACAGATGGCTATTTTCCATCAAAACGCCGAAATACGCGACGATTCTTGTGGAGAGCTTCTGCTAGCTTCGAATAAAATTGAATAGTCGTCAAATTTTTGAAAGTATGGCTACTTGCCTTCAATTTCACGTTATCTTCAGAGGTACTTTGAACGAACAACAAGGACCAGTGTTTGCGCTGTCCTAAAAAGAGGTAAACCTATGCCTATAGTTTTATTAGCTTTCAAGATAGAGCTGCACGAAGAATTGAGCTCGTAAAAAGTTTCGTGGTAAAAACATTTTTGATTATTGATTTTAGGATTTTTCTTGCGCATACATATTTGGTTACGGTAGGCACTGAAAAAAATTATAGGAAAAACTATTTTGAATGTCTGATTGGTCTACAAAATACACCTAACGGTCACTACTCAGGTAGACAGAGGAGTGCTTTGCCCTCTCCGGTTAGGTGTTGTTCCAAATACCCAACTAACGAAACGTGTATTACAATTTGGTGTACTCAACCTGATGTCGGTTACGGACGCGTCCAGGACCAGGAACTCTGGCCTATTGCGCAGATTTATTTATTTATTTATTTATTTATGCACAAAGAGCTTCGTTTAAAAAAATTCACACTGGTGAAGCAAAGTAAAGCATTATATCAGCATGCATTGCAAGTTGCTAAGTTCTAGAGTTTCTGTGCCTATACTCAATAATTCAACAAATGCTAAAAGGCAGGATAGCGAGAAAGCATGTGAGCGTTCCATATTTGTCTAGTCAGTGAAAAGGTCGAATATCCTGCGGACTATCGAGAACGTGACTCGTCAAGAGCTATTCAACGTATGAATCTTTATCTTTAGCTCAGAGCTGTCTGGCGCAAATAATACATGTTTGTTTGAGGAAAAACATAAAAATTTCCGCTGTTTCTAAAGTTGGAATATTCTTATTAATATAACAAAAGTCCAGGAATACAACTCAGTAGAACAACTCAGAGAGCGATGCCAACTGAAGACCTACTCTCCTTTAACAGTTTAAGCACCGCAGCAGAACGCGTAGAAGACCGATAATGATAATTAAAAAAATTTTGAAATTCAGCAAGCTATTCTGCGGCATTGTGTTGCACGTTTACAGCCCATGATTCTGAATATAGCTGGGTTATTTCCTTTCGACGTAGACGTTTAAGCGGTTATTCTATTGCGCCACTCGCCAGATGCAATCTCAAAGTGACTCAAATAGATTGTTTATCGCGAAAAATAAGCTGTCAGAAAACGCCGCAATTCTGAAAGGTTTTTTCGAGAAATATTTACATTTCGTCACCTTTAGGAGCAACGATTAGTGTCCCGCCAACACATGGAATGTTTATTCAACGGAAATAAGCAAAGCGATAGGGACAGCCGCCTGACGTTGGTTCTTTCAGCGTAAGAAGCCCAACTAACATTGGAGGAGCAGAATAAGCCCTCGACCTTCAGGGAGGGACATTCAGTAACAGCTTCCGTAATTATTGTGGCAACACAACGCCTTGATAGGGGTTCAATAGAGATACAGTGGTAAGAGACGGGAAAAATGAGCTTAAAGAGCTAGCGGAATAAAATTTGTTGGAGCTGTGTAGACAGGGCTTTAGACGTGCTGACGTCTTCAAGTGCCGCGCTTAAAGCTCAAGGCACGTGAATTTCCGAAATGTTTAGTCCAGGTAGCATAAATATGTCCTACGGCGACCACAAGCCTTCCAAGCTCGTTCTGAGATCTGGTAGTCAGAAGAAGGTGCTTGCAGGACAGCGAGGGAGCTATCAGTTCACCCGTTTGACAGAATCTATTGGTCGATGTTAAGGGAAGACAAACCAAGATGATCGAAATTTGTTGGAAACTTTCAGCGACATTACTGATGTCAAATTAATTGGTTTTCTGCACTCAACAATTTGCTATATCAAAGGCAAAAAATCTTAAAAATTTAATTCTGCCCAGTCCTCGAAGTCATTGGATTCAAAACCTGATGGAACATTTACTTTGAAGTTGGTCGAAAGTTGACGCTCACCTCTCACTGTTGTCATCTATAATTTAAAAAGGCGGAATCACCAGTGTTTCGCGGCATTGGAGCTTTTTGTTGGCGTTATAGCGCAAGTAGAGATTCCAGCTGTCGCGTGAAATCGATTCCAGACCCTTGGTTGGGATATCCCGCCCAGGCCAACTAAGTCTTCCACCCAACCGGGGTAGGTGAATTGGTACCAGTCTTGTATGGGCATAAAATAATCTTGTTCATCGACTGGCCACCGCAAGTGATTGTGTAGATCAAAAAAGAATTTAAATCGCTTCTACGACATCCCGTAAAAGAAGAATTCAGAAAGGAGAATGCAAAGGTGATTCACTAGCACCGTCATTTATCCTTTTTTATGCAATTTTCACGTAAATTTGGATGCTTTTCTAAATCTATTTGACGCTTCTGAAATGAAAGTAGTCATTTCTCAAATAAAAAAAGAGTCTTACACATTAAGCTAGAGACTTTCCAAGAAGATTAGAATAGTTTTTGTTCAACTGAAGTTTAGCATAACTTTCTTGGAGTTTTTTTAGTCCACATGCGCGAGTGCCGAATTTGACGTGAAAATGGTATATCCTTTACACCACTTCTGACAGCGCTCGGAAGATGAATCATAGCGAATCGGCAAACTAAGAAAACACCTAACATTATAAAGCTGCACCGTGTGCCGACTTGAAAATAACCCGTAATTGCTGCAAACGCTGAACGACGAGGGGAAGGAGGGAAACTGCAGCTGCTGTGATCACTGCTCTTTTCTGCAAAATAGCTCAAACACTTGCCGAGAAAGAAATGTTCGCAATGAGAAAACTGGCTGAAGTCCTCATTAGCGAAATAAGGTGTGTAACGCTTTAGGCTGGATGAAACTTCAGTGATTTTATTTTATGCATTAGATTGATCGAAAAGCTCACTTTACGCTACTGCCTGTTAAATTTGTTAATTCTCTTACAGTATTGATCTTGTGTGTTGACGTCACAGTACATTCTCGAAGCTTCCTCAACCATGTCATATAAGGCCTCGTCGAGTACGAATACAGCAACAATGTCAACGATAACGACCTATCGTCTACTACGAATTTCTGCAAGGTCGTTCCGTGAGGTCTGCAACCTCCAACATCTGCACTGCATCCAAGGAGGAAGTCACTCAGTATTCCACAGTGGCACGTTGGTATCAGCGCTTCAAGGCTGGAGATATCTCTCTCGAGGACCGACCACTTTCCGAACGCCCCTCTGTTGTGGAAGAAGACAGCTTGCGCGAAGCTCTCAAGGTGAAGCCGAATTCAACCACTCGCGAATTGGCGGCGACACTTGGATGTACGAAAAGCACCGTCGTGAGGCAGCTGGAGATCCTCGTGTACAATTTTGTCGTCTATGGTACCACGTGAGCTGCGGGACACTGACAAGGCATGCCGAATTAGTGCCGCTGAGTCGCTGCTTCTTCACCCGCACGGAAAGGACTTTCTGAAGGACATTGTTGCTGGTGATGAAAACTGGGTTCTTTATCTTAACTACACCCGCAAGAGCCAACGGCTCCAATGCGGAGAACCGGCTGCAAGACAACCGAAACGTGAACACCACGAAGGAAGCTTCCTCTGTGTTGCTGGTGGGGCTCAGAAGGCATGATTTACTGGGAGTTGCTGTATAGTGAGACCACAGTCACAGCATCTCTCCGCGCTACCCAGCTCTAGAGCTTGGCCGAGGCCATGCGCCAGAAACGTCCTGAACGGGAAAATGTCTACCTGCTGCAAGACAACGCGCGTCCTCATGTCGCAGAAGTGAGTCGCGAGAAAATCCAGGAGTTAGGCTGGAAAGTTCTGCCCCGTCCACCGTACTCTCCAGACCTCGCTCCTTCTGACCACCACCTGTTCAGAGCTCTCAAGCAGCATTTTCGAGGTAGAGAGTTCGATGATCGACGTCAACTGGAAATGGAGGTTTCTGAATCCTTTTCCTCACAGTCCTCGGAATTCTGGCGGAAAGGAATTGAAAGGCTGCCTGAAAGATGGGGCCGAATCTTAGAATTGGGTGGGGAATATAGGACGTGTACTGAGGTTTTGTATATTGTATTATATTGTATTGTATTGTAATATTGTTGTGCTAGTGTTGCAAGACTTTTCGATCATCCCAGTATTAGTTATATATTTATCTGCATTTTGAGAAACATCGGAAATATAGAATTCGGGCAATCTCAGTGAACCAAGAAAAATCATTAATAGTTCTAATCTTTTCTCGCCTTCCGCTCGTCTTTGACACCCTAAACTTCAGCTTGCAGAACTTCTTTGTGCCACAAGCACCACCGAAGTGGAGGACATGAAACGCGCTTTAGAATGCTTCATCTGTCAAAAACAACTACAAGTTCGGATAGAGTTTCTCCAAAGCAATTTTTGTGGACAGAAATCTGTTTCAGTCATCGAGAAATACAATATTATGAACAAACTTGTCTTAAACAACACTTATTGGGAGGCCTGAAAAAAGGTGCAATAAAGTATGATGCTGGAAGAGCCAAGCGAAGTTTTGGCGCTTCTTTTTCTCGCCTAGAACCCTCTCTTCATGTGAAAAGCTTCGGAGAAGACAGAATCTTCCTGGAAATTACAAAGCTTTTAAAAAATTTCTGAAATCACAACTGAAGCCATAACTTACTAATGCCTTAGACGTCGTCCATCATTTACTTTTCACCTAGATAATGCGTAGATTGTGATTGCTTTTCTCGTTTGATTTTTTATGCAGTTTGCGCACGATTGAACTCGTACTCGTGTAAATGAATAAATCAATAATTGGCGATCATGCTTTGTTCACCCATAACTTTTTTTGGAGTAGACTGTTTAAAAAGTATATAAGTAATTAGCGATTCGACCGAGCATGGTGGAGCACAACCAACATTAAAAAGAATTATTACCGAAAAAAAAACTTGAAGAATCAGCAGTCAATCGAGTCGTGAGATCACTTCGGGAGGTAGAGGATAAAAAAGGCGCTGGCAGACTAGCTGGCAGAGAAGGTTACTACAAGTATCTGCAGTTTATTTTGAAATGAGATGAGTTGAGGAGTTATTGGACAAATGTCAGGACGAGCTTGAAAGCAAAGTTTTAATAACTGAAGGACTCCGATATATGAGCAGAACGCACAACATAGACTTAAGAAGCGAATAGATCTGTCTTCTAGCTTGTTTTGGAAGTTTCACAGCATTACTGATGTGCCACGGAAACGGCGAAATTGGCCGAATTCGAATTCAAAGCGCAATAAATCTAACTGAAAAATCTCCTGAATATTCATATTTTGGATTCACACCTGTCAAACTGATGGAAGCCTAGACCAACAGAGAAGCAATAAGTCACATGAGAAAGTGGTTATAAAAACAAAAGACAAACGACATGCCAATCGGGAATTAGCAAGCACAGAATCTCCAAATTTCAGTGTTGCAGAGCAGCATCAAAAAGAACGATTAATGATAGCAAACTGGTATAAGAATGGAAATGCATTCCTATTCTTGGCAATGAATTCCAAACAAAGGGTTCCAACACAAGTGACGTGACCATGCAACTATAGAATTAACATGTGCATCACAACGGTACTAAAACTCCCCAGCTGAATAGGAAACTCCTGAGCTACGATGAAAACAGTGGAAAATATTTGCTTTCAACTTCCGCAATTATGGAACTTGGGGTCGGCGTGCCCGCGGGAAATTGTGTGAGCAATCGAGCATATTAGGGAACTTGATAACGACAATAGCAAAAAAGCAGAAGGGAGCGAAGCTTTGCGATAAGGTATATGTATGTTGTGCAGTACTGGACGCGTCTTTTGAATAGACGCCGCCAAAACCGCGATTTTGCGGTTTCTGTGTCTTTATAAAACTCGCCCAAAAGTCACCCATTTGAAAAACCAAGGACATATTTGAGCTCAGGAGCTCGAGCTCTATCGTATGGTACACACACTTCACATGAAGCTATGGAAATGTTTTAAATCGAAAACTTGCGCTACATTGCGAAGGGCGGTCGCGGACGAGTTGTCGGTCGCAAACCGTCGAAAACCGTTGCGTGCTCACAATTCCTCTAATTTTTTGACCACCGCGTTTTCGCAGTGGGTGGTCAAAAATGACTGGAGCAGACTTTTTGCAGCTGGAGAAACTTATAGCGCACCCCTGTAGCTTTGTTCAGTCGTAAGCTATGTATGTCGCTGTACACTTCTTGAACGTTCTACTGCTTACAAAACCCACAAGTTGCAGCCGGAAAGATTCAAACTTGGCAGAGTTATTGCGCTCAGAACACGTCCTCGGTACAATTTGCTAGCTATCGCGCCCAGTTGATTGATAGGTTTCGAACCTATATACATTGTGCACTGCGCACTCTAAAGTCTCGCCGGGACAGAGTACAGCAATTCCTGAATAGGACGGCTCAGAATTTCTCATAAATCTCCTTAAACGTTCACTCTTCAAGCCGTCTCCCCTCGATTGATAGGTTTGATACTATATGCATTGTTCACGGCGCACTCTCAGAGGGTTCCTGGCATGACAGAACACTTTACGAAATGCTTGAGATACTCCGAGAACATGCAAGACCTGTAATATGAGCTTTTCCAAACGCAAAGTGTACTCCAGTCATTTTTGACCACCCACTGCGAAAACGCGGTGGTCTGGTAAAGCTGTATGCATGCTTGTGTAGATCTCAAGTGGTCGATTCAAACGGCACCAACCTTTTCTCAAAAAACCTCAAATTCAAGGAATTGTGAGCACGTAACGGTTTTCGGCGGTTTGTGACCGACAACTCGTTTGCGACCGCTCTTCGCAATGGATCGCAAGTTTTCAATTTAATGGCTCCATATGAAATGTGTAAACCAAACGATAGAGCTTGAGCTCCTGAGCTCAAATATGTTATTGGTTTTTCAAATGAGTGACTTTTGAGAGAATTTTATCAAAAAGACGCAAAACCCGCAAAATCGCGGTTTTTGCGGCATCTATTCAAAAGGCGCGTCCCGTACCGTACTTCGGTGACAGCGTCGGCGCCGCGGTCCGCGACAATGTTAGGCCTATGTTATACTTCGGCGACGCGTCGGCGACGCTGTGTTGCGCGGGCTGCTACTTTCTGCGTGGCAGCCCGCGTAACATTGTTGCCGACGTCGCCGACAACAGCGCCGTCGAAGTATAACATAGGCCTTACGCGGACTGCTACGCACTGAACGTAGCGCCCGCCAGGCACTCTCTCCTCGATGCCTTTAAGTGAACACCGACGAGTGCTGCTAGGAATCCCGAAGCGATGACCGTGCGGGACTTCAACGACGAGCTCTAGCTACTATCTCCTTCGAACTGCAATCGTACCGCGCCCGGCTTCTCATCCGGTCGGTTCCTTTGCAATGTTGTTATCCGTCCTATTTCTGCTTCTATCTGATTATCGTCTACGCCGGCTTAAGCCCTGGTTTATACTTATGCCGCCGCACGTTGCGGTGTGATGGTTGGTACAGCTATCGGTTTTTGCAATGCGTCGCTTATATGCCCTGCCGCCTCAAAACACCACATTTGAGAGAATTTTAGGTTTCCGTATTAGGCGAATCGTGCGTTGAAGGGAAGAAGGCGGCATGGTGCGATCAGCTGCGGCAGACTTGGCGTGGACGTTTTGCAGTGTTTTTAGGAACGGCTGACAAAACTTTTGCACCTGACACGTGACACCAGAGAGAGCTTCTTCGAGCAAACAATTGTCGGATTAAAAGGGCTGCCAAATGAAATCAAATTTTTAGACGTTCTGTTCGAAATTATATGGGACTTTACCGTTTGTGGAAAATAAACGATTGAAGAGGCCTTTGCTCATTTTTACCAGTTTTAACGCCGTTCGTTGCCTAAAGGACTTGTTTGCTGTCTCATGATGAGGAACTCATGGACCGTCTCCGCCGTCGTCCTCGGCACACAGTTCGCAGCAGTGGTGCACATTTAACGGTTAACGATCTAACGAATTTAACGAATTAACGGCATTTTTCGTTAAAATCTGGCTTAACGACTTAACGGAAATTTTTAGAAATTTAACGGAATTTTTAACGGAGGACTTCTTTCTCAGTGAGTTCATCACATTTGCCCTTATCGTTAGTCTTCACCAATGTTACAGGTCTCATCCTCCCTATTAGGACTGTTCCTAAATGAACTATTGAGATCAGCAAGAATATTTTAATGTTTTCATAAATATGTTTTGAATTTTAAAAAAATAAATGCATTTCGGGTTCGCGAGTAGCGAAGTTGGAGGAGATGCCGGTGTCGTGTGCCCCGATACCAGGTTTCTGGTTCGGATTTCCCGCCCAGGCCAACCAAGCCTTCCATCCCTCCGGGGTGAATTAGTACCAGACTTGTCTCTTGTTCATCGGCTGGCCACCGCAAGTCATTGTATGCCCAAATAAACCCGCCTCCACATCCCGTAGAAGTAGAATACGTGGCGGGGATAGTGATTGAGTAATGCCGCCCTTTATCCTTCTAACCTTTGATGCATTTTGGACCTAGAAGTTTCTTCGCCGAGCCTACAAGCACGCCAACGAATCCACAAAGATACTGGTCTAGTAGGATATGCCTATCCTCACCTGGCGTTGCCTATCACAGAATAATTTTGCCCGCCACCTGGAACAGTCTTGACGGAAGGAATGCTTTCGGTCGCTGGACATATCTTAAGCAATTTTAGAAAACGCTAATAAAAAATAGGAAAGCTACTTTTTCTGAACGTTAACACGTTGACGACGCAGCACACCTTGGGCCGTGTGACACGATGTCGTGTCACGGTCTCGACGTTGCAAAAAATGGATTGGTCCCACACACCGGGCACTCGAAAATCGTGCGTTCGACAACGTGTTCACATTCCACTGATAGGTTTTTAATTGTATCTTTATTAAATCTTTCTGTAATTAATGGGGTGATGCCCGCATCGAGATTGTATATGCTCGTAGAACAGTCACTCGAAGCGGTTTCGCAAAAAAAAAACTAAGAAAGGGGAACCCCGGGTTTTGCCTGATCGCACATTTTAAGATGCCTTGTTGGTGAGCATCTTGCATGGTAATTCCATTCCTCTCTTGTTCCACACCCTGTAGATAATCTGTCACTGAAGGCTTATTTATTTTTCTGTGCTTGATGATGATGAACTGTTTTTTTATATTGCAAAGTTACACTCCATCCCTTGAACTTCACCTCGTGAATTTGAAACGTATAAGGTTTTGTTGACCTCATGAATTTGAAACGTATAAGGCTTTCCTTGATTTTTTCACTTAAAAGAACGGTTTGCAGCTAATTGTAATTTTTTTAACGAAATTTAACGATTTACCGGAAATTTAACGAAAATTTTCCGTTAAAAAATTTCGTTAAAAAAATTTAACGCACAGAATTTTGTGTGCACCCCTGGTTCGCAGTACGCAGAAGCTCGTAGCCACTCGTCACTAACACTACCCTTTCCAGCTGCAATCGCTCAGCGGCGCGTCAAATTCGGAGAGCGGACATTTCAGGATGAGATGTGCAGATAACCCAGTGGCGTTGCCTGGGCATTGCTCAAATGTGCGAAGACTCCAGTGTGAGCCAGACAAGTGCTGCAATTTTGGGATATCCGAATATGCGGTGGCGATCAACATCTAACAGGTGGGCTTATTGTTCATCTCATCAAGAGCATAGCATGTGTACTTGTCTATATAATGTGATCCCATAGCGGATTATCCTATCAGAGGTTGAGTCGAAGTGTTTACCGAGGACAGCGAGACTGTCAGAAATGAAGTTCAGTTCAAGCGCCATTCAAGTGACGTGAACACAGGAGCGGGAGGAGAGGAAGTCTGCGAAGGGCGCAAAGCAGTCTCGAGAAGACCATCAAGTTGCAGTACCATCAGGTCTGACTCCATACGGGCAGTGGGCATAACTCTTCATGCTCAATAGCGGGTATCGCAGAGTTAGCAGAAGTAAGACCCCGTCTTCAAAGCACCTCATGTATCCTCGCATATGTTTGACTGCTGATACAGCGGACTCGTGCGGGACACGGCTACAAATCAGTTAGAAGATAGGCTACGCCTGAAGATGGAGTCCTTATAAATTCTACGGAAGCAATCTGGTATCAATAATCGGTCCTTAATTGATGTACCAGGCGCGTGTGGCGCAGTCGGAGGAGGCGCGACTGTCGCGTGCACCCGATGCCAGGTTACTGGTTCGGATTTTCCGCCCAGGCCAACCAAGCCTTCCATCCCTCCGGGGTCGGTGAATTGGTACCAGACTCGTCTGGGAAGGATAGAGCGCTGACTTGTTCATCGGCTGGCCACCGCAAGTCATTGTATGGCCAAATACGCATTCATATCGCCTCCACGACACCCCGTAGAAGTAGAATGCGCTGGCGCATCCCAGAAGGGATTGAGTAACGCCGTCCTTTATCCTTATCCTTATCCTTAATTGATGTACCGCTACAGATCTAAAAATATATTCCACTAATAATAAGGTGTGCACGTTTTATGTCTTATTGAGCGAAATTTCAGGACATTTTCAGAATGGAGTACGGGGAAAGGCCAATCGCTGAAAATGTTGGAACGGAAACGCATTGCATCATAATTCTACGGAAACGTTCGGGTATCATAATACCTATCAGATGAAGGATATTTTTGAAACCCGATTCTTCAGAAAAGTAAACAAGGTTTGCTATTGTAGGAGCAATTTTGGCTTACACAAGTGGCAGAGCTCTCGGTATATCTTATAGAGGGTCAATAAAGAGTTGGACTTGAAGAGCTCACTTTGGAAAGCCAAACGATCCTGAAGGCTAAAGCGTACATTTTCCTATCCTCTTCTGAAACTCTCGTCAAAACCCTTGTCGTTGCTCAGAAGGCCAACGTCGCCCAAAGAGAAGGCGGCAGACCCACTGCTTGAAAGATACACTTCCTACCTATCGTTAGACAAGCATTCGGTGTTTTATTATAAAATGGGATGTAGACAGCTGAAAAAGCTTCTCTCATAATAGTGCATCCCAATTTGTTCGAAATATTAAAGAATAGTGCACAAAAGCCTAGAGCACGGGGCGTATAAAAATAGCGATGGCTGCATGAACAGCTTAAACTATGGTAGTTCGTACAGCGCTTTTTTATACAAAAAAATCGCGGGTTGCAAAATGATTGCAAATGAAACCTTGTCTTGTAGTGCAGGGAGGCTGTTTAGAAATGCAACTTCTTTGACCATACTTTTGATTCCGTAGATATACGTTGCTATAGCTGCTCAGATTTGCATGAGGAAATCCGCTAGGGTTTTTCAGATAGTCTGGTTGTGTGACAGCAATGACAAGGAGCCCGAAGAATTTGAAGGATTGTATGAAACCTGGTAATGGCATAACGTCCAATTTCGCGAATGAATGTCTGTGTTAATGGAGAAGGAGATAGACCGCTGTTAAATGTGAGTAGAATAACGAGTTACTAAGCAAGTTCTCCCATCTTGCCATTTTTGACACAACATATCATTCAAATTTCATGCAGTGTCAAAACAGAAAGGTGTTTCCGACATTTCGGTGCTACCTGTGAGTGATCAAATGTCATTAAATGCCAACAAAAAATGAAGACGTCAATGACTGAGGAAGCAGTCCCTGCTTGCCTTTCTAGTTCTAAAGATATCATGGCAGCAGTTAGAGCCAATGGACAAATCTGAGTCTCACTTTATGGATATTTAGCGTATACATTCAGCGTATATAGCGTATATATTATTTTTTGAACCACAAAAGAGCACTTGGAACTTGTGTAAGCTTGTCACTTGAAGCCAGAAACAGAGAATAGGAGTTATGGAACAGCTGCCTAGAGTGCAACGTCTTCACTGAGACCTGTTGCCGATCCGTCAGAGTATCCATTAATGAGATTACTCCAGGCTGTAATTAACTTAATCCCTGAAAAACCTACCACTTTTCGAAAAAGTGGGCTTCTCGCAAGCGCGTGTTAGGTGAAAACCCTTTCCCTTTCATTTCTCTCGCATAACTGTCACACTAAATAACTCGTCATTCTAAAGTTTACTGAAGATATCTAATATAACTCTATTAAAATGTTCAGTGCAAACGGTGGGCATCTGAATATTTACCCTTCGAATATGAAAGAATACAAGCTCCTTGCTCGGTGTCCAAGAATGGAAACAGAAGCTGCTGCTAGTCGCCAACAATGAAGAAACTAATGCTTTCAAGGGCGTCCGTCATTCCAACGTTTGGTGCTGTAAGGAATCATAAATCTTCTATCCACGAACGCCCGGCAGGCGTCTGCCACATGCAAGAACAGTCCAATTTTTCGTTCATGCAATTTCCTTGTTAAGAGTGAGGGAGGAACGACCTCCTCAGAAAGGCCAAATAAAGGAAGGGCTCTCATCTGGCATCGAATCTAAGCCAAACAATCCTTTATGTTTATTTGTTGTCGTCATACGTAAGCATCACCTAAGCTCGAGAGCACTACATAATTGCTGCGACTTCGAACTCTAAACGGGAAGAAACACTGTACTTTGAAAGCCATACCTGAAAGAAATACCGATCTACAGACCAGACGCGGACCTACAGATCGTGACCAGTGCGATGTCAAAACGGCCAGTAAAGCAAAGAAGTTCATTTAGGCCACTGGCGGTAATTATTTTTTACTAAAATTCGCTAGCAGTCCTCAAGCGAGGACCGCCTGCAGCCGTTTTTCGTGATTAATGCATAAATGACACTTCTGCAAGGAAACTGACGTGGAAATTTGCAGGATGACAGAAAGATCTGACGTTTTTTTCGAAAGATCATACTAACGACCACAAATTGATCTTAGCTCTTAATCGCCAAAACCAACTGTGCTCTACCCCCGGATGCATTGTTTGGGATCGGGCTTGTCCAGAATACTCAGAAATTTCTAGTTACAAGTTAAGTGCAAGTTGAGCTTTAGTAATTGATTTCGTCATGCTATGGAGGTGCAAGTAGCTTGAAACAATGATGAGTGTAAGTTACTTGTGCTAAGGTCGCGAGTGACTTGCCTAATTTTTATAAAGTCGCAAGTAGCTCACACTAAGGCTGCAGGCAACTTGCTCAACTTTTAATGTCGCAAGGCCAAGAGTGCGAATGAGAAAAATGAGAACACTGTCGGCACAAGTAACTTGCCTTGGAGGTCTAAAGGCACAACGAAATTAATTTGGAGCCCGATGCCGCAAGTAACTTGTCTAGCATTTTCTGAGATGGTGAACAATTGCTTGCGTGCACCCTTTCACGTCCTGCGTAAGTTACTTTCAAGCCTGATTGCTAGCAGCCGGCAAGTGACTCACGCGCTTCTAGGTAACTTACTTAGAAACCTACTTTGGTTACATGCGACTTCAAAGTTGTAAATAACTTATATAGCTTATCTGAAACACGTAAGTAACTTCCTTTGGAGGTGCAAAAGCAAGTAAGTTAATTTGGAGTACTTAAGCCGCAAAAAACTTGCCTAGAATTTTAGAGTAGGCACCGTTTCCGTGTTACAACTACAAGCAACCTATTGCCATCCCGAAGAATGAAGTCAAGCTTAAGGTTTTACCATCAGGGGTACGTCACAATATCGTGACTCCCGAAGAGTGGCAAGGGCTAAGAGATGTGCCCAAGGTAGGATCCAACGATTCAATCCAAGGGCGTTTCGAATTTCCACTAGTAAGGAATGTGAAAATAATGTTATTCCATAGACACTTGGCCTGTAACTACCAGATGGTCGCCCGCAGCATTACCCTACCTTCCGTCGCTCGACTACGAATGAGCTCGTCACAATGCAGACTTCCCAAACATGCGTGGTTGAGTATCAACAGATCTGCGGGTGTTAAAGAGAGATTAAAAGAGGACTCCAAAACAACCCAACGAGGAAAGGTTCCCAACTAAAGGTGAGTTTTTGCGATGCTATTTTGCCAGGATCTAGGGCCCTGTAAGCGGAGTCCAGAACCGCAGTTGGTTTTTGCTGAACGCTTCTTCAAAGACCTGAAAAAGAGGTCTGAAGGTGTACGCGAAACTATCATCAACCCCTACGACATCCAACGAGTTGTGCCTCGGCGGCGCAGTTGGTAGAAATGTCGCCTCAAAAGAGCACACCGGCGGGGTTTTCAGTTCGAGTATGTGTACTGCCGATATTCTTGCATCCACTACTTTGTTGTTATTACGCTTTCTCACAGACATAGGAGTCAATTTTACACCATCAATGCCTACAACAAACCAACGCCGTCTACTTCATTCATGTGCAAGTTTTTCCACAAAGCCTATCTGCAATATCATACCATATCACCACACAAACTGCACACAAACAACTGCACACAAATACGCGTACCTTGCGGTTGAATATTATGAACCCGGGCCATATCGGTACATAAGCGTGCTAGAAATGTCGTCCTCACCTGAACGTGTTGCCGGCCGACTACTTTCCACGTTCACATCGGACTTCACTTCTACGACAAGGAGAGAGGTTGCCGTTGAGGATGCCATAAAAGGACTCCTCCGGGACGCCATATATGGAGATATCAACTGTCAGCAAAAAGAGTCGGTTCAGGTTATAGGAAGTATAATGAAAATGGGGCCTTTCTATCATCCAGTTGGTTACATAGATGGTGAGGAGGAAGACAACAGCAAAGAATTACCGTTAGAGAAATCAGTCCTCTTTGACGGTAAGGGTCCTGTGAAAGAGCTTCTTACTTGTTTAATTGATTTTTACCATAGCTATTGACTAAAAGGGAAGAGCAAGATAGGGCTTTTTATTTTCAGAGAAATGGTATGGTGCAGATACGCATCGTTAAAAACCTGCGCATGTAAAGGCGCAAATAGACAGCATTGATATGTTGTAAGCATTGGTGGTCTAAAATTGATTCCTGTGATCGTGAGAAATCGTAATAATAAGGAACTAATATGTGCAAAAGCATGGGCGGTACGCGGACTCGAACTCAAAACCCCACTGGAAATTAATTTTTTTTGTCCAAGCAAAATTTGGCAGGAGTTCCTTTGATAATTTTATTTCATTTACTTCAGAACGTGAACACGCTCTTTGAAATCTTTTGATAATCTTATTTTTCAACTCGAACTACTGGTTTAAAGCTGAAAGGCGGCAATTTTTTAGAGATAGGCAGAATGTTTGAAAAATGGACAGCGCCATGCACTTGTCCATCCAATCGTTGGATTGATAGTGTGAATTCTACTTACGTGAAACAGCGAAAAGAAGATTCAAGTGCTTTTTACATTTGTTTTCGAAGCAAAAACGTTACATCCTGGGCGAGCGGCGGATATGGCGCAGTCTCTTCTTTTAAAAAACTGTTGTGACCTCCTGCACTTTAAAACTGGCCTTGAACCGTTATTTTCCTTCCAAAAATTGTACCATTTTAAACACCATGTTCTCATTTTAGCGTATGTGAAATAAAACGTTTTCAAAGAAAGTCATGCTAAATTTTCCTCCCACCAACAATTATTTTAACCTTCTTAGAAACTGACTGGTCTGTTCCAGGACACAATCACTTTGATTTCCAATACGTTCAGTTTAATTTTAATATTGTAAAGCTTGCTTTGAAAGCATCCAGTTTAGTTTGACGTGAAAACGGTGAATACACCGTCACAATGAAGTTCAGGAGGGAAATAGATATATGCATAGAGAAGCAACGGAGGGGAAAGATCGACTAAATATTTGAATCGTACTTCATCTCCTCGGAGTGGGAAATCACACTATCGCTTTTGATTCTGCAAACCGAAGCGCTCAGCTCCAGACAGTATTGACGGTTAGTTTTTTTTCTCATCCACATGAGGCAGTCTGAATGACTTCGCACTCCTAAGTGCGGCATCAAGTGAATTGTGACAGCTAACACGGTATCTCTAGACATTGTGTCATGAAATTTCGAAAAAAGAATTAACTAGCCTTCTATAAATCATGAAAACCATCTACTGTCTCAAGCAAAAACTTTCAATACCAAATTTCTCTCGGAAATTGCGCAATTCTGAATGCATGCTGCTCACAAATCCATCACATTCCACAGCAGAAATGAATATGTTGCGTAATGATGATTGCACTGCGCTTCTGATTGGTGCAATGATGTGATCTTTTCAAAACGGAAAACCCATGCAATAAAAGCTGCATGTGTTTTCAAGAATAGGATTGCATGAAGCGTCCAAAACGGACGACCCCTACCCGTCACCCTTCATTTAACTGAAGTGGCAATATTTCTAGGGTAACAGTTGTCATTACTTTCCGGGTCACTAAATATGAGCATCTAAGAGGGTAAACTCGGAAAGCAGACATGACAGTTCCGATGAGCGCAAATTCCAGTCGTTACTCTAATCCTTCGTTGAATTACTATAAGAGGAGAAGAACCCCCTAGTGGCACAGTTTCCAACACGGCAAGCCTCCGCCGCTTATTTCGTCTGCTAATAGCAGAGTTGTAAGGAGAATGTTGTTGAAGAATGTCATCAGACGGCATCGCGAATGATGCACTTCGACACTGAAGAGGGCAGCACTGATGACGTCAGAAACACGCGGAAAGCATCAGCTTCGTGAAACATCTGGCTTCACTGAAAGTAGCACGAGAATATCTCGCAGTGACTCTTGACAGAGAGCCTATGCGTATTGGTTAAGGCAGGGATTTCGCCACGGTAGAGGATCAACTCCATACGACCAAATTTACTAAACGGTAGTCAATGAAACCTAGTGATGAGCTTAGCAAAGCTATAATGAGTAGAAAATCCTTCCTAGTTTTGCCACTTTCGTAAGCATTTTAGTCGTCATTATTGACTCTCACTAATCGAAAATTAAAATTAGGTGGGCCGGCCACGATTCGCTGACACCGCTGGACGAGAGCCATCACCGACTGGATTCCGCAGGATGTCAAGAGAACACCAGGACGCCCACCAACGCGTTGATGGGTCTTCTTCGCGAAGGCCCTGAACGAACGCTATGACGCTCTTCGCGTCCCTCGAACGAGAAGCGAGAAGAGCGAGAAGTTCCTTTGGAGCACCTTGGCGCGCGACAGGGACGGGTGGAGACGCTGCTGGCGCCCGCTCGAGCAAGTCGATGATCAACAGGAGATACAGGTGATGGTTGACTCTCAATGTTATTCGACATTGTGAAAGGCTATGCTATGTAATGAACTCTGCACGAGGTTGGTATATTTACGCTTTATTTTTTGGCGGTGGGATAACTTCTAATTGATTTGTCGCTTTCAGGTTCAAGAAGGCGACCTCTGCGAAATGCTAGCCAGTACATGGTGCCTAAACGGTGTTGCACTAAACGTAAACTGCAGAAATTTTTCTTCTTCTTCTTCTTCTTCTTCTTCTTCTTCAGCGTCTGTCCCGCTTAGTAGCGGGGTCCGCTATTCTGGTGTCATGACGCCACCTCTCCCGATCCAGCGCTAGATCAGGGTGGACACCAGCAACCTTCAAGTCCATATGTAACGTGTCAGACCAGCGCTGCTTCGGACGCCCTCTAGGCCGCTTTCCTATTACCTTGAAGTTAAGGCCTATCTTGCGGACGCTCCTTCCTTTCCACGCAGAACGTGGCCGTACCATCGTAAGCGAGCTTCGCGCATCTTGTCGGCTATCGGCGCGACACCGAACTTCTGCCGAATAGCATCGTTTCGAATGCGGTCCATGCGCGTGACTCCAGCCGTCCAGCGCAGCATCTTCGTCTACATGACGCTGAGGCGCGTTTCAACTTCCCTGGTCGCAGGCCAACACTCAGCGCCGTACATCGCTACTGGCCGGACGACTGCTCTGTATATCTTCGACTTCAAGCGCTCCGGTATCTTCCTATCGCAGAGCACGCCAGTCAACGAGCGCCACTTGGACCAAGCTGCACTCACGCGTGAATTCACTTCAATCATCAGTTTGCCGTCAGACGCGACTGCTGATCATAGGTACTTAAAGACCGAAGTGCGTGGGAGCTCGATGCCGTTAACCTTGATGGAGCTGGACTCAGTAACGTCCGTCGTTAGATATTTGGTCTTCTTCACGTTCAATTTGAGTCCAAACCGCTCCACGCGATCACACCAAGCCTGCACCTCTCGCTCGAGTTCATCTTTATCTTCGCTAGCGAGCATTACGTCATCAGCATAAAGCAACGTCCAAGGGACGGGCTTCTGAAGATCTCGTGTGATGGCATCCATGACGACAACAAAGAGGAGTGGGGAAAGCGCAGAACCCTGGTGTACTCCGACAGAGATGGGAAACTCCATCGAGGTTCCAGCTGCAGCTTGAACTCGACTCTTTGGACAAGAGTAGAGGATTCGCACCCACTCTATGAGCTCTTCGGGAACTCCATGATGTCGCAAGGCGTACCATATCACTTCACGCGGTACGCGGTCAAAGGCCTTCTCTAAGTCGAGGAAGGCGATATGCACCGACTTCTGTTTCTCGCGATGCTTCTCTATCAGGAGGCGGGCGGCGTGTATGGCATCAACAGTGCCACAGCCAGCCACGAAGCCGCACTGATTGCTGGAAAGCTGGACGATGTCACGAATTCGTCCGTCGACAATTCGCTCAAAGATCTTCATGCTGTGCGAGAGCAAGCGAATCGGACGGTAGTTGGAGCAGTCTGCAGGACTGCCCTTCTTCTTCCAAATCGGAATCGTCGTACTTTGGCTCCAATAGTCAGGCACCTTCTTCTCCGCCACAACCTGATTAAAGAACTTCGCCAACCACTCAGCAGGGTACCAAAACTTCGACTTCCACAGTTCTGCTGCCACGTCGTCGGACCCAGTCGCTTTGCCTGGCCTCATCTTCTTCACAGCCGCTTCAATCTCCTCCACGGTGATCCTCTGAACGGGGCCGTGGGTTGGAGCCGTTGAGAGGATGGCTGGATGAGGAAATTCTACTGCAGAGATTTCCTCAAAGTAATCGCGCCATCCCTTCAATGCCTTCCTGCGGTCCACAAGAAGATGGCCATTCTCATCATTGATGCCGAAGAACTTCTCGATGTCCTCGGTCTGGCGATGGCGATTCTTTGCGAGTCGGTACAGATACCGCTCACCATCGCGCGACTCAAGCTTCTCGTTGACATCTCCATAATGAGTGGCTTCTGCAACAGCCACGGCCGTCTTTGCAGCTTTCTTCGCTTCTTGGTACTTTCGCCAGTTATCGGCTGCCTTTTCGCCGAGAAACACGTGATATAGCGTCTTCTTCTCTCGAACTTTGGCTTTCACGTCATCTGTCCACAGCCAGGCGTGCTTGTCGACCTTCCGTCGTCCAGGCTTCGTGATGCCGAGCTCCGAGCGTGCAGCGTGACGAATCGCGTCGGTGGCCTTCTCCCAAGTTTCGTCGACAGTTGTCACTGTCGGTAACCGCACGCGAGAAATCACAGCTGCTTCCTTCTCTTTCATTCGCCATCACTTGATTCTTGGTGCACCGCATCGCTCGACCTGCTTCAGCCTCGAAGGGGCGATCTTTAAAGTACAGATCAGCGGTCGATGCTGTTGGGCGACCGTCTCATACGGCACGATCTTCGCGTCTGTGACAAGACCCCGGTCGCGATCTCTCACAAGGACAAAGTCTATCTGAGTCTTGGTGCTCCCACTGTAGTATGAGATAAGGTGCGAGTCGCGTTCGCGAAATACGGTGTTCACTATGGTGAGGTTGTGCGATTCCGCATATTCAAGGATACGCTCACCATCTGCGTTACGCGACCCGTAACCGAACCCACCATGACAGCCGTACCCGTCTTTCGTCACACCGACGTGCCCGTTGAGGTCACCAGCGACTATGATGACATCTTTCGACGGTACCTCTGCTGTCTTCTCATCAAGCAGGCTCCAAAACTCTTCCTTGGCTTGATCCGAGCAGCCAGTCTGCGGAGCATACGCAGAGAAGAAGTGATAGAGTCGCTCCTTCGCGGCGACAACGATCTTTATCAATCGATCGTCAAAGCGTCCGACGCTTACAATTGAGTCACGAAGTCGTTCGGAGACGATTATTCCGACACCACTGGTGGTCCTGGGACTTCCACATAGAACGGCCTTGAAGCCTCGTCCTATGTCCCTTGACTTGCGGGAGGACCACCTCGTCTCCTGCACCGCACAGAAATCAACTCTTCTACGCTCCAGTGCTTCAACCAACTCGCACGAGCGGCCCGTCAACGTACCCACATTCAGCGTAGCCACGCGGGTCCTGCTTACGTTACGGGACTTTCGGACTAGCTCAGTTGCCCCGATGCCGTCCTCGCATCAGGGACCCTCGCATACTTTTCACACTCGCCGGGCTTTGCGAGTGCGCGTCGGCTCCCGGGACACCGTAGCACTATCTCGATAAACCTGAACAGTCATACACCATGTGATGTGATATGGGTCTTCGTAGGCCGGCCTGTCACAAGGGCCTGTCACCTGCAATCGAATGTCCGTGATCGGCTTAGCTCGCGGAGCGAACAGTTTCCAGTGGCACCACGTGGAGGAACGGACATCGCCACCAAACGTAAACTGCGGAAATAACAAGTAAAATTTAGCATCTTTGTATTCAAAATGTCAAAAATAGTCTTGCGAACAGAATAAGGTCACTTGTGTTTTAACTGGGTTCTTCTGCTGCGAATGCAGGGGCGAAGGAAAGGCATCGACGTAAATTCGTCTACCAAGCTCGTGTAGAGTTCAAACAGTTGAAAAGCGTTCTGGTCGTTCTATTAGGTTGTCCGGAAAGTTCTCTGCGTTTTGTGTTACTAATCTTCATTATTCTGCTATTAAGTAAAAATTAAACTTGCATTGTGCATTAATGCTCCTTCATGTACAGAACGCTTCGCCTTATCTGACTAAATAATTTGTTTCAATGTTGTTTTATATTTCTGTTCTTGAAAGGGTTATTGAGGTATGTCGAAGGAGCGGTTCCGATCGATGTTTTATTTTAACTTAACCTTTTAATTGGGACAATCCGTAGCCGAGACAGCTCAACGAGTCAGTCAAGTGTGAGGGCCTAATAGTGCTGGAGGAAGCACTCTGCGCCAGTGGTTCAGTGAATTTCGGACCGGAGATTTTATCCTCGAAGATGGCCTCCTAGCGAACCACTTAGACCATTCCTGGACGACGAGGTGAAGGAATCGGTGGAAGCTGAACCATCCCAAACAGTTCGCGGGATAGACGACAGTAAAACTGCTATTGCGAATGCTTTTAAAGACCTTGGCAATCCGAAAAAGCTCAGATAGTGGGTGCTCCGCGAGTTGAGCGGTAAAATCAGTCACGTTTCGAGATGTGTACTTATCTACTTTTATGCAACAAAACTGACCCGTTTTTTTAAATCAAATCACCACTATGATAAAAACTGGGTTCAGTATGATAACAGGAAACGTACTGGACAGTGGTTGGACTCCGACGAGCCCCCTAGGCATTTTCCAAAGGCGAACCTCCACCAAAAAAGGGTAATGGTCTGTGTGGTGGTCGGCGGCTGGTGTGATCCACTACAAGTTTTTGGAACCAGGACAAACGATCACAGCAGAGTCCTGCTGTAAGGAAATCGACGAAATGCATCGAATATCAGCCAGCCTCGAATTACGACTTTGGAATGGAAGTTCTTCCTCACCCGCCGTATTCTCCGGATCTTTCATCAACCGACCACCACCTTTTCAAAAACGTTCAGAACTTTCTCGCTGGTAAAACCTCCACCAATCAGGACCAAGCCAAAACAGCCTCGTGGATTTTGTCGAATCTCGACCACCTAATTTTTCTCTGATGGAATATCGTCTGGTGGCCCGTTAGCATATGTGTGCTGCTTCGAAGGTGCTTATTTCGACTAAATCCGATACGATATGAGAAAGTTATGGTTTTTCAAAATGATGCACTCAAACGCTGGGAACTTTCCGTACTACCAAATATAATAAAAACCGAGATATTGGGTCATGGCATGATAGCTAGGGTATTGCCATGACAACTTAGCAGAAAGCGTCACCCAAGCTCATAGACGGACTAGCTAATTCTCTGTGCAACTAGGCATTCGAGGCGGATCTATTAGGAATGATAGGGATTCTCACTCACAAAGGCTTACTAGTACTCTCAGCGGTAAAAAAGCCGAGGTCCCTCAAATTTCTAGTTGAATTTTTGAACAAAACTGCTACGGAGAGATTGGCATAAATATTACAGAGCTATGTTTTCACAATCCTTAGGGTTTAACAAATCACCTGTATCACCTGTCGTCCCGTTGATCATCGACTTTCTCGGGGGGGGGGGGGGGGGCAGCAGCGTCTCCATTCCTGCCAGAGTGGTCCAATGGATCCTCTTTGCTCGAGGGACACGAAGAGCGTCATACCGGTCGTTCAGGGCTTTAACGAAGAAGACCCATCAACGCGTTGATGGGCGTCCTGGTGTTCACTTGACATCCCGCGGAATCCAGTCGGTGATGGCTCTAGTCCAGCGGGTGTCCGCGAACCGCATTACGTCGCCATCCCACCTATTTTTCGACGACTTGGCCCATACGACAGTGCCTCTGATCTTTAGGGGTTTAACAAAAGGGTCTCCTAATTACGTTCACCTTTCAGGAGCGATGTGCCAAACATACTTGCCCGACCAGGAAGATTAAGCAATATGAGATTACACTATACATTATAGAGGCAGCTCAGGCCTTGATCTCTCCCAGCCTAAAAAGCAGAAAAATGATGTTAAATAAGTGACCAGGAGGGACGAAATATTTCACTGGATGCACACCGAGCCCCGGAGCGCTGGAGATTGATCCTACACCGACTGCACTGCGCCACGCGCTCCTGACTACATATTTCGCAAAAGCAATGGAGCCCGGCGTAGAAAAAGGGAAGACTGCGCCATGAATTTGAGCGTCGTGCTGTGCCGCGTTGCCATGACTACCTTACCATCGTACTCTTTAGGCTTGCAAAGTACATTAGAAATGAGGTAGGCACTTCAACGCCTTACCCTTCTTGAAAAATCCTATGTTAGATCACCAAGAATTGAGAAGGATGGCCTCAGCGCTACGAGTGAGAAGAGGTCATTCAAAAAAGAAAGAGTAATGTGCAGTTCAGCCTCAATGCCTCATACCTCGAGTCAACTAAAGCGATATTCGTCTGTGCACGGCGGAATTTCCTCGCGTTTTTTCCACAACGGGTGTTCCACGCAGGTTATTGCATCGCCTAAAAACGCATTCAAATGGCAAATCTAATAGCAAGAGGGAAGGGAAAGCGCGGCTCGCCTCAGGAAGAAGGGAAAAACATGAAGACCTCGGTCACAATCCCTATCACTACGAAAGAACTTCTTCAAAATAAAAACAGTGCTCGATAAAAGTTGAAATTAACCTAACACTGAAAAGACATCTCACTTGTTTGAAACTTCGTGGCAGATGCTGTACACGTATTTCGTTCGTCAAAAGCCGTTTCAATTTCAAAACTAGTAGCTTTAGTCTAGCCAGCCTGCCTAGGTGATCCTCTCCAATCATAGTGCATGTTTGTCCATGCTTGTGTTTTTACCCTGGGCGCGTGTAGCGCAATCGGAGGAGGTGCCAACTGTTGCGTGCACCCGATACCAGGTTCCTGGTTCTGATTTCCCGCCCAGGCCAACCAAGCCTTCCGTCCCTCCCGTGTCCGCGAATCGGTACCAGACTTGACTGGGAAGGATAGAGCGCTGACTTGTTCATCGGCTGGCCACCGCAAGTCATTGTAAGGCCAAATACGCATTCAAATCGCCTCCACGATATCCCGTAGAAGTAGAATGCGTGGCGCATCCCAAAAGGAATTGTACATCGCCGCCCTTTATGCTTTATCCTTTTTATTCGTTGCACAGTTCCCTTTGTCAAGTCGCTTTGTTATTGGTTGCGGTGGCGAGCTTGCTCACACCGCTTGCTTTTTTTTTGCTTCCTCACATGCCTGAATAATTAAATAAATAGATGTGGTTGCTGACAGCCAAAGCTAACTCAGCCTTCCATCTCTTCGATATAAAGTCATTAAACGATTCTTGATTGTTGGCGCTAACTCTTCCCACTTTTGTAAGTCAAGCAAAGTATGGAGCCAAACAAATGATGGACACCTTTCGTTCGTTCTTTCTTTTTCCAGGAAGTAATGTTGAATGCAGGAGAGCGACGATTGAGGAACGCCATTTCGTGAGTTAAAGAAGAGCATGTTTTTATGGAGATTCCGTGAAAACGGAACGACTGCACATTCAAAACTATTTTAACCAAATTAAACGCCAAATTAAACGCCAGCCAGTCTCTTCCACTAGCTTCTGCTGCAGAGCAAAGCACGGCTTACATGAATTTTACCAAACGTCATCGTCCTTTCTCATCTTGCGTGCCATGTGGAACAAAAAAGTTTAAAGCAGTTTCGTTTCTAAGTCTTTAATTATTTAAAAATAAACATATGCCACAATCATACTGCACTCCTATACAAATAATGGAAAATTCATAGAAAAACGACCGTCTAAAACCTTCTCGTCATGGTAAGCATCCTTGCCTGATTAGCATGTGGGGCACCAGAAAAGTGACCACACATGGAACACTAACACTGTGGAGAGAGTACTTGAGTGATTACACTAATGCTTGATTTGATAACTTCAACTGGGATCAATAATTAACCGATTCATAGAGCAAGTGTGCCGTTTCATGGAAAGCTCGGCTCGGCAAGGATTTTAAGGAAGAACAATATAAAATATAGGTAGGATTAAAAGTGAAGAGAGAGAAGGAGACACGAGCTGAAGAAGTGGTCCTCCTTCCAAATGTCTGCCGCAAAGTCAATGAGGGATGCGTCTGGTGGTCTCCTTTTCATCAGTATTTTCAGATGAGTAGTCAGGCTACCTTCTCCAAATCAACGGGTTGGCAAGGGCCTTGAGGTAAACAGTTTTAATTTGGCTGCGTACTCAAACTAAGCCAAGGAATTATCTAGACAATTTATAAGCTGAAAGACTGCTTTATAAGCAGGCTGCTAATATAGGGACAGATGCAAATACGCTTCCTCACCTATTTGCTATACAGGATCTACATATCCATATATAAGTACATATCATTTGTATCATCTATCGTTCCAGTGATCATCGAGTTGCTCGAGGATTTGCCAGCAGCGTCTCCATTCACCGCAGTCGCGTGCCAAACTGCTCCAATGGGTCCTACTCGCTCGAGGGACACGAAGAGCGTCAGAGCGTTCGTTCAGGGTTTTGACAAAGAAGTTCGACCAACACGTTGGTGTTCTCCTGACATCTCGCGGAATCCAGTCGATGACGGCTGTCGCCCACCGAGTGCCTGCGAAACGCATGACGTGGCTTGCCCATGCGACAGCATCTCTGGTCTTCAAACGTCGACGAAGCTCGGAACTCCGGAGGCCTTCTCTCACATGCGTGAGTCGTGTTACTCCGAGCATCGTCCTCTCGATTCCCCACCGCGAACGCTGACAGCGTGTTCATCCTGCTTTCGTACTGCCCAGGTCTTTGAGGCGCATATCAGGGCAAGAAGAACAGTGGAGTCGAACGTGGGGCACGAAGTCGGACGTTCTTAGTCTTCACAACTTCTACGACGCTCTTGAATCCTCCGAAGTCACTCGTTTCGCCCTGCCCAGTTCTGGCGCTAGGTCATTGTCAACGTTGACTTCGCGAACACGTACTTGGATTAGTACGACGTTCCCACATATGTACACGATCGAAGTCGGCCAGCATTCGCTCCGTTTGTAGTTATCTAGCGAGATACCTTATAAGTTGCATATACATATAAGACATACAAGTTCTTTATGTGAGGAGGTGATACGATGCTTAGCTTCTAATCTTCGACACTTTTTTCGGATGAGTTCACGTGGCATCCAACACGAAACAAATCTACTGTCGCCACTGCCATGATCGTGGCCAACTGTGGTGTTCCGATCGCATCCAAGTGACGCCGAGAAATCGTGAGCAGTCGATCTCCCTTCAAGGGAACGGCGCACAGTCTCGCTATACGAAGCGGAAGAGCGTCCAGAACGAGGTTCTTTGAGAGCAGTGTCTCCCGACGTGGTACAAAGGACGAGCCGTCGATTCGATGACGTTGCCCATCGAATGCAGTGCAGATGTTGGCAAAGGCGATGTTTCCCTATTAATGAGCATGCGGAAAATCGTGGTAGACGATGGCTATCGGCTTGCTTTGATCACCTGAATCTGTCATTACTTCGTACTGGTAAGCACGCGTTTATATGTTCCTCTAAGCAAGGATTTAAAACCATTCCGCCGTGTAAAATTGTCTTAATAAGATGTCTTCCAGAATTGCATGGAAGGAAGCGATATCTAAACCTCGAGTTCAACAGAAGTTATTTCAGTTGCACAACGGCAAAACCTCAACGTGAAATTCAAGTAGTGCATGCTTAGAGGTTTTCTGTAAGAAAGAACAAGTCCAAAGTAGTTCCAAAGCATGTAACCTGAAACAGGATGCAATTTCAAGACGTACTCGTAACCGAACATTGCATAGGGTATCAAGTGTCAGCTAACAGCTTACAGGCTGATGACGCAAACAGCTCGAATACTGAGATTCCAACTCTGAGGGACTGAAAAATGGCAAGAAGCCTCCAATTTATTTCCTTTAGTACCTAATTCGCTTTGATTTCTTGGACAGTATTATAGTATAAACAGGTTTGGCTAAACTCTAGCACACGATAAGCTCGCTCGAGAGACACCGAGTGCATAAATTACACAATTTCAAGTTTGTACGATTAGGGAAGACATTCATATGTTGGTTATAGATCCACTCTACAACTTAGGATAAAGGATAAAGGACGGCGTTACTCAATCCCTTCTGGGATGCGCCAGCGCATTCTACTTCTACGGGATGTCGTGGAGGCGATATGAATGCGTATTGGGCCATACAATGACTTGCGGTGGCCAGCCGATGAACAAGTCAGCGCTTTATCCTTCCCAGACGAGTCTGGTACCAATTCACCGACCCCGGAGGGATGGAAGGCTTGGTTGGCCTGGGCGGGAAATCCGAACCAGGAACCTGGTATCGGGTGCACGCGACAGTCGCGCCTCCTGCGACTGCGCTACACGCGCCCACTCTAAAACTTACCAGCACTAAATGTTTCCTTTTTATGGAACCACGATTTTTCGTGTAGAAAATACCTCGTACTTATATTCTCAGAAAATCTAGGCAGTCATTTTTTTACAATTTTTTAATCAACGTATTCTGACCGTCTTGTAATTGCAGGTCTACATAAAATAAGTCACATTTTTCTGAAAGAGAGCTACATTAGCCAACAGTTAAAAACAGTTCATACCAGATTCAAAACATCTCGGTGCTTTAAACCACTACTTGGTACACTACTGTACACAAATAGCCTATTTAGCTCGATAAAATCCAGCTCCAAGTTCCAAGATGACCTTTTCAAGCAGACAATAGATCGGTGTTGCTCTTCGAAACTGGTTGTCTTTTTGAACAACATCAAGCACCAGTTCAGAGGTGCAAATAAACTTCAACAAAACTTTTGAAATAGCATGAGTGCCAAGGTTTTTCTACAGGGCAGTAACTATGGTTGAAACAGAAGGATTGGAATGTTCAAGGCCAGATTGGTACTGCCCAATTTTAGGGTTGACCTATAATTTTCTGCTACGCGCTGTACCAAAGAATGAAACACCGCCGATCATTTCTTCACTTCTCCCACATTTATTATAGAAACAAAACCTAAAACCACTTCAGGGTCTATCCAAGTGAAATATTTGAGAAAAATTCTCTTAAAAGATCTCTAAAACAACAGATTCTGAATGGCTGCTTATGAATATAATTGTGGATAAAATTATGGTTAAACAAATATTTCGCTTAATTCGTCGAGCTTTTTACCACACATTTTTTTTGGATCAAAATGGGCGATTTCTTGTTTATTTATGCTCAGAAGCAGTAGACACATTAACTAGCAGGTCGCTAAATCTGAAGAGGTGAATGACTAGTAGCTCGGGCGACATCATCCATCTTGAATAAATAGTAGCAGTGATATGGATTGTCATTTTGAAAAGCGTATAGTGAGCTGTGATAACTCAGATCTGGCATAACCATGTATTTCTCAGTGGACAAGAAAAGCCAGTTTACACTTGGAGCTACTCAGTAATTGAGAACAGAGCGAATGAAGATCTTAAAATAAGGCTTTTCATGAAAGAAGAGGGTGAAGTGCTCAAGAAAAGCAGTGGCTCACGCCAGCTGTCCTCATGGAACGAGGTGACAACGGAAGAGATATGAGGGATACGTGACAACTGGCGTGTGAAGTCGAATGCATAGGTGTGATAATGGATCTATCCTGCCGCATTCCATGACTCTGGCGGATTTCTGCTCAAAATTGAATCGAGGGTTTTGCCCTTCGACTATCAAAACTGAAAAATGATATTAAAGGCAATAATCAAACCTCCGAAACCAGGCTTCTGCCGAAGCTGTGATCGGCCTGTGAACCTCACTTCCATCTCAAGATTTCCTATTGCGTAGTTCTCGGCAACGTAAAGCTTATGAATATTGGAGAGATGAAGAGCAGCTTTTAAAGCGCTGCAACATTCACTCAAAAAATCCAAAACAGTTGCGCTGTGTAAGAAATATGCATCTTTAAGTGCTGAACCGAGTAGATCTTTAAACTACAAATTCTGCAAGGAGAGAACGCCTGGTTGGTCTGAAACAAGAATTGTCGATTCGGGGTGTATAAGACAGCAAGTGCTTTCTCCTACTGCGCTTCCACGCGCTCTTCAGCAAAAGATGAGGAAAATATGGGATTGTTATCCCCCCTAACCTCAAGGCTTACCAGGAAAAAGTCGCCGCTGGTCGCTCTAGTTGGAGGAATTTGGTCACAATCTAGTTCGGTATAGGTTATTTCTTACGCCATGCTCTTAGGCTACGTGTTGTTAAGGGGGTTTTTTGTCTAACCGTTTCGAGCCCGTCTGTGTAGTATATCGTCGACCGTGAAAGGATTCAACACAAGGATATCATACCCGAGTACTGATGAGACAAAAGTCCCTACGCTTGCAGATGAAAATATAAATATATTTAACATAATGCTCTAAGCATATCACTTCCAGTTGAAATTTGGCTCAACTGGATAGAATAAAGTATAAAGAACAGCGTTAGTCAATCCCTTTTAGGATGCGCCACGTATTCTACTTAAACGGGATGTCGTAGAACCGATTTGAATGCATATTTGGGAGGACAATGACTTGCGATGGTCAGCCGATGAGCAAGTCAGCACGTTATCCTTCCCGTACAGGGCTGGTACCAATTCACCGACCCCGGAGGGATGGAAGGCTTGGTTGTCCTGGGCGGAAAATCCGAACCAGGAACCTGGTATCGGGGGCACGCGACAGCCAGCACTTCCTTTCCTTCGAATGCTCTACAAGCGCCCCCTTACATAGGCAAATTCAGTTCATCTTCGTATTTTTATTATCTACAAAAACCTACACCTTCGACATCTATAGCGCCTACCACAGCAAGACGTAAGGTCGACAGACGATTTGCCCTTTCTGCGGATTAGTTCTAATGTTACACGACGATATATGAGCAACAGGAATGCGAAAAGGTGTCACATGATGATCGTGAGGATCATGGTGAAGGTGCGATGTTTGTGTCAGCGTTTCTCAGAATGAAATAACGAACTTCGTGATGACCTATAGACGCATGCTCCTTAACTACCCTGAAAGTGTTGTCATGAAACCATCTCATATGATTCCATTAGCCGACACACCCTTTCGAAAGGCTCGGCACTGCTTATGGTAATATAGACTGGAGTCAGGGGTAAATCTTTATGTAAAAATTATTTAAATTATCCAATTCTTCAGCAACATAAAACACAGTGCCACAACAGTCGCAACGAAGGGACAATAACAACCAAACCACAACAACATTAAACATGTGTTCTTTCGCCTCTATACTCATTCAAAACATGTTTAAAATTAGTTACCCCGAGGCTCATCATTGAAGAAGGTAACTAGTTAATATAGTTGTTAGCTCTGCCAGCGAGAAACTATTCTTCCACGAGCATCTTGAGATAAGTTGCAGCTGAATTGGGTTACAAGCTACAGACTTTTAGATTCATTGAGCTCCAAGTGTTGCAACATTTATCATAACAACTGTTATCACTTCTTCTTCATCAGCGTTTGTCCCGCTTCACAGCGGGGTCCGCTCTTCTGGTGTCGTGACTCCACCTTTCTCGATCCTCCGCTTTCCTGACACTATCGGACGTATCGGACCGACGCCACTTCGGGCGTCCTCTAGGCCAGCGGATATGGTCCATGCGGGTGACTCCAGCCGTCCAGCGCAGCATCTTCGTCTCCATGACGCTGAGGCGCGTTTCAACTTCCTTGGTCGCCGGCCAACACTCAGCGCCGTACATCGCTACTGGCCGAACGACTGCTCTGTAGATCTTCGACTTCTGGTATCTTCCTATCGCAGAGCACGCCAATCAGAGAACGCCACTTGGACCAAGCTGCACTCACGTGTGAACTCACTTCAACCATTAGACCGCCATCAGACGCTATTGCTGATTCCAGGTATTTAAACACCGAATGCGTGCTAGCTCAGTGCCGTTAATCTTAATGGAGCTGGACTCGTTTACGAGGGGTCGCACCAAGCTTGCACCTGCCGCTCGAGATCATCTTTATCTTCGCAAACGAGCATCACGTCATCAGCATAGAGCAATGTCCATGGGACAGGCTTCTGAAGATCTCTCGCAATGACAACAAAGAGGAGTGGGGAAAGCGCAGGACCCCGGTGCACCCCAACAGAAATGGGAAACTCCATTGAGGTTCCAGCTGCAGCTTGCACTCTACTCTTTGGGCAAGAGTAGAGCATCCGCACCCACTCTATGAGTTCCTCAGATATGTTATGTTGTCGCAAGGCGTACCATATAAGCTCACGCGGTACGCGGTCGAAGGCCTTCTCCAAGTCGGAAAGGCGATATGCACCGACTTCTATCTCTCGCGATGCTCCTCCACCAGAGAAGCATCGCGAGAGATAGAAGCCTTGTATAGCATTAATGGCCCGACAACCAGACACAAAACCGCACTAATTGTCGGAGAGCTTGACGACTTCACGAATTCGTCTGTCGAGTATTCGCTCGAAGATCTTCACGTTGTGCGAAAGCAAGCGAATCGGACGGTAATTGAAGCAGTCCGCAGGACTGCCCTTCTTCTTCCAAATCGGAATCGTCGTACTGTTGTGCCAACACTCCGGTACTTTCTTCTCCTTTACTACCTGGTTGAAGAATCCAGCCAACCACTCAGCAGGATACCAGAGCTCCGACTTCCAAACATCGGCTGCCAGATCATTCGGTCCTGTCGCCTTGCATGGCTTCATCTTCTTCAGAGCCGCTCGACCTGCTTCAGCCTCGGAGGGGCGATCTTCAAAGTACAGATCAGCGGTCGATGGTGTGGGGCGACCGTCTCATACGGCACGACTTTCGCGTCTGTGACGAGACTTCGGTCACGATCCTTCACAAGGACAAAGTGTATCTGAATCCTGGCGCTTCCGCTGTAGAACGAGATAAGGTGGGAATCTACATATCATTGGTTATATCAAGGAATAACAAATTTTAGAAAATCTCCCGTATTATTCAAAATATGACGTTTTTCGCGACGACAATACTTATCGGCCACCCTGTACTTTCCACACTCGCCAGGCTCTTCAAGTGCACGTCGGCTCCCGCGCACGCCGTAGCACAATCTCGAAAAACATGACTCATCGTACACCACGTGATGTGACATGGGTCTTCGTAGGCCGGCTTGTCACAACGGCCTGTCGCCTGCATTCGAGTTTCCGTGCTTAGCTTAACTCCCAAAGCATGCAGCTTCCAGTGGCACCACGAGGAGGAACGGACATCGCCACCATTAACTATAATCACTCATGGAATATTTTGTCCTATGGCTCGTATTAGGATCATTCGACATAAAGCTGTGAAAGATGCTACTGCTGCTTTTATGTTGTCTTCATGGACATGAGGCGTGCAGCTGGAGATTAAAATTTATCTCCGCCGATCTTCGGGCACATGACGGCTCAGATTACGGTTAGATCATAATTAGTAATATAGTGCGAGGTTGAGCGCCAGTAGCAGTTACTCTTCGACACCTGAATTTTGATGCAACAAGCACAAAGACGGCATTGAGTGAGACAGGACAAATGTTTGCAATTGTAGACGCGTCACCAAGAAATTCTGGAAGCTTCGCAACACTAATGGTCAACTGTCGGACTCCATCTTTGATTGGAATCTTGCGATAAATAATGGTGACTCCGTGGACATCATTTACTTCGATTTGTCGAAAGCCTTTGACAAAGTATGTCATAAGAAACTTCTAGCAAAACTTTATCAAGAAGGCATTAGGGGATCCCTTCTAGCCTGGATTCGCTCCTATTTGAGTGGTAGACATATGCGTGTTAAGGTAGGAAATTCCTTCTCAAGATGCTATGATTGCACAAGTGGAGTGCCTCAGGGAGGCGTATTATCCCCGATTTTGTTTCTTGTATATACTTGCGATCTTCCTGCTCGTCTGGTTACTGATCCTTGTGTGACGGTGCAAGTGTATGCTGATGATATAAAGATTTACAGAGCTTACATTGATGACAATAAGGCTCAGGTTTATCAAGCTTTATCTCAATCCATCAACAATATGATGGAGTGGGCCAACGCTTGGGAGCTACCTGTGAATCTTTCAAAAACATCAGTTTTCCATATTGGGAATTCGAACAACAACGAGTACAGTTTCAATAGCGTTCTGACCTCCATTTCCGAGGTTCGCGATCTTGGAGTTGTTTTAGATCGTGGATTAACTTTTGAAAATCACATTAACACTATTGTGCAGAAAGCTTTTACTACACTTTTTTTGATTTGCAGAAATATCAAGTGCGACGACAGCTCTATACTGATTAGTTTATATAAGTCGTATGTCATCCCTATTTCAGAGTACTGCTCTAATGTTTGGAGTCCTTTTACAAAAAAGTCTCAATCCAAAATTGAAAAAGTGCAAAAGACTTTCACGAAAATTTTATTTTATAGGTGTGCACGTACTTCAGGTGATACACGAATGATACCCTGTTATGAGGAAAGGCTTAAGCATTTCAACCTCAAGAACCTTTTCTATAGATGCGTATTCAGCGACCTAGTTTTCTGCTTTAAAGTTTTAAAAGGTGAATCAAGACTTAGGGCTAGCAAATACTGGACGTTCTTGCCAACGCTGGGTTATCGTAATCATTACCGTTTTCACTACCCTAACGTGAAGAAAAAATATCGTGAGAAAGTCTTCAATTCGCTTTTCTATCGTGGTGCTCGCTGGCTGCAATTGTTGCCTGCGAGCATATTAGATGCTCCAAATGCAAATGTTTTTCGAAGAAGGTTGAAAAAAATAGACCTACTCTCAACTCTGCATTTGGAAGACATTTCTTGATTTTATGCAGCATTGGTTCTCCTCTGTTGCCACACTTTACGTCGTAAATTTTATTGCAACTGCTGCCTTTTTCTACATTTTGTCCGCTTAGTGTTTAGTTTAGTAACCTACTCTGAGTTTGTTTATTCAACCTCCGTACTGCTGTTTACTTAACTCCCCAACTCTTTCCCTTGTTTTCCTACCTTCTTCCTTTTTTGAATCAATATCAATCTTGCTGCCGTTGTAAGCTTCTCATTTTGTCCCTTTTCCACTGCTTCCCCTGGCAGCCGTCGTGTGGGCTTCAATGGGAGCGGCGGACCTACTAAGATGGTATCCGGAGCCGTTATCTCTCGCAGCTTGCAGTGTTGGCGGGCCACTGCTCGTTTCCCATTGAACTACCCACTCCACGAACCCCTACCTCTGCATTTTTATCGTAATTTATTTGTGTTGGCTCTCCTTGTTAGTTAAATTTACAGCTATCATCATATAACTAGGTTGTGTTGTTGAGGGATTTAGTTTTTTTAACAGAACTGTTTTGTTTACGCCGTGTCCATGTTGTTCATTTCCTGATTATTGCGCACTATACAGTGCAAATAAATAAATAAATAAATAAATAAATAATGGACGAATTAGATTAGAGGGACTAGCTAAGAATGAGAAAAACGCACAGCTGACCCGAAATTCAAGAAGCTATTCTCACCAGAGATTCTGCACACGTAGAACAAACATTGATAAAGGAGATCTGACTATGAACAGGAGTTTGCGTACTGTCAAGAAGGATAATGGATCTGCTCCCAACACTGGAACTATGATTACATAGACCTTTGTAACCGTGGTATTTCAAACACAGTCTCTTCCTTTATGCAAGCGGTATTTCATGTTTCAGGTAATATATGTAACCTTGAAACTTCTCAGAAATCTCTTTCTACACGAACCTGTTTTATCCAAAAGGTTTCCGTATAGGGGCGTGTGAAGCGTAGTTGGAAGGGGTTCCGGCTGTGGCGTGCTCGCGACACCAGGTTCCTAGTTCGGAGCTCTCTCCCGAGCCACCCCAGCCTTCCATCCCTCCAGGGTCACTGAATTGGTAACGCACTGATCTGGGAAGGATGACGCGCTGGCCTGTCCATCGGCTGGCCATTGTAAAGGCCAAATACACAATCACATCGCCTCTCCGACATCCCTTAGAAGTACAGTGCGTGGTATCTCTCAAAAGGGATTGAGTAACGCAGTAATTTATGCTTCGTCCTGTACACTTTGATGTCACAGCAGAGAAAGACGTTCATTGCACCTGACCATAAGAAGGGCGCTGCTTAATGCGAGTCCCCTTATCAAAAAATATTCTAACGTCAGTCAAGGATAAACATTTGTTAGGCTGAACAATCGATGATAAATGTAGTTACATGAGCTTTGGAACTGCTGTGTTTAACGCAGCCGAAGGAGAGACTGTCTGACAAACGCATCTCGAATGTTCTTTGTTCGGATCACGCTCAGGCCAATCTTCCAAAGAGCTTTAACAAATTTAACAGGCAGTAGCGTAAAGCGTTGCAAGGCTTTTCGATCAACCTAATAGTTACTGCTTCTATGTGAGCGTAGGAGTAGGACACGCCAAAAGAAGCGTCGATACTTCCGTGCTGAGAATATTAATTTTATGATCCAAAAGATTCAAAGGTTGTTCAAATACACGCATTATAGGAGAAGCATTAAAGCACTGGCTCTGAAACATTGACTAAGCAGGCTCTTTAAGTGTCTAACTGCGTACTCAGAAAGCAACACAGAAAAAATCAGGAAAAATATGAGTGAAAAAGAAAACTGCTGCATTCTGAACGCTTGACATAGATGATACATAGGTTGCGACGAGGAAGCCGCCAATAAATCAAACAATGACTTCACCATCCATCTATACACTTGACCTACCCCTTACGAACACTATATAAACGTCTTCAGATTCGACTTCAGCTGATGAAACTCCGGGATGTGCGATAGCGCATAAAGCAAACTTTTTGTATGTACCGAAAAACGTCAAACAGAATAAAACTCTTAAAAAAAGATGGAATCCAGTGAAGCAGACTCGTGACAAGGCAAGGAAGCAGTGAACGTTTGAAGAACAAGCATTTCCATCGAGTCCGTGATAGGTGAAAAGTGTTACGAAAAGACCGATGGAATTCAATCCTTCCGTCTGAAAAAATCTCTGCTGGAAACTGGCCACTTGACAGTTGTCTTTCGCGGAAGTCACCGCCGCTTTATCCATGTAATCCGATCCGTCAGTTCGGGCCAGATCATGGGTCTACATCGAGTGAACCTGTCTCTCCCTCCGCCGCCGCATCCTTACAGAATCTTTTTTGATCTGAAAAATTTGTAGAAAGCAATAGATCTAAAAGGTTATGAAATAAAAGGACATAGTACCTCCTTCCATTAGTAATAAAACTATGTACATAAAGAACAGGTATACAGAGGAAAGCAACATTGGAGCAACGAGGTGTGCTAAACGATCCTCTCAGTTTTAATACGGAAGCGGAAATATGGCGCATCATTAAAGTTAAACCAAGAACAGGAACAAGGCTGGGTGTTGACCAATCCCTGTTGCAGATTTGTAACACACTTTGACGAGAAATCATGGATGCAGTTTGTATACGTGCTTGACTCACTTGACTACGTGCCAGTCAACAGACAAGTCATTTGTTCCTCTCCATTGACTCATGTTCCAATTCACTTCTTCTGTAAAGAAAGACCTTGTTGTCTTGGAAAGGACCCGATCCATGGGTTGATTTAGGGAGGCCGTTGCACTCGTCCCCTCCCCGTGCTGGACTAGCTAAGCGTCTGCGACAGTGGGCCAAACCCTATGTCGGCAGCTTCTCTACATAAAACGCCATTCAAATTTATCCATTAATGCTGGAATAAAATAAAAAGCGCATTAAAGGCGAGAATTGTGGAAAAGGAACAGTGCAATACTTTGTTGTAACCATTTCATATAGATATTTCGACGACACGGTGAGAGATTCGTTGCACCTGGAGGGAACAGGGAAGATCGCTTGAAACAACTGCATATGTCGGAATCCACGCCTTCGCCGGTAAGATGCTCAGATTATTTTTTAGGACAGATCCGTCTACTGTATATGAGGATGGTAATGATTTGAACGACAGGAAGCCCAGACAGAAATGGGGTCGCAAGAGGATCACCATGTAGGAGAGCCCTACTTACCGTTCAGTGTTATACGAATTTAAAAATGTTATGCAGCACTGATGAGTTCCACCTCTTTAGTGAACTGAGGTAGGCCATTTCTGATGTAACTGGACATGCGCATGCCTTCCTACCAAGGCGAATGTCCACCGAGTACATAGTGACCCCCTCCCACCGAGTATATTTGCGCCCACTTTCGTTGCAGAGAACTAAACCCATACTAAGATCGCGCTAGAATTTTGAAAAAAAGAATAGTATGACAAAGTAAGAAAAGTTCATTTACATCTACTTGCGCCGAATCCTGTAGGCAATGTGAATTCTCCATTAATCGGCATGAAGCTATGAAAGAGTCCCTAAAGTGCATGTTCGCCATCTAGGCGAACGGTACCACTCTGTCCTTCATGCTAGAACTCACTAAGGATACTTTTCGAATAAGAGATTGAACTGGGAACAGTGGAATGGAGACGGTGGAGACGGGAACGACGGGAGCGACAGGACCAGCCCTCATATGAATATGAATATTATGAACAGACTGCGTGGAGATCGCTTGGTTCTCATCGATTTGCATTTCTTCACACCCGAGCAGTCGCTCCTGTCACGGAGTAAGAAAAGTATAAAACAGCCCTTCGGCGTGGTTTCGAAGCGAGGCTGAGCGTCCGACGAATTGGGATGGGCACAATTTTGTGGCGCGTTTTGGCTCAAATCGCTAGCTGCCGTTGCCTGCGACATCGCGCCAAACGCGCGCAACGTCACACATACCGCATCGATCGCAACACAATCACCGGACAGCTCGTCCTCGAGCTAGGCCATCGTGGAGCGCAGTTGGCGGACAACTCGCCCCGCTCGTCCCCGCTCCGGCGACTTGTCGCCGTTTCGCAGCGTGACTGCACTAAGATCCCAGGACCGAGCATGACGTGCCGCGGGGCGGCGTGTGCAGGCCGTAGTCACACGTCACACACGATGATTGACGACACCCTTTGAAAATGCGCGTCGTGCTCTGGACCCTTGAAATGCTAGCCTAGCTTCTGGATGAGCAAGGCATGCTTCTCACAGTCACCTGTATGAAGCTGAGTAGGACCATATTTCACTGTCGTATGAGGTCGCGTTGGTTAGACGCGAGACTGCGGTATTTAGCTTATTCCATTGACGAAAGTTTCGGTCGGAGTTTGCACGGTTCTAGTTCTGATTTTTGACACCTTAGTTCTTGATACGGAGGAGAAATGTAATCGAAAGTCAGAAAGTAAGCCGTGTGCTGCTTCGAGCTGTCGCTTGGACCAAGTCGTGGAAAAATTAGCGGCGCTATGGTAGTTAGGGGAGATCACTTTATAAAAAGTGCCACTAATACGAAAAAAGAAACTGTAACACACTGATAGTAAATAAAACAACCAAACAATGCTATAGCTCTGTTCTGTGCTCACCTCCGCTGACGCGGAGGAGAGCACAGATTTGGGCAGGGGAAGGGACTCCAGGGTGTGGCTCAAGTAACGCACCTGTATAAAATTGCCTAGATCCTGGAGTTCCCTCCCCTGCCCAAAACGGAAGCAAATAAAAACATGGATCTGTAAACGAAACGAGATAAGACTGTATTTACATTCGCTCTATGTAGCTACTCGTCATGACTGCTCGCCGCGGCATGCTATCGTGCCCCCTCCCCCTAACTACCATAACGCCAAACTACCATCATCGTGAGACTATTATTTTTGCACACTTCCTTCTTCAAAATGAATGAGTGTATGAGCAGGTGATTGCCTTGGAAGTAGAGGTGACAACATTTTCATACCGTCAAAGTTCTCTGGCCAGTTTTATTTAGTTATTATATTTAGCTTTGTTCTGTTCCTGGAACGTTGCACATGAGAGAAGTTTGACTACGTCCTCCAGTTAGAGAGTGGCGGTAATGACAGGACATCGACATCAGAGTGGATATTCCAAGGCCATGTTGTACATGCTATCGTAGGACGATCTGATATCCTATCGTTCCTAAGAAGAACGAAACGCGGATGGTCTTTGACATAAACGAAAAGTTTACAGTTCTTGTTTTCATCGCTCCCGTGGACTACTTTTAACCAAACCATGTCTAGATCTAGCTGTAGACTTCTTCTGGGTGTGGACCACTGAGCACAAGTAAGCCCCATACGTTCTTATTGGCGTAGCATCCCTTTATGTACTCTTTTCATTCACATAGTGTTCTGCCAGAGAATACGCAAGTTCCGAAAGCGGCGTTATCCACTCGGATCACGCTGTTGCATGCAGGCGCATTTTCAAAGGTGTCGTCAATCATCGTGTGTGACGTGTGACTATGGCCTGCACACGCCGCCCCGCGTCATGCTCGGTTCTGGGATCTTAGTCGTGACTGCAATTTTGCCGAGAGGACTTCAGGACGTAAAGGCCCCCACACACTTCTGCCGCTCGCCGCTGTGGTTAAGGATAGGGCAGGGACGCCGCTAGCGGCGAGCTTTGCGTCCCTGCCCTATGTTGAAGGATAGGGCAGCGGCAACGCCGCAGAAGTCTGGGGGGCCTTAACTCCAACGCGACGTCGCACGCTAGTCGCATGAGAGGTCGCGGCGCTGAAACATGGACGTGCGCTCGGTGACGCATGGTTAGCCGCGTAGCACGAAATTTTGTCAGTGTTTAAGCTTCTCTGTAGTCCTTGAGGCCTGTGTTGTTCTCTCGAAGACGATCATTCGCATCATCGTGTGGCTAGGTAACAGCAAGATCACAGATAGCTCTGATTTGCAGATTGCACATCCAACAGAGCTCACAATTGATACTGAATGGCTTTGTCTCTCCACCGCTGAACAAGCATCCCATGGATCAGTTGTAAAAGTGAACTAGGCACCGAACCGTTGTATGAAAGAATATTTAGACTGGCTATGGGCAATGATGAATCGACGTATCAACACAGGAATTTGTAATCCTTTCAATTGTGGTTCTCTTGAGTAAATGCTAACAGTGAGCCGCGACGCTGATTTGTATTGTCCCCAAACTAAAAGGAATCCAACCATGGGAATGATAACCTTAGCAATTCTGAGAAACACCCTATGAAGCTCATCATCTCCAAACGCTCCTAATATTGAACCTTGAGCATTGTATGAAGCTCATTACTAGAACCTGAACCCTCCAAAATCCCGGTTTTCCCAGTTCCGCAGTTATTAAGTAGTGGTTTACGCTATAAACTCCCTCCAACTACCTTAGCACTGAAAACGCCCCTAGAATTTCTTAACGGAATCAATTAGGAAATAACATCCAGTAAGGCAAGTTAGGTTAACGAACTGTGCTGTCGTCGAATGTAGGGGTTTGCCCGCAGACTGCCATTAGACGCGCTGATTAAAATCCCACTAATCACGGGCGGCTGGTGACGGTGCTTGCGGTGTTTTACAAGTACCGTTTCACGAGCACTCAATCTACTTCATAGAGCAGAGATTATGTGGAGTATTGCAGACCTGGCTATTTCTAGCAGCGCTCATCGTCCGAGCGATGGGGATGCGGAGGAGGCCATGGTGAACGAACACAATGACGAGGAGGAACCTGTGAACCAGGATGGCGAGCAAGGACGTCAAGAAAAAGCAGTGATGAGTCGGGGATGCGAATTCTCGAGTTGATTCTGCTAACAGCGTTTCGGAGCGTCATATTTTCTCATGCCGTGAGTTCATTCTCATCTCTAGAAGGGAATTTCGTCGAATTTGGCAAGGAATGAAAATCAGTACAAAAAATTCGTAGTATCATTAAGTGTGATGGCCCCATTGCGTCTGGCCAGTGAAATCTGCAATTTTTTAGGCGTTGAAGTTGAGATTTGCTGCCAGATATTTTTGACCTCATATAAATGCACTTCTGCATAAACAGCAGCAGCTGAGTCGAGAGTGGAAAGATTTTCAAGCACTGCAATCCCGGTCCACATTCCGTGATATTCGCAAAGGGGAACACCGCCACACCCCAAACTGATACCCATCCCTCTATAGTAGCTCTTAATATTACATCCTTTCTTGGGTTACTTACAGGGCTGAGAACCGTACGCGAAAAACAAAGGCACAAATCTGGTTGGATTCGATGAAAGTATAGTAACAGACGCCTTTACAGAACCCAGCTACAACAAGGAAACGAATTCATAGGTGTGTGGTAGGTGAACTACATCTCGAAGTTCTTTATATGCGCAGGAGCCCTCTGCCCTATAAGAGCCTATTCTAATGTTCACTTGGTGTAGAATAGGCTCTCATAGCCCTCTGCCCTATAAGAGCCTATTCTAATGTTCACTCAGTGTTTTCTATGTTGCTGTGTGGTAGTATTTCGTGGTGTAAAATCTTTTATTCGTAATGAGAGATTGTGTAGAAGATTGCTGGTGTATTGTGTCGAGCTCATACAGAAAGCAACAAACTGCACAAATAAAATTCTAACATGATGCACCCCTTCACAACATAAGAATTCAGGCAGACATTTCCCCCGAATGTGACTCGTCAAAGGTTCACCAAAAACTTCGGTACATACGTCTCTCATCTCGTCTCGTTGTTTCACTCACTGTAATCCAAACGATATCCAGTGTTGCTTCTGGCAGTAAACTTAGACGTTTTCCTAGTTCGGGAGGGGAGACAAAACTAACAAAAAACGAGACGAAAGCGAAGCGAGCATATACAGGCTGCTTAGAAAGATGCAGAGCGCTAACCTCGTAGGTTAAGGTATCCTTCCTCTCTGTTGGTTCCTTTAAATATATTTATCTATTATTTATTATTAGTACATCCATAATAATGCGCCAAAATTGATCGCCATAAAGCCGCGAAAACATTCACACAAACAGAAAACGAGAACAAAAAAGACTCAGAACACAGTTACACTTTGCGAAAAACATCAAAAAGAAGGCTATCGAGAGCATTGGGAAGGCCTACCATCTATGAACCTGCGCTATAAAGAGAGGAAATAACCAAAGGATAGGACAGCCAACCCATAAGTAACATGTTCACTACAGAAAGTCAGATCAGCTTGCTCATGGTAAGGTATGGTGTCATAATGCACCGCAATATGAGTGAAATGTGTAGTATTAGTAATGCTATATAGGGCCTACGAAGATTACTATCCGTAGGACAGTTGTATGAATATGAGACAACACTTTTGCCTGATGCCTGAAACAAGCTGTCAGGTACTGGCAGTATTATTATGATAGTGATCCTAAGGGACATGAAGATCTAGCAGTAAATAAACCATGTCAACGTGACGAGGCTCCAGACCTACATTGCATTAGAACCACGGCAAGGTGCCTGATGGGAAACCTAGTGAAAACCTGAAAACCTATAGGTGGTTAACAAACCCAACCATTGCACCTCACATCGCGCTCATTCACCGACAGCATCACCATCATCCTCTCAGACCCTACAAACAAAAACACGAAGAGAGGGCACCAAGATGTACAGAACATGTGGAGAAGGAAACTCAACTCCTTCAAGGCAGAAAAACTATCTTCGCCTAGTTGAGAGCACACATATAGCAGTTCATCTTGAATCAAAAAGGCAAACATAGACACGAGCATCATGTCTATCAAGATGTAATGATAAATATGCCTGCGATCAACCATCCCTGAGCAACTCATACATTGAATCCTCAGCATTATAGCAACCTGAATATAGCTCTCATCAAATACTCAGAAATGTTAAGGAATGAAACCATGTCAACCTTTTTTGCCTAAAAAGCATTGTGAACAGGAAATTAGATTAGGCTGGCCAGCATTAGCCATCAAACAGCTCAGAAGGGAGAAAAAGCTGTAAATTTTGCTCAAGGAAAACCGAACCCGCAGTATGGTATAGCCATAAGACATGTTGATCGAGGCTTTAAAAAAACACGCTGAAACCTTTAAAAAATCTAAAAATCTTGAATATTCTAAATAAAGGATATCAATTTTCAGTCTGCTTCTAAATATCGAGACTCGGGGAGTCAGTACATTGTTGGGCAACACTTGCAACCAGCGCGCTGTCCGATGGAAAAAAGAATTATGATTTTTAAATCAACATTTATTTTTGAGAGGTTTGCCGTCAATTACAAAACTCCTTGCCCGACCGGAAATGGGCCCTTCGGGATCGGTCAGTTGTTGAACGACCTGCATTTAAGGGATAAAATAATGACTTATCCCTTGGCTGGCCATCCCAAGTCACTGTGCAGATAGCAAGCTTCAAGTCGCCTCCACAATATCCCGTGCAGTTAAATGCCTATCACAAGACCGTCGAACGCTTTACCATATTCCTTAATATGGATTTAGACCTGAAGAAGAGTAACAGAAGTTGAAGATGAATTGGAGAACAAGTTCCACACCGTATCACATTCACTAACCAAGTAGTTAATGTTGCAAATCCACAACGTTACTTGTCGTGACTTCTAGAGGATCTGTTACTGACCCCCCCCCCCGCAACATGCCGTACAAATAGAAAGCATGGCGGTCCCCGAGAAGGGATTGGCTTATGTCATTCCATATCCTTCATCATTTCAATCGTCGTTGCTTTGTTTTGAAGCAATTGTGCCAACAGTGCTGAACCGTTTGAATTAACCGCCAACCCAAAAAGCACACTTTTTCCGCGTGGGACCAATTCAGCTCTCTAGGTGATACTGGACACTCGACGTAAGCCTTCCCTATAGCACATCCTACAACGGTTTCGTATCTTTGTCTTTTTTTGTCGAAGCTCGTTTGTATCTGTTTATCGCATGGCTATCAAACTAAACGCCTATTACGTCCGAATTCCGTCCCGAGATGTCGACTTGAGTGACCATATCTGGTGTGTAAAATGACGAATACATCCCCGAATGGTTACCGTATACCGTTACCGATGGAGCGCGGAAGCTGTGATGGAAAGCTGTCTGCGACCTCCTAGCTTAGAGATCGCGAGTCGGAGTCCACGTTGACAATCGATCGATCTCTTGTAAGCCCGCGATGACCTCCCGTCAAGCGGGTCATGGTGCAGTGGGTAGTGGTGTCGCTTCATGCGAGGGAGGTGGGGAGTTCGGTTCCTCAGCGTTGTGGCATACATGCATTTCAGCTGACCTCTTGGGATTTGAGGAGCTCTAACGTGAACGGAACTTTGAGGCAATTTTGCTCCTTTTTCCAGCCGTTTCGCCGCTCTAAGAGCGCATAACCCTGCTGCGAACTCCTCTGAGCGACGAAAGCAGTTTCCACACGAGCAGCTTGAATGGCACCACCCTGGAGTCCCTTCCCTTCCATAGCGCTCTTCGAGCACTGAACCCAGATCCACCTTCCCTGGGCGACGAGAGGTCCGCGTATATAATGCTAGGAATGAAGGATTTCGCGCTCCATCACCAACACGTGCCTAAATGATACGGCAACTATTCGAGGGTGGGTTCGGCATGTTCGTGCTAGTTGTGTGGTGTGCATGTGGTAACGCATTTATGTGCTGACCCTTCCCTCCAGAATTTCGGTCGAGCCTTTTTGAGGAAGCTATATCTAATGCCATAGGAGTAATAGGTCATACAAGTAGAAGTGGGCCTTAGGGAGATATTTAGTTTGCTTTAACTGCTTGTTACGAAACTGAAGCAAGAAACCAACCAACCAACTTTCAACGTGAACACAGGAAAATTTGAAAAAAAGTCGGGGAGTAGATGCGAACGAGATAAGATTTTGGAATCTATCCTAGTCTGGGGGCCACATAAATAAAAAGTAGGTAACAAAATGAATTGAAACTTACCGAGCGGCTCCTAGAGAATGAGATGAAACCTAAAAGAAACCAAAAACATACAAACAAACAAAAAATTTAAAAATCGCCGCGGTTTACAACCGTCTTGGCGGGCAAAGAGCGGCGGAATGAAGGCATGCCGCGTGCTGACCTGCGGCTGACATGTTATATCCAGGATATAACATGGTGAATAGGGCACATGAAGCTGCATGCCGCATGCTGACCGCCGTCTGACATGTTATAACCAGGGTCCAACATGGTGAGGACGGCACACAACTCTGCCGGCTTATAACCGCAACAAATGTAATTTTTTGACTTCTTTCTTTGTGACTTTGTCTTGTTTAGGGTCCCCTGTTGTTCTGTAGGAGGGTAAGTCTCAAGTAGATTTGTTGCATATAATACTTTTTAGTTATGTGGCTTCCCCGCACAAGGAAAGATCCGATTTTGGTTTAGTACATAAGTGGGGAATCTCACTATACATATAGTCATAAAAGGGAGACAACAGGACGAAATAGCAACCAAGAAACTTTCTGATTTTTACAGCGTCTTTTCAGGGTCTTCTATCGGGTCACATCCCTTCGCCGCAGTTATTGAAGTGCTTCTAGATTATAGTTACGCTCTCCCAAAAATTTCGAATAACTGAGTATATTCGAATAGCGACTATTTTCAAATATTCGGAAATCAAATATGTTCGAAAAACGCGATTTCTCGCGAACTCGAATTCGAATGCATTCGTTTTCTCGAACGATCAAATACGAATATTCGATTTCGAATACAATTATTCGAAATCGAATGTTCGCATATTCATTCGAGCACGACTTAATTCTTAATGCTCTACTGCATTGTTCCGGTGTGATAGGCTAGCTGCTACTGCTACCAGGGACTATTAACGAACTTTTATAAGTGTTTAGAAGACGGTTTCCGAAATTCTTAACAGATTTCCTTTTGAAAAGCTAGCATGTTATCAACCCTTTAAGTTTTGAGGGATTGCTGAGACGTGAGGCCTTTGCTAGCATTCAAAGACTGGCCAAGGGCGCACTAATTCGTAGCTTTTCCCTTAGTTGTAACTTCTACACTTGACCGCCACGATTCTCCAACTCATTGTCATAGTTCACGTACACTAGTCGAAGAGTTCGAACACTGGCAAAATTTCGCGCTCCATGGCTAACAAAGAGCGCACGTCCACGTTTCAGCGCCGCGACGTCGTGTTAGGTTAAAGTCCTGGAGCCGGCCGCAACGACACTCCATCCTACCCAGCGGGTTCCCGAATCCTAACTCGGGCACCGGCTATTTAAGCAGCGCTGAGCTTCCGGCGACATTTACTCAACTCCTGTGCTGCATCTCAACATCTCGTCAGCTGTTTTTTTTTCAGTACGGATCACTGTGGTACAGGATCTGGTCGGCGTTTGCAGCGTGCACGCTGTGGTCACACTGTGGGAATTTCAACAAACTTCATTAAAGGTATCGCGCGCCGAGACGGCGTCGGACGGGTGAGTGGCCTCGTCTATGACGAGGCCCCTCGTGCCCTGAAGACGTTCCTCGAAGACATGATCGAGGGTGCAGCTTATTACTGCACCCAAGCAAACAAGAGCACTGTCACCTCTATGGAAGTCATTTACGCCCTCTAGCGAAGGGGAGCTAACATGCGGGCCTTCTAATAATGAGGTCTCGTCAATACTACGTATAAATGTAACTCTGCTTTGTAGGCTTATCTGAGATTTGTTTTATTTGAAGGCTTTTCAATAAACTGATTGGACACTGGAATTTCAACAAACTTCATTAAAGGTATCGCGCGCCGAGACGGCGTCGGACGGGTGAGTGGCCTCGTCTATGACGAGGCCCCTCGTGCCCTGAAGACGTTCCTCGAAGACATGATCGAGGGTGCAGCTTATTACTGCACCCAAGCAAACAAGAGCACTGTCACCTCTATGGAAGTCATTTACGCCCTCTAGCGAAGGGGAGCTAACATGCAGGCCTTCTAATAATGAGGTCTCGTCAATACTACGTATAAATGTAACTCTGCTTTGTAGGCTTATCTGAGATTTGTTTTATTTGAAGGCTTTTCAATAAACTGATTGGACACTGGAATTTCAACAAACTTCATTAAAGGTATCGCGCGCCGAGACGGCGTCGGACGGGTGAGTGGCCTCGTCTATGACGAGGCCCCTCGTGCCCTGAAGACGTTCCTCGAAGACATGATCGAGGGTGCAGCTTATTACTGCACCCAAGCAAACAAGAGCACTGTCACCTCTATGGAAGTCATTTACGCCCTCTAGCGAAGGGGAGCTAACATGCGGGCCTTCTAATAATGAGGTCTCGTCAATACTACGTATAAATGTAACTCTGCTTTGTAGGCTTATCTGAGATTTGTTTTATTTGAAGGCTTTTCAATAAACTGATTGGACACTGGAATTTCAACAAACTTCATTAAAGGTATCGCGCGCCGAGACGGCGTCGGACGGGTGAGTGGCCTCGTCTATGACGAGGCCCCTCGTGCCCTGAAGACGTTCCTCGAAGACATGATCGAGGGTGCAGCTTATTACTGCACCCAAGCAAACAAGAGCACTGTCACCTCTATGGAAGTCATTTACGCCCTCTAGCGAAGGGGAGCTAACATGCAGGCCTTCTAATAATGAGGTCTCGTCAATACTACGTATAAATGTAACTCTGCTTTGTAGGCTTATCTGAGATTTGTTTTATTTGAAGGCTTTTCAATAAACTGATTGGACACTGGAATTTCAACAAACTTCATTAAAGGTATCGCGCGCCGAGACGGCGTCGGACGGGTGAGTGGCCTCGTCTATGACGAGGCCCCTCGTGCCCTGAAGGCGTTTCTCGAATACGTGATCGAGGGTGCAGCTTCTTACTGCACCCAAGCAAACAAGAGCACTGTCACCTCTATGGAAGTCATTTACGCCCTCTAGCGAAGGGGAGCTAACATGCGGGCCTTCTAATAATGAGGTCTCGTCAATACTACGTATAAATGTAACTCTGCTTTGTAGGTTTATCTGAAATTTATTTTATTTGAAGGCGTTTCAATAAACTGATTGGACATTAGCTGTGTGGATTTGCCATCAAAACAAATCACTGAATTCCGTGAGCACTTACTGAAGCACTACAAACTGGAAACTCTGACAACAAGTATCCAACCAGACCAAGTTGACCAAATTGGCGTCGCGGACCCACAAAATCCGTTGTTGTAAAAGCCTGCTTCTGAAATATTCGGTAGAAGTAGAAGGCGTAGCCTATTCCACAAGGGACCTGACCAACGCCGTTCCCTATCCATTAGCCGTCGTTGGTGAAAAGCTCGAGCCGATCCCGTCCACGCTAGGAAGACGACTGCAACTCTCTTCGTTTCTACATTCGCATAGCTCCCGATGTTCTCACTCTCTTCCTTATAGCACAGGCTAGCCGTATACCAACTGCTCCCCTTCATAGGTGTGGTAGGTGAACTACATCTCGAAGTTCTTCATATGCGCAGGAGCCCTCTGCCCTATACAAGCCTATTCTAATGTTCACTTGGTGTAGAATAGGCTCTTATAGCCCTCTGCCCTATAAGAGCATATTCTAATGTTCACTTAGTGTTTTCTATGGTGGTTGTACTGCGTGGTATGAAATCTCTTATTCGTGAAGAGAGAATGTGTAGAAGATTGCTGGTGTATTATGTCGAGTCCATGTAAAACAATTATTTATGTAATTTAATAAAATGTTTTCAGATGTAATGGCAAAGCGCAACAGAATGTATGTAATAAGTGATGATTATGTTTATGTTGGTTAGAGAAACAAACAAACTGCACAAATAGAATTCTAGCGTGATGCACCCCTTCACAACATAACAAGTCAGGCAGTCATCTCCCCCGAATGTGACTAGTCAAAGGTTCACCAAAACTTCGGTGCATACGTCTGTCATCTCGTCTCGTTGTTTCACTCACCTTGAATAAAACGATATCCAGTGCGGCTTTTGGCAGCAAACGCAGACGTTTTCCTAGTTTGGGAGGGGAGACAAAACTAACAAAAAACGAGACGAAAGCGAAGCGAGCATATACAGGCCGCTTAGAAAGATGCAAAACGCTAACCTCTTATGTAGCTTCCTCCCTGTTGGTCATGTAAGTATATGTATCTATTATTTATTATTAATACATCAATAAGAATGCGCCAAAATTGGTTGTAATAAAGCCGTGAAAACATTGCCCAGATAAACAAGAACAGAAAAAACTTAGAACACAATTACAATTTGCGAAAAACATTAAAAAGGCTACCGGAGAGCATCGAGGAGAAGGCCTACCATCTATGAACCTGCGCTATAAAGGGAGAAAATAACCAGAGGAAGGGAAGAGCAGCCAACCCATAAGTAACATGCCCCAAACAGTCCAAACATTCAAAATGTATGTATCTATTAGGTTGGCAACTAATTTCGTGGACTCTCAAGAATCTTTAGCAAAAGTATTTATTAACAAATAACTAATGACAATCTTTAATCAAAATAAGATCCCTCGGAACACAGAAGTGCTTCCCATATATCAGGTAGCTGGTATATCCCACGGCCATAGAGTTATTGTGCTTTCAAGGCCAAGAATCTTTGGAGGTGCATTTTGACCCGGTTCACATTATTAAATCGTCTTCCAACCAAGAAGTAATGCACCGAACTAAAAATGGAGTAGTCACTCGGCGCAAGGTCTAGGCTGTAAGGAGGATGAGTTTGACGCTCCCAGTCAAGGTCTTCTATTTTTTGAGGCGTCCGGTTCGCTACGTTCCCTCCGTTTGGTGGTGTAAAGAAGGTATTGACTTCTGAGAGCTCGTCAAGAACGGTTCCAGCATTAATGATGTAATCAACTCTTCTCATCCTGGCCGCGCGCAGGCTGAACTCCGCTAAAATCGGTTCAGACAGATTTTCAGGAGCGGAATTCTCTATCAGCAAAACAACACCAGAGCACACGTCAAGAATAGGAAACTTCAAAAAATCGAAGACCTTGGCTGGAAGTGTCTAACTCACCCACGTTACAGCACAGGCTGTGCGCCAAATGACTAGCACCTTCATAGCTCGCTGCAGCACTTCTTGGTTGTAGGACGATTTATTAATGTTGACCATGTCAAAATGCACCTCCAAGGATTCTTGGCTTCAAAAGCACAAGAATTCTACAGCTGTGGGATGGGCCAGCTAGCTGATAAATGGGAAGCAGTCCCGCGTTCCAACGGATCTTACCTTGGTTAAAAACTGTTATTTGTTATTTGTTTATGAACACTTTTGTGGAAGGTGCTTGAGAGTCCACGAAATTAGTTGCCAACCTAATATATCCATTCCATTATATATCTATTCATCTATACTATCTATCTACATATATATATTTTAAGTACCGTTGAGAAGGTGCGAACGCAGCTTGAATCGGAGCTCTTGCTCGGGTCTCTCCTAATACAGCCAATCCTTTCCTTCGGGATCGGTCAGTAGTTGAACGACCTGCATGTGAAAGGTCGTATCCTTCGCCTGGCCACCTCAAGTCACTGTGCAGATAACAAGCTTTATTATATATATATATATATATATATATATATATATATATACATATATATATATATAACCTGCGCATGTTATCGGCGAAGACGTGGATTCCGAGATAGGAAAAAGATGTAGAACGTGCTACAGGGAAGACTTTTCTTGGGTGTCAGGCATCGCCTCGGAATCTATTAGTTGTCCCATAAGTCCCCGCCGTTTTTTGTTCAACGATTCACTGCAGGTTTCTGGCGGTCTCTTGCATAGCGCTGCACAGCTTTCGAAAGAGAATGATTTGCTCTATCAGATCCTGTATTGCATTTCTTTTTTTATTATGAATTTTGACAATTTTTACTTCGTTGAAGTGAAAAGTGAAAAAGTGAAAAGTAGCCATTTGCGCACTTGTTCTCTCCGCTTATGTTTGTAATTTTTTTGCGCAGTTTTTTATAGCACTTGGAAGACAATGTTCTGTACTACAAGAATATGTGATGGTCCTATTTTCTCACTTGCCCTTTATTGATTTTTAGTCCATCAATTGGGAATTCCGACTTTCCCGTCCGAATTTTTACCAAAACTCCGGTTCTGTGGTTGGACTTTTTTGCGTGGTGTCATATGTCGTTTGAAAGTGGATGTCTTGCTCAGTAAGAATTTGTGTCGCGTTTATTGGCTCACGCTGATTTCTGTCGAATATCAACAACTGAAGAAGGAGAAGGAGTTATTGGTAAAGACGATTTTTCTCTTTTTGGCATTTTGTTGATATTCAAAAGAAATCAATAAACGCGACACACATTCTTATAGAGCAAGACATTCTCTTTCGAATGACATATAACACCAACCCAAAAAGTCCAACCACAGAGCAGGAGCTGTCGGCAAAAATAACCACCCTCCTTCGGACGTCCCAATTTGATGACCTAAAAATCAATAAAGGACAGATGAGCAAATAGCACTAACACATATTCTTGTAGTACAGAACATTGTCTTCCAAATGCTCGAAAAAACTGCGCAAAAAATTACAAACCTAAGCGGAGAGAACAAGTGCGCAAATGGCTACTTTTTCACTTTTTCACTTTTCAGTTCAACGACCTAAAAATTGACAAAATTCTTCTTCTTCTTCTTCTTCTTCTTCAGCGTCTGTCCCGCTTAGTAGCGGGGTCCGCTATTCTGGTGTCATGACGCCACCTCTCCCGATCCAGCGCTAGATCAGGGTGGACACCAGCAACCTTCAAGTCCATATGTAACGTGTCAGACCAGCGCTGCTTCGGACGCCCTCTAGGCCGTTTTCCTACCACCTCGAACTTAAGGCCTATATTGCGGACGCTATCTTCCTTTCCACGCAGAACGTGGCCGTACCATCGTAAGCGAGCTTCGCGCATCTTGTCCGCTATCGGCGCGACACCGAACTTCTGCCGAATAGCTTCGTTTCGGATGCGGTCCATGCGCGTGACTCCAGCCGTCCAGCGCAGCATCTTCGTCTCCATGATGCTGAGGCGCGTTTCAACCTCCTTGGTCGCAGGCCAACATTCAGCACCGTACATCGCTACCGGCCGGAAAACTGTTCTATATATTTTTGACTTCAAGCGCTCTGGTATCTTCCTATCGCAGAGCACGCCAGCCAACGAGCGCCACTTGGACCAAGCTGCACTCACGCGTGCGTTCACTTCAGTCATCAATTGCCATCAGATGCTACTGCTGATCCCAAGTACTTAAAAACCGAAGTGCGTGGGAGCTCGATGCCGTTAACCTTGATGGAGCTGGACTCAGTAACGTCTGTCGTTAGATATTCGGTCTTCTTCACGTTCAATCTGAGTCCAAATCGCTCCAAGCGATCACATCAAGCTTGCACCTCTCGCTCCAGTTCATCTTTATCTTCGCAAGCTAGCATTACGTCATCAGCATAAAGCAACGTCCAGGGGACAGGCTTCTGAAGATCTCGTGTAATGGCGTCCATCACGACAACAAAAAGGAGCGGGGAAAGCGCAGAACCCTGGTGTACCCCGACAGAGATGGGGAACTCCATCGAGGTTCCGGCTGCAGCTTGAACTCTACTCTTTGGGCAAGAGTAGAGGGTTCGCACCCACTCTATGAGCTCTTCAGGAACTCCATGTCGTCGCAGGGCGTACCATATCACTTCACGCGGTACGCGGTCAAAGGCCTTCTCCAAGTCGAGGAAGGCGATATGCACTGGCTTCTGTTTCTCGCGGTGCTTTTCTATCAGGAGGCGGGCGGCGTGTATGGCATCAACAGTGCCACAGCCAGCCACGAAGCCGCACTGATTGCTGGAAAGCTGGACGATGTCACGAATTCGTCCGTCGACAATTCGCTCAAAGATCTTCATGCTGTGCGAGAGCAAGCGAATCGGACGGTAGTTGGAGCAGTCTGCAGGACTGCCCTTCTTCTTCCAAATCGGAATCGTCGTACTTTGGCTCCAACAGTCAGGTACTTTCTTTTCTGCTACAACCTGATTAAAGAACTCCGCCAACCACTCAGCCGGATACCAAAACTTTGACTTCCACAGATCAGCCGCCACGTCGTCGGGCCCGGTCGCTTTGCCTGGCCTCATCTTCTTCAAAGCCGCTTCAATCTCCTCCACGGTGATCATTTGAACGGGGCCGTGGGTTGGAGCCGTTGAAGGGATGGCTGGATGAGGAAATTCTACCGTAGAGATTTCCTCAAAGTAATCGCGCCATCGCTTCAATGCTTTCTTGCGGTCCATAAGAAGATGGCCGTTCTCATCATTGATGCCGAAAAACTTTTCAATGTCCTCGGTCTGCCGATGGCGATTCTTAGCAAGCCGGTACAGATACCGCTCGCCATCGCGTGACTCGAGTTTCTCGTTGACATCTGCATAATGAGTGGCTTTTGCAACAGCCACGATCTTCTTTGCAGCTTTCCTCGCTTCTTGGTACTTCCGCCAGTTATCGGCTGTCTTTTCGCCGAGAAACACGTGATAGAGCGACTTCTTCTCTCGCACTTTTGCTTTCACGTCGTTTGTCCACAGCTATGTCTGCTTGTTGACCTTCCGTCGCCCAGGCTTCGTAATGCCAAGTTCTGACTGTGCAGCTTGACGAATCGCGTCGGTCGCCTTCTTCCAAGTTTCGCCGACAGTCGTGACTGTCGGTAACCGCACGCAAGAAATCACAGCTGCTTCCTTCTCTCTCATTCGCCACCACTTTATTCTTGGTGCACCGCATCGCTCGACCTGCTTCAGCCTCGGAGGGGCGATCTTCAAAGTACAGATCAGCGGTCGATGCTGTGGGGCGACCGTCCATACGGCACGACCTTCTCGTCTGTGACAAGACTCCGGTCACGATCCTTAACAAGCACAAAGTCTATCTGAGACTTGGAGCTCCCACTATAATATGAGATGAGGTGGGAGTCGCGTTTTCGGAAGACGGTGTTCACTATGGTGAGGTTATGCGATTCCGCATAATCAAGAATACGCTCACCATCGGCGTTACGTGACCCGTACCCGAAACCACCATGACAGCTGTAACAGTCCTTCGTAGCACCTACGTGCCCATTAAGGTCACCAGCGACTATGATGACATCTTTCGACGGTATCTCTGCTGTCTTCTCATCAAGTAGGCTCCAAAACTCATCCTTGGCTTGCTCTGAGCAGCCGGTCTGCGGAGCATATGCAGAGAAGAAGTGATAGAGTCGCTCCTTAGCGGCGACAACGATCTTCATTAACCGATCGTCAAAGCGTTCGACGCTTACAATCGAGTCACGAAATCGTTCGGGGACGATTACACCGACACCACTGGTGGTCCTGAGACTTCCACATAGAACGGCCTTGAAGCCACGTCCTATGTCCCTTGACTTGCGGCAGGACCACCTCGTCTCCTGCACCGCACAGAAATCAACTCTTCTACGCTCCAGTGCTTCAACCAACTCGCACGAGCGGCCCGTCAACGTACCCACATTCAGCGTTGCCACGCGGGTCCTGCTTACGTTACGGGACTTTCCGACTAGCTCAGTTGTCCCCCGATGCCGTCCTCGCATCAGGGACCCTCGCATACTTCTCACACTCGCCGGGCTTTGCGAGTGCGCGTCGGCTCCCGCGGACGCCGTAGCACTATCTCGAAATACTTGAACTGTCATACACCATGTGATGTGACATGGGTCTTCGTAGGCCGGCCTGTCACAAGGGCCTGTCGCCTGCATTCGAGTGTCCGTGCTTAGCTTAGCTCACCAAACGAGCAGTTTCCAGTGGCACCACGAGGAGGAACGGACATCGCCACCTAAAAATTGACAAAATTCATAATAAAAAAAGAAATGCAATACACGGAGCAAATCATTCTCTTTCGAAAGCTATGCAGCGCTATGCAGGAGACCGCCGGCGAAATTCGCAGTGAATCGTTGAATAAAACGGCGAAGACTTATGGTACAACCTAATAATTAGGCTCCTCTCAGAAAAGGTGCGTTTTTGGGGTTTGCGGTTGATTCTGGCTTAGCCCTGTTGGCAAAAATGCCTGAAAACTACGACAGGGTAACCGTGATGGTTCTATTTAATGCCCACCTTCATATTACCAGCACAGATGTCATCCGTTTGAGCTAAGTGCATTGCAGTTGACCCTTAAGCACACAATGCGTTACATAACTCCAGTTGTTGTAGCGCTTGTTGATTGTTGCTTCAGTTTTTTTTTCAAACTCGTACGTGGCAGGTTTATTCATTCACTTTTTGACCACGAAACACTCTAACTTCCACAGTTTCACATAACGAACGGGAAGATCTGTGACCCCGCTGAACACTTTTCTCTGGTTTTCAGGGCTGTCACTTTGACACTCATCCAGCCACACTCGTACAGCTGCAGTTAAGTAGTTGTCCGTAGTTGTCTGTGTCCATGCTAGTTGCGGAATCTGTCAGCAAACGAAATGAGCGTCGGCACACAGCTCGGCTGGGATAAACTAGACTAGAAACTAGACTTGCTGATTTCAAAAGATACCACCTAGACCATTTCTCGCGTTGTTCACAAAACACATTCCCATGAAGCTCGGCCAGTCGGTTCAGCGGAAGCGAAGGGCGTGCAGTCTGTCGACATTTTGTGATACAACGAATCTGATAATGACAGTGCGAGAATGACGGAAACTATAGGAACGCCTGAACGGAGAGAAATGCTGGCGTTTTCCTAGTGGGAGGGGTGTGGCTCTATGTATCAAGCAACGGCGGTTGAAATGATGAAGGATATGGGATGGTGTAAGCCAATTCCTTCTCGGGGCCGCCTGCTTTCTATTTGTACGGCATGTTGTGGGGGATAACAGATCCTCTAGAAGTGACGGCAAATAACGTCGTGGATTTGCAACATTAGCTACTTGGTTAGTGAATGTGATACGGTGTGGAACTTGTTCTCCAATTCATCTTCAACTTCTGTTACTCTTCTTCAGGTCTAAGGCCATGTTAAGGAATATGGTAAAGCGTTGGACGGTCTTGTGGTAGGCATTTAACTGCACGGGATATCGCGGAGGCAACGTGAAGCTTGTTATCTGCACAGTGACTTGAGGTGGCCAGGCGAAGGATAAGGCCTTTCACATGCAGGTCGTTCAACTACTGACCGATCCCGAAGGAAAGGATTGGCTGTATTAGGAGAGACCCGAACAAGAGCTCCGATTCAAGCTGCGTTCGCACCATCTCAACGGTACTTAAAATATATATATGTAGATAGATAGTATAGATGAATAGATATATAATGGAATGGATATATTAGGTTGGCAACTAATTTCGTGGACTCTCAAGCACCTTCCACAAAAGTGTTCATAAACAAATAACAAATAACAGTTTTTAACCAAGGTAAGATCCGTTGGAACGCGGGACTGCTTCCCATTTATCAGCTAGCTGGCCCATCCCACAGCTGTAGAATTCTTGTGCTTTTGAAGCCAAGAATCCTTGGAGGTGCATTTTGACATGGTCAACATTAATAAATCGTCCTACAACCAAGAAGTGCTGCAGCGAGCTATGAAGGTGCTAGTCATTTGGCGCACAGCCTGTGCTGTAACGTGGGTGAGTTAGACACTTCCAGCCAAGGTCTTCGATTTTTTGAAGTTTCCGATTCTTGACGTGTGCTCTGGTGTTGTTTTGCTGATAGAGAATTCCGCTCCTGAAAATCTGTCTGAACCGATTCCAGCGGAGTTCAGCCTGCGCGCGGCCAGGTTGAGAAGAGTTGATTACATCATTAATGCTGGAACCGTTCTTGACGAGCTCTCAGAAGTCAATACCTTCTTTACACCACCAAACGGAGGGAACGTAGCGAACCGGACGCCTCAAAAAATAGAAGACCTTGACTGGGAGCGTCAAACTCATCCACCTTACAGCCCAGACCTTGCGCCGAGTGACTACCCCATTTTTAGTTCGGTGCATTACTTCTTGGTTGGAAGACGATTTAATAATGTGAACCGGGTCAAAATGCACCTCCAAAGATTCTTGGCCTTGAAACTTCAAGCATGTAGAACGCGGTGGGGGGCCGATGTTCTACACGACCGTAATTGTTTCCCAAAATCCCATTATGTACTGACGCAGAATTCCTGCCAAACTGTCGCAGCTCCTCCTTTTTCTATGCAAGTTGACCTTTGATAAGTGTTTGTGATGGTCGTTATACCTGTTTCATAGAACGGTTCCTGCTTCCTTAAGAGATCCAACTATTAGCAGGAGAAAATTACCCGTGACAAGTGGCTCAGTACAGTTAATCAGAATAAAAACGAAAATTTGTTTATTTATTTGTTTATTTGACAACATCTACCTTCCAGAACAATGAGAAAATAATATCACATTAGGGTTAGTGTTGCATGAACTTTGAGATTCCAGATCCAGCTTTTTTCCACCAGAGTGGCTCTTATTTTGAGTACGCTCTTCCGAAAATTCGCATTTCGGCTTACAATGAATCTCAGCGCCTTCAAATTATTGCTTCATATCGTTGTCAGCTTACCATTAGAGATTTCCTAGACATAAGAGTCTACTTGCGCCTTCTATTTCTGTTTTTCTTAAAAAGCTTGGGCTTCGCTATGTTTCCTTTTCGATGGTTACCTGTTGGCATTTTCTTTTCCTTTCCCTTCGCTGTTTACTGAGTGCTGAGTTACTGAATGCTCTCCTGTTTGGCGGCCAAGGTGGTTCCTCTCTGTTCCCAAGAACAATTTTTTATCCTTTTATATGCGTTTCTAAGCCCGTTTCCTGAATTATCACACAAAGGAAGGATGTGAGATGAGCACTGTAGCACTTTGAGATTGGACGCATATCAATGGATCCAGCTTCGAGCGCAGATTCCAAATATGTGGTTAAATTCTGTCTCGATCGACAGAGTTACGGACGATTTTCAGTGTTCCTTTTGAGCCCTCTACGGGCTGAGAAAGCTACCAATCACAAAAATTCCATCTCCAATAGGCTGAAAACATCGGGTTGCCAAGGAGAGGTGGCGCAGCGGATAGAAGAGCAGCGTGGTGAGCTAGTGTGATTTGCGGCACGATTCTCCGGTGGTGCAACGATTTTGCACTTCCTAAAATCGAGGAATGCACTCTATGTAAAACCACAACGAAAGGGTAGCCAGACAAGAAATCTGGTTGATAGGTACTGCTGTGCTTTCACGACTCTAGTCGTGGAAAGTTTCTTCACCTCAACTTAGCCTTGAACGGTTATTTAAGGGACTAATCATTAGTGTGAGGTTTGGTTTCAAATTTTCGATTGAATGAGATGAGCTACTGAAGGAATTGTTGAGCATGGGTGAGTGACGCTTACTCACCCGTACCTACCGCAACCAATCGTAATCGGAAATTTAAAAACGAATCTCGTGGTAATCACTAGCGCATCAACTAAATTCTATGGACGAAGTTAGGGCGAAATCGATGATAATGATCCCACTATCCGTACATATAGATGGGGATCGCTGCCTCAAATAACAACCCCTTAGACGAAAATTTTTTCGATCCCTATTTCGATGTCAGTAGGGGCAGTATTGCTAATACATCTTCCAAATTATGTTCTCATCTGCAATTCTGTTGGTGTGCCTTCCGGAGGAGCTTGGGATTTTCTAAAGCGAAAAATCACTTTCAACAGTTGAGGTTCCTTTAACGATAATCAAAATTTTCCATAAGGGTTAGGGGAAGTCTGTTTAAATGTATGTGGAGTTTGTAAAGATTAGATTAAAAGGTTGCAACAATCGCACAGCTGCTTGAACCTTAAGCATGGGAGGTTAAACAGCCAATAAAATCATACGCAAAAACACAATCGAGCCAACCTCCAACGGAATAACACCTCTAGATATGAAGGTCTAGAGAAAGCTTCTGTTAACAAGAAACTGATATTATTAACGGAACGGTTTCTCGATCCTATACGGGTACCTTCAATTTCAAACAAAATGTAAGTCCTAAAAACCCCTACTTTCTGTCCACTATTTTTTATGGCCATAGGAACTCAAAAAAGTGAACAAGGAAGGAAATCACGAGGATATTGGCAGAAACGTCTTTGCTCCATTCGCATGCTATATAATCTGTCCTGAAACACTTCCCATCATGCGTACTGGCTAAGCCAGAGTTGCTTTCTGAAAGAACTGCGCACACACTTTGCTGCTATTTTTCGATGAATACTCAACCTGCACTCAATTCCTACATATATCGCTTCGCATCGTCATCCAGTCCATTTAATTACCCTGTTTTTGGCAAATGCCCTGCAGATACTGTTCCTAGTATTAGTATGTTTCGATACCCGTCTGGGACCGGATTCATCAACGACCTGCTGCAATTTAACGGAGAGAATATAGGTTGGCAACTAATTTCGTGGACTTTCAAGCGCCTTCAAGAAAAGTGTTCATAAACAAATAACAAATAACAGTTTTTAACCAAAATAAGATCTGTTGGAACGCGGGACTGTTTTCCATTTATCAGCTACCTGGCCCATCCCACAGCTGTAGAATTCTTGTGCTTTTGAAGACAAGAATCCTTGGAGGAGCAATTTGACATGGTCCACATTAATAAGTCGTCCTACAACCAAGAAGTGCTGCAGCGTGCTATAAAGGTGCTAGTCATTTGGCGCACAGCCTATGCTGTAAGGTGGGTGAGTTAATCGCTCCCAGCTAAGGTCTTCGATTTTTTGAAGCTCCCGATTCGTGACGTGTGATCTGGCGTTATCTTGCTGATAGATAATTCCGCTCCTGAAAATCTGTCTGAAAACCGATTCCAGCGGAGTTCAGCCTGTGCGCGGCCAAGTTGAAAAGAATAGATTTCAGCATTAATGCTGGAACCGTTCTTGACGAGCCTCCAGAAGTTAATACCTTCTTGACACTACCAAATGGAGGGAACGTAGCGAACCGGACGCCTGAAAAAAATAGAAGACCTTGACTGGGAGCGTCAAGTTCATCCACCTTACAGTCCAGACCTTGCGCCGAGTGACTACCACTTCTTTAGTTTGGTGCAGTACTTCTTGATTGGAAGACGATTTATTAATGTGGACCGGATCGAAATGCACCTCCAAAGATTCTTGGCCTTGAAAGCACAATAACTCTATGGCTGTGGGATAGACCAGCTACCTGATATATGGGAAGCACTTCTGCGTTCCGAGGAATCTTATCTTAATTTAGGATTGTCATTAGTTATTTGTTAATAAATACTTTTGTTGAAGATTTTTGAGAGTCCACGAAATTAGTTGCCAACCACTTGAGTCTTCTAAATAATTCCGCCCGCAGTGATTCAAGTTTAGATCGTCCGTCCAGGCCTTCTGAAGGAAACGCTTTAACGATGATGAAAGACGACGAACGATGGGTATTGGAGCAGACTTTGCTTTCAAGAATCGATCACACGGAAAGTCGAGAGGATTCATGTCTTTGTAGTACTAGGCAATCCTGCGCATATGATGAAGTCCTGCAATTAGAGCGGCACCACTTCTGAAAGACTATCGCCCTGTGGGCTGAAGCGGGAGCCTGTTAGCAGGTCCAGAGCTGACCGTAGAAATGAGAACAGCAACTAGGAAAGGCCACTTTTTATAGCGTTCTTCAGATGGATCCTGCTGTACACTTTCACTTCTTGCGCGGTAAAAAGCAAAGGTTACTTGCCAGTCGACGTTATATCAGCCCATACCATCAGTGAGGCCAGAAGACGAATCCGAGTGATAAGTCAGTCTTTCAAATTCGTCTCGTTGATCGTTCGAGCTAGAACCCAATTATTTTGGCGATTGAAACACTGCTCGATTGTGAAAAGTTTTTCGTCCGCAAGAGCACGGCTACAGGGCGGCCACAAGAGCCGCGCATGAGAGGGGTGCGGCATCGTTTAATACATACGTCATTTCTTCATGTCGGTCATCCAAGGAGTGAGCCTTCTGTTATTTCAGCGAACTTATTCCGAGAATATCTTTGACGATCCTCCTGTCACAATCTAGCTTTCGAGCCATCTTACGCTTGCTCTTTTTCCGATTTCGTGCAACCCCCTTCTGAAGGATATTCGTCATCCTGAGACTGGATGCATACGAGATCAGTCAGTTCGAGGGCGATCGGTAACTGAATCTGTTTACCGGTGGTGGCAAAAAATAAACTTGATGGTCCTAACGCTGATTCCAGTGCTTAACGAGATCTTCTTCCTCGAGATGCGCTCGTTCGCGCAATAATATGCCGCTCCCATCAGTATCCATCTCTGAAAATCAAGGCCATCCAAAAGTAGATCCTCTTGGACATAGAGTGTAGATAAGAAAAGTGCCAATTTAATAAAAATGTGAGGTTTAAAGTTCTCCGAAATAGTAACGGAACTTTTTGAAAGCAGGACCAAGGACTTTTTGAAGAGCCCGTACTGGGTGATCCGTAAGTCCTGCAACAAAAGCGTAGCAATATAAAAAGGCTAAAAATGCACCAAATTTGGTACAAGCACACAGCTCTTACAAGGAGAGCCTTCAGAGTGGCGGTGAGCTTTTGCGATGCAATTTTTACAGGATGTAGGGTCCCGTGTGGGGAGTCCAAAACCACGGTAACTTTTTCAGAATGCTCTTCTGTGGTAAAAAAGGCTAGGTTTAAATAGTAAAAGCAATAGTCGTGTACAAATTGACTCCTGTGATCACGCAAGCCCATAATAAGAACGATCCTACAATACCGCTCGCGCCGCACGGTCAAAAGTGGGCGAAAAAACGCCAACATAGCGTCGCAAAGCGTCGCACGCTCATAACTCCTTCAGTTTTAGGTTTCTTGAATAAAGGTTGGTACCATTCGATTCGCCTCTTCGAGATCTGCACAAACATGTGTAAAACTTTACCGGAACACCCGTACTTTACCGAAACTTTACCGGACGCCGTGGGTGGTCCAAAATTGGCTGGACGGGCGATTAGAGCAGCTTATTTCCCAGGATATGCGTGCTTTCGGAGTATCTCAAAGATGGCGTACGTCGCCAGTGCTCTGTCATGCCAGGAATGCCCCGAGAGTGCGCCGTGCACAATGCACACAGAACCTAACCTATCAATCGAGTGGGCGAGCGCATGTCCCCTGCGCTTCTACCTTCTCTCACTGGGAACTGCGACGTTTTCAAGTCTATTTCGAGCCGTTTGGAGAATGTTATCAGAAATCACCCGCCACCCCACTCAGGATTAGCTCCGATCTGTCCCAGCGAAACTTTGGTGTCCGCCGTGAACAATGCATAGAGAATCGAACCTTTCAATCGAGGGGGGGGGGGGGGGGGGTGGACAGCTTGTAGACCGATCGTTTGGGCAGTTTTATCAGAAATTTCTTGCCGCCCTACTCAGGAATTGCTCCAAGGCTGTCCAGCGAGCCTTTGGAGTGCGCCATGAACATGCATACAGAATCCAACCTTTCAATCGAGGGGCGGGGGACAGCTTGTAGACTGTTGTTTGGGGAGTTTTATACAAAAATTCCGCGCCACCCCACTCAGGATTAGCTCCAAGGCTGTCCAGCGAGCCTTTGGAGTGCGCCATGAACAATGCATACAGAATCGAACCTTTCAATCGAGGGGGGGGGGGGACCGCTCGCAAATTACACGCGCGGGCGTCTTCGGAGCACAATAGCTCTGTCAAGTTAGAACCTTTCAGGTTGCAGCTTATAGGTCTTGTAGGCAGTCGAACGGTCTGCTAGGACACACGAAGCAGAATGGTTTAGCATAGGAGGGATCAATGTTATAGGGGTGCGAAGATGCAGGTGAGGCTTGTGCAAAGCATTTTTTTTCCGATTTCCGTGGGCCACTGCGAGAAGACGCCACAAGCTAACGGCCCTTAAAATGCGTACGCGAACAGAGCGCTTAAGGTGCTTTACCGACGACGTGCTCGTAGCTCCTCAGCTGCCCAAACTGCCTAGCCTCAGTTGCCGTTTTTAGAGCGGCGAAACCTAGCGGTTAGAGTTTTCTTGCGCTCCTACTCGCCCAGATTTGAGTCATCGACACTCGGAATGGTACCGTTCCGTTCAGCATGGAAAGCGCTATCGAACGGTGTCAAATTCGACCGATTTTGGATTCATCAATTTTTTGACTGTTTAGCACAGAGGACGAGGCCGCGGCGGAAGGACGATGACGTCATCGAAAATCGATGTCTTCGAGTTGGGTTATGCTTGACACCATGCGATAGAGCTTTTCATACTGAATTGAACGGTGTCATTTAGAGTGGGAATAACTGTAATCTGGGCGAGAAACAGCGCGGAGAGCGTCTGCCGTTGTTGCGCTAAATTGCACGCGCGGGCATGTTCGGAGCGCAACAGCTCTGTCAAGTTGGAACCTTTCAGGTTGCAGCTTGTATAGATTTTGTAGGCAGTCGAGCGTTCCGTTAATACGTTAAAGTAAAATGGTTTAGCTTAGGAGGGGGGCAATGTTACAGCGGTGCGAAAATGCAGGTGAGGCTTGCGTGACGCATTTTTTTTTTCGATTTCGGTGGACCACTGCGAGAAGACACGGCGAGCTAACGGCCTCAAAATGCGTATGCGGACAGACCACTTAAGCTACTTTACGGCGACGGGCTCAGGACTTCACAGCTGCCTAAACTGCTTTAGCCCCATCTGCCGTTTTAGGGCGGCGGACTTAACGGTTGAAGTTTCTTGCCCTCTTACTCGCGCCCAAATTTGGGTTTTCGACACTCCCAATAACACCGTTCTGTTCTGCTTGAAGAGCGCTATCGAATTG
>OX375865.1:27783844-27986158 GCA_947359475.1 Heligmosomoides polygyrus bakeri | reverse complement strand
CAAAGCCAAAGGTATCATGCTCACTGCGGCCTCCGTGCCGCAGTGCGACCTCGCCCTTCCACGCTATGCCACAACGTGGCTGCTGCACTGCCGTCGAGTGTGCGCGCGCCTTAAGGGGCTCTACAGAGTCTCGCCGCAGAACCCGGAGAACTCGTACATATCGCTCCCGCCGTAGTGGGGACCCACGCTGTCACTGTGGTGGAAGCCGCGGCGCGGACGAGTTGTCACGGAGCCACTGGTGGCAAATGTCCCCGGGGGCTAGTTCACGGCTGCTCTCACCCGCAGTGCCAGGAGCTGCGGGTGACACCCGCCGGGGGTATGATAGATGGATGTCGATCATGATTCATCTTTTTGGAAACATTCTTGAAACAAACCTACATGCTAGGAATATAGTAGGTCGGTGCATAATTTCCGTCCATAAAAGAGCTTGACGACCAACAATACAATCATCGTTACTTGCCTTTACTGACACAATCGTTTAAATTCGGCCCAATCTGCCTGTATTCTCCAACTGCTTCGAAGCTCTTCGTTCCAACCAGTTCTTCCCTGTACTGTTGTTCACCACGCTTCTACTGAACTTAAAGTGATTCTGAAACAGCGAAAATCATACACGGTGTGGTTTAAACTCAAGATTCCTAGAAGCACATCTGTCATGGCTTTCAGTCACTGAGATCTTGTCGGTAAATACCAAATTTCTGAAAATTTTATAAGAACTCCGTTACACTAAATATATAAGTAAATGGTTTGTTGACTTTCTATTTATTTAACTACTCATGCGCGAATACGATTCATGCACAGAAATGCAATGCAAACAAAAAACAAGAACAAAACGCTTTCTCACATTAGTCACCTTCAATCACATTTAAAAACATCAACAAGCAATACCTCTGCTCCAAACATGTGTAGACGTTATCACAATATAGTCGTATCTACCAAGAAACAAGCTTATTTCCGCAAAAGTTCTACAAGTTAAGAAATCTGATCTAAGTCTTGATTTTGCAACTGGTGCACGTTGTTTAGGTTTCCTCCTACGGATCTCGTCAGCTCCCCGTCCAAGAACTCTCCTGTGTCGTTCTTCACCTTTTTTAGGAGATTTTTAAACATCATGATCTGCCCCATCTCGCCTGCTCATTAGTGAAGGCAGGCCAGATATAATGGTTCAGATCTCTGAGGCTCGTTGGGAATCATGTCATAGCTCACCGGGAAACATCCCATCATCCGTTTTCTGATGAAGCTGTTCTGAATGCTTTCAAGAAATTTGAAATCTATTAGGCTGGCAACTAATTTCGTGGACTCTCAAGCGCCTTCAACAAAATTGTTCATAAACAAATAACAAATAACAGTTTTCAACCAATGTTAGACCTGTTGAAACGCGGGACTGCTACCCATTTACCAGCTACCTGGCACATCCCACAGCTGTAGAATTCTTGCGCTTTTGAAGCCAAGAATCTTTGGGGTGCATTTTGACATGGTCCACATTAATAAATCGTCCTCGAACCAAGAAGTGCTGCAGCGTGCTATAAAGGTGCTAGTCACTTGGCGTACAGCATGTGCTGTAAGGTGGGTGAGTTAGACGCTCCCAGCTAAGGTCTTCGATTTTTTGAAGCTCCCGATTCGTGACGTGTGATCTGGCGTTATCTTGCTGATAGATAATTCCGCTCCTGAAAATCTGTCTGAACCGATTCCAGCGAAGTTCAGCCTGCGCACAGCCAGGTTGCGAAGAGTAGATTACAGCATTAATGCTGGACCCGTTCTTGACGAGCTCCCAGAAGTTAATACCTTCTTGACACCACCAAACGCAGGGAACGTAGCGAAAAATGCGCCTCCAAAGATTCTTGGCCTTAAAAGCACAAGAATTCTGTGGTAGAGCAGCTACCTGATATATGGGAAGCACTTCTGCGTTCCAAGGGATCTTATTTTAATTAAAGATTGTCGTTAGTTATTTGTTAATAAATACTTTTGCTGAAGATTCTTGAGAGTCCACGAAATTAGTTGCCAACCTAATATTTTCTTGGTTGGATTAAAGACCATTCTACGATTCTATGACCTTTAACAACTTTCATTAATGTGCTGCGTACTGAGCAGTATTACATCTGTTGCCTTTGTATCCATCACAATTTTCCTAATTTTCTACGAAGATATCGTTGAGGAAAAACCGGACCAATTGGATTTTCTTCTTTTGTCAGGATTTTTGTCAGTAGTTTTGTAATCATGTAAACTCAATCAACTACATAGTCTCCAACAGGTAAAGAACATGTGCAGTCAGGCAGCTTTTCAAATCATCTGGCCAGGAACCGCGGCAGCTGCGAGTCAAAAATTAGCGGATCTATAATCATCTTAGCGATAAGGAATTAATTCGCCAAGATGCCAAGATGGTGGTTCAGGTCACAAAATGCATAGTAGTCATATCAGTCGTAAAACGGTAAAGAGAGAATAAAATACACCAGTAGGATTTCACGCCGGAGCTCGACAATCTTCCAACAGCGCAGCTTCGCATCGTGGGGACAGGCGTTATCGTGAACTAGGCCTTTGAGACAAGGCCCGCCCCAAACTTAGACCGCATATTCTGCCTACTGGTAGTAGTATCGTGAGGCATCTGCACATGTGCTTCCCTAGGTTCCGCTCCGCTTCACTGGCAGCTTTACTCATGCCGAAACCTTGTCTGCAACGACTCACTCTTATATGCAATTCCACAGCAGCTAGGCATTCTTCTCCTTTTCTCTCCTTTTCTCTCTTTTCCCCTCTTCTCAGCTTACTTTTCAATACTTTTTTTTGCTAAGAGCCAATCACTATCTAAATCTTCCGTGGTTCGCCTTATGTGTATCATCGCTCACAATGGCCGAACAAATAAATATTGAAATAAACTAGACAGACGTTGTCCCGTTTCAGATCTTTCCAGCCATGGTCTTCTCTTCATCTTAGTATTAAGAGAGAATAGGCAAGATATTAACTAATAGTGCTTGCTTCAGATGCTGCCAGCCAAAATTCAGCTTCCAAACGTGATTCCTGAGGATTCTGAAGAGAGCGACGATGACGTCGTGCCACCAATGCAAGCTCCTCTCACAAGGGCTATGCGAAGGTTGTCTGAGACCATCCCGGTTAGAAAGCAAACTCCGATCTCAATCAGCTTTTCGACCAGTAAGGAAGCGGAGCGGCATTGGCGAGCACAGTCTGAACAGCCAGAGTTCAAGACACTAGCAAAGCGTCTGGAAGACTTGGACGAGGAGACCAGCGTATGTTTGATTGGCGCTACAGCACATTTCCAGAAATAGAACTGCTTTAGTGTTGCGTTATGTACAAGTCTAGAACGGGGAGCCGCCCTCATTCTCGTTCGTAATATCTGAGAAATGATCCCAAAAACGTTTAAGATGAGAACCTTAAGCACGGATAAATAAGATTTTTCTGCACTAAAGCAGAGACTCTAAAAAAAGGTAAAATTATTTTTGCTCAAGAAAAATTTTGATAAAACTTTCTTTTATGTTTCAACTCATCTACCCATTAAGTGAACACATTGTTTAAAATTTTATAAAGTTTTTATTTTTCAAGAAAAATATTGCTTAACACTTTCTGTTAAAGAGAAGGAAGGTAGACATTTTCAGACAAAGACAAAAAGGGATTGCGCTGTGCCCTCGTCCAAAACGTCGCAATTTTTATTCGATTAATATCAAAATTTCTGTTTGCACGGGTTCGACACCTGTTAAAGATATAACAGAAACAACTTTAAAAACACACGTATCCTCACTTTGTTGGTTTATGTTAGTGGCGTTTTCACTATCAATCAAATCAGAGTTGCGGCGAACTTCTTCAGTGCATGGCGAGATCTGATCTTTTAATGTGTTATATGTTTGTTTCTATGCTTTAAAACACATTCTAATTTATTATCTTCTCCCAAGAAATACAACTTTTATAAATTGTTACTGTTAGTATATTTGTGCCACAGGAGGTTCTTAGGTGGACAACTTCATTCAGCATGGGCTGACGTTTCGACGTTCCATCGTCTTTAGAGGCCTAAACATGGTGTGAACGTTAGATTTGCGCTCTACCCCACTAATCGCCTCAATCACTCTAGCGTTTTCAACCTACTTCTACAAACACCCAAAGAGACCAAATGGGAGGACGAACTCACCAATGTCCACCGTTGAGGGCATATGTTCGCCCTGTGACCAGTAGAGGCGAATGAACCACACTGCGTATATCGCTCTCTGACCATTCTACAGTTCACAATAAAGCATAAACGGCAAGAAGTCACTTGTTACGGCTAGACACTCATTTCGGTTGTTCATTACTAGATTCCTCGTAAAAATCCAGAATGCTTCCAAAGCTTTTCGTGCTGAGATATCACTCTCAATGGCCAATATTGTACATTTCACCTCGTAGTCGTTCCCTCATGCGCATCAATTCTCTGTCTGCCAAGTGGGCTGGATTGCAATCCACGCCTTTTGTTGGCTAAATGTTCTTTTATGCGAACCGCCAAAGCTCTTCCCGTTCCTGCAATCTATTTTGCGTTACAGCTCAAACACTCGATTCGATAAATTGCTCCTATCTTTGAGCAATCACCAAAACTACTGTTTGGGCAAATAAGGCAGCTCTCCAACATGCACTGCTTGTCACAGAGTCGATTTTGGACCAGCTGCCGTCTGATACTGTCCCCAGGAACTTTCACCAAGACAACATCGTCTTGCAGCTACGCTGTAACAAGAACTCTTTGAATGTTAGCAATAACTCTGTCGGAGACGAAGGGAAGAACAAGAGGCATCATATCAATACGGAGTCGATCTCGACGATTATTGTGAGGTCTTCGTTGGTGACCTGATACCGCGTAGCCCTTCGAGACGGCTATATTTGCAGGTAGTCGCAATGACTCTTGTCGTTCATTAGGTCCAGTACACATCTTTATTGCCGTTCGGATGTACACGCCCAACGCCTAGTAATGGAGATAGCAACCGACCGACGGCCCAACAGTATCACAGAGAGACGGGTAAAATACAACGTTTATCTCACAAACAGACACGATAAACAGGATAACACAAAGCCACCAGTGAGTGGAACAGAACAGAAGAAGTGAGGTATATCGAAATTGGGCCCACGGGCCGGGATCGCGAATTGGCGTCAAGACGTGAGGGAGCGGATGGCGGGCTGGATTGGAGCAGATTTGCTAGATTTACCTAAAAAGATCGTCACATCGCAATTTGAGCACCTTTTCTCTCTAGTCCACATTTCATTTCCCTACACTGCTCTCCGTTTTAGCGGTGGGCGGCCACCATCTGCTCCCGACACGGAACATGTTGCTTACAACAGCTCGTTTCACAGAAATGGGCTGTGCAGACCTGGCGTGAACCAGTATGTTCTTAGAGCTTGGTTTGCGGTACCATTTCACGCTAACTTCCCCGCCAGGCACTTTGATTTGCGTGTTGAGATAGGCGAGCCAACCATTATTCGGTGTCTCCCGAGTAAACCTAATGTACTGAGATTGCTCGTTCACTAACCTGAAACACTCATCCATTTTTGACTGTGTCGATGTTACGATACAACAATCACCTATGTATCTGCAGTACATTAACGGTGAGCGGTCAAGCATCGGCTGCTTAGTCCTACATATAAAACAGGTCGCGAGAACCGGCGCTAATCGCTGACCCATGGCTAGTCCTCTTACTTGCGAATGATACGAGCCTGACCATTTAAAGATGTTGCAGCGCAAACATTCCTTGACGGGGGTCATGATTGTTATTGTTATTGTTTTATTACGACTGCATAAGGCAATACGTTAGAAAACAAACACAGAAACAATCACAAAAAGAGCACAGGGACGAATACATACAAACAGTAGGATAATACTTATAAACAGTCATACTGTTCAACCAATTTCGGATCTGAGCAACAAACTTTTAACTCGTCTGACATGATGCGCATTTTTGTGAGCCCAAAGGTGTTAATACTCCTGACACGCAATTCTAACATTTCAGATAGTGCCTACAGGGCTTGTTCGTTTTAGATATTTGTATAAAGTGAGGTCACATCGAATGACCCCCTTACACAATTCTCCCCAAAGCGGGAGTTATATAATAATTCAAGGAATTTGCTCGTATTGGTCAGATGGGACGGTACCTTAGTCAACAACTGGCTCACAGTGTTGTTAAGAAACAAGGAAATCCGATCGGTTGGTCCGCCAGCACAGCTAATGAGAGGTCTTATTATATAAGTGTTCGGGGACGTGGATTGCGTATCCTGCTGGGAAAGCTTGTGCGTTTTGACTAGGCTGTAAAAAAACGGACAACAAGGGTTATCCAGTCTCATATCCCTGAGAAACCTTCTGTCGATGCCTGCAGACACTCCCACTGCCATCCAAGCACGGTTAAGGCGTCTACACTCGACTTGAAGTCTCTCTCACTAACGCGCTCATAGGCTGAGGTGTCGCTCAGGTGGAGTTCGGTTATAGCTCGATCTAAGGATTGCGGTATAACGACGAACTTTCCCCCCTTATCGCTAACGGTGATTCTCAACGTGCCTTTAGATCGCAACTTCCGTAGCTCTTTGAGTACTTGTCGCTGAGCATGATCCAAGTTTGCGCTATGGCACCGTTTGTGGCGGTTGAGAACGGTCAACACACCAAACGATAGAATTCTGAACTTGAGATCTGCATTGGGCAATTTATTAATTTATTATTTATTAATTAATTTATTACAATGCACATATTTGTGCGCCATAAAGAATATATATATGCAGATATAGATATCTAGATATATAGGCAGTATAGTCGTTATAATCGCGAGAACAGTCGAGCAATATGGATATAGATAGTGTCTTCGTTATAGTCCGCGAGAATAATTGAACACTATCGATATAAATATCGGAGCCCATGAGCGTAATAGAGCAATGTCGGGAACGTAATTATTGTAGCTTGTCTTCTTCTTCTAATGATTTCTTGTTTTCTTCGTGTTGCAGTATACATGAAGAGCGAACGTCATGCTTCATATGTCGGGATAATCAGGATCTCTTCACTATATTTGTGCGCTATAAATTATATATAATATGTAGATATATAGGCAGTATAGTCGTTATAATCGCGAAAACAGTCGAGCAATATAGATATAGATATTGTCGTCGTTATAGTCCGTGAGAATAATTAAACACTGTCGAGATAAATACCGGAGCCCATGTGTGTAATAGAGCAGTGTGGGGAACGTCTGAAGAATTATTATTAGTATTTATCCTTATAATAAGACGCTAACGTTATGTAATAATAGTAAGGTTGTCCATCTAACTATTGAGAAGAAAACGGTATAATTATTGTAGCCTGTATTCTTCTTCTAATGATTTCTTGTTTCCTTCGTGTATCTGCGTAAATCAAGAGCGAACGCCGTCCTTCATATGCCGGGATAATCAAGATCTCTTTATTCTGAACTTCACTGATCTGTACAGATGGTGTTTACAGATCTGGAATGTGAAGAGTTGATAGCAGATCTATTTTTTAAGTCGCTTCTTAAATGTCGGAACATTAGGTGCCTCTATAACATTGCGTGGAATTAATTGAAGCCATCTCGTTGTTCTAAAGAACAGTGAGTTTAATAGCCCATTTCCGTGTCTACTATGAATTCTTTCACAGTGCAGTGATAGCGTACTTATACGGCCTCGACTGGGTCTGAAAATCCAATATTTACTAGCGTTTAGTTTAAGCTCTCCCTTCAATATTTTAAAACAAAATGTTAGATCGTTAACCACTCTTCGATATAGGAGACTACGAAGGTTGAAAAATCTTAGCCGCTCCTTGTAATTAGGCATGCTCCCTGGGTAATCTGCACTTGGAAAACATTTAAACATTAGGATTCGTGTGAAAGTTCTTTGTATTTTTTCTAGTTTTATTGTCTGTTTTTAGTATGGGGACTCCATATTTGGGAACCATATATTCTATAATTGGGATAACATACGTTTTATAAAGCTTCAGCAGTGCTGCGGGATCATTGGTGTGTGTATTTCGTAAAATAGAAAACACGACTGAAAAGGCCTTCCGAACGGTGATGTTGATTTGATTATCAAATCGTAGTCTTGTATCGAGATGAATGCCAAGATCGCGTGGAGTACTGTCTATACCCAAAACGTTATTGTTGATTTTATATTCCATCATAGGTGAGTTCTCCATATGAAAGGTAGACGTTTTTGAAAGATTGATTGGAATTTCCCATGTTGAAGCCCATTCCATCATTTTTGATATAGATTTTAATAAGGCGTTATAAACTTCTAACTGATTCGAATTATTATAAGTTCCATATATTTTTACGTCATCTGCAAACATCTGTACCTTTACTAAGGGGTGAGTTATCAGTCTTTCTGGCAAATCACTGGTATAAATGAGAAACAATAAAGGCGAAAGGACACCTCCTTGTGGTACCCCACTGGTGCACTCATGACGTTCGGAGAAGGAGTTTCCTGCTTTCACCGTCATTTTTCTGTTTTGTAGATACGAGGTGATCCAGTTCAACAGTCGACCTCCTATTCCCATGTTTTTCAATTTGAAAAGTAGTTTCGAATGACATACTTTGTCGAATGCTTTCGAAAAATCGAAGTAAGTCACGCCTACGGAGTTTCCTCTGTTTAGGGCAGTGTGCCAGTCATACACACAATCAGCCATTTGGGTAACAGTTAATGCCCCAACAGTAAAGCCGTGTTGTTCCAAAGGTATCAGATTATTCTTATTAAGCCATGAGTGTAATTTATCCCTTATGATTTTCTCTAAAACTTTGATCGGTGGTGCGGTAATGCTAATTGGACGAAAATTGGTTAAAAGAGAGGAGTTCTCTTTTTTTGGAATGGCAGTTATAATGGCTTCTTTCCAAAGGGAAGGAACTTCACTAAACAGTAAAGACGCATTTAGGATCATTGCAAGAGGTTTATATAATGCCAAGGCACATTTTCTATACACAATTTGAGGTATTCCATCGTAAATAACGGAACAGGAACACTTTAGCTTTTTCAGTACTTTTAACACTTCCTCAGGAGAAATCCTAATTTTATCTAAATTTCTAGAAGGTTCGGATGAAATAGAAAAATTGCTCTCGCCTTTTTGACTATCGGGTGAGAAGACGGAAGCAAAAAATTTGGCTAGGGCATTGGCCTTTTCAGTGTCTTCGACATATTTGTTTCCAGTATCATCATATAGCACCGATGATGATACTGGAAACAATTATGTCGGACGATGTTGTCTTGGTAAACGTTCCTGGGGACAGTATTAGACGGCAGCTGGTCCGAAATCGACTCTATGACAAGCAGTGCATGTCGGAGAGCTGCGTTATTTGCCCAAACGGGCAATCTCCAAACGGTAGTTTTGGAGATTGCCCAAAGATAGGCAATTTATCAAATCGATGTTTGAGCTTAACGCAAAATAGATTGGGGAAACGGGAAGAGCTTAGGCGGTTCGCATAAGAGAACATTTAGCCAACAAAAGACGTGGATTGCAATCGAGCCCACTTAGCAGACAGAGAATTGATGCGCATGACGGGAACGACTACGAGGTGAAATGTACAATATTGGCCACTGAGAGTGATATTTCAGCACAAAAAGCTTGGAAGCATTCTGGATTTTTACGAGGAATCTAGTAATGAACAACCGAAATGAGTGTCTAGCCGTAACAAGTGACTTCTTGCCGTTTGTGCCTCACTGTGAGCTGTAGAATGATCAGAGAGCGATATCCGCAGTGTGGTTCATACGCCTCTACTGGTCACAGGGCGAACATACCCGTAAAAAACATTTTACCAAAATCGCTGAAGCAATACAAGAGACTTATAGAGAGGTATCTTCAGTTTGTTCCTTAATAGTTTGCTTCCAACTGTTGCCGCTGTCTGTTGCTTGTACCTATCAGTATATTTTTATTCGCTCTGTTCTGTTCTTAACGTGCATGTTCTGTTTGTTCTATTTTTTGCGTGGATATACACGTATAAATAAATAAATAAATAAAATATGCCCTCAACGGTGGACATTGGTGCGTTCGTCCTCTCATTTGGTCTCTTCTGGTGTTTGTAGAAGTAGGTCGAAAATGCTAGAGTGGTTGAGGCGCTTGGTGGGTGTAGCGCAAATCTAACCTCCACACCATGTTTAGGCCTCTGAAGACGACGGAACGTCGAAAAGTCAGGTCCTGCTGAATAAAGTTGTCCACCTAAGAACCTCGTGTGGCACAATTATACTAACAGTAACAACTTACAATGCCGAAGTTTCCAGAAGAGAGAAGTTGGGAGCTACAAGTTTTATAAAATTATTATTGAAACAGGTAAGCTAAAAAATTCAAAATTTCAAAGGAAATTATTCCAAATTTTCCTTGAGCAAAAATTTTCTAACCATTTTATTGAGTCTATAGTTTAGCCTGTCTGAAGGCCACTTCGATTTGAGAGAGTTCGCTTTGATTTCGAAAGCCTTAAAGTTGGCTAAGAAGATTGTCCAATTTGGTTTGAAATCTGTCCAGTTTGATTTGAAAAGTGCCCAAGTCGACGTGAAAATGACACATTACAATAGCAGAAGGTCACCTAGGCTGCAGCGGCTAGACTAAAGCCACCATTTGGAAAAAGTACATGATCCCAGACCTAGGTTTGCACCGATTTCTCTAGTCGTCTTTTTGTGGCCTCACATAATTTAAAGATCCAAAAATTAAAGCAAACAGCATCTGAAAATGGGCTCTATTCCCCATGCGCTAAAATGCTTTGTCCATAAGTTACTTTCGTAACTGAATGGTTTAGAAAAAGCGAATAATCTGCTGTCTACCGCTAGAAGATATAAGTGCAATCAATTCTCAAAATTTGTTTAGATTAGTCCAACACGTTCGCGGGCTCCGTCAAATACTACGCACGACTTTCCATGTCCGCGATTGCCTGACTCCGTCATCGGCAACATGATCAGGCTTTGTGAGTAGGTTGCATATGATCCATTCTTTCTCGAACAGGAACAATCAGTGCTTCGTTTTTGCCATTGAGGCACGGAAGCGAATAAGCTAGCGATAAGTTGAAGTGAAAGGTATAATGGACGGAAGATAGACTGCTATTAGTACGACATCACTGGTAGGCTTGCGACGAGAGAAGCGGAGCATCGACTTAATGTTGTGGAGTCGGAGATAGTGCCTTAGAATGTCTGTTTCGCCCAGAGGGTGTGCCTTTATCAAATACCGATTAACAGGATTTACCGGAATTTTAACCGATTAACCGGATTTACCGGAATTTTTAGCTAATAATTTTTAGGGAAACTTAACGACGAAGAATTCCGTCAAATTGCATTAACGACACTTACGCTCCATTTTTGAGAATTCAATTTCTTCATGTAAACGCATTCCGGACGAAATTTTTGGATGAGTTTTTGCAATGTGGTTGCTTTGGTCAGGAAATGCTCTGCTTGAATTATTGGAAGGCGGCAGTCGATATCGTCCTCATGCTTCAAGAATTGTTGCCATTTTTCTTGGCCCTTGAACAAATCGTTTATATGCGCCCCTACTTTTCTCAGCCGTCGTTTCATGTTTTTTGAGCTTCCTAAGCTGGTTCTCGCGTTTGATTGCTGCACTCTAGATTTTTATAACCATTTTCAAGCCGAATTGTACACTTATCAAACCAAATTAGACACTTTTCAAATCAAATTGGACACTTTTCACGTCAAACTGGATACTTTTCACGTTAAAGTGGACACTCTTTTAAGCTAGCCTAAGATTTTTGAAAACGAAGCAAATTTTTCAAATCGAAATGACTTCTAGGCAGGTTAAATTACCGACTCGCTAAGATAGTTAGAATAATTTTTTGTTCAAGAAAAATCTGAAACTTTCTTTGAAATTTTTCAATTCACCTGCCCGAAAATCTGCAATAATTCTATAAAAATTTTATTTTTGAGAAAAATAATAAACTAAATTTTGTTTTAAAGCGCTGCAAGGCAGCAATCATGTGGTGCATTAAAAGACAGGATCGCGACGTGCACTCTAAAAGTAAGGCGCAATGTTTATTTGATTGGTAGTGTAAATACTGCTCACATGCAGCAAGAAAGCAAGGATATGTGTTTTTTTACAATGTTTTTTATGTTGCACCGCTTGCAGGTGTGAAACTGCATGCAAGCGGAAATTTTGCTATCATTCGTAGAAAAATCGCGAAGGTTTAGACTGGGGCGTGGCGCAATCTCTGTTTTGGCAATAAGAAATAGCCGCCTTCTTCCTCTTCAAAACTATATTTTCCAAACAGCCAATCAAGTTTTAATGGATATCTGGTTCATAAATGGATTTGAAGAGGCATAGAAAACGCGATGGAAACGCTTGGAAACACAAATAGTAGGCAATCCAAGGGTAAGTAATGAAGCAAGGGTAGGAAAAAGGGGCCCTCGCTCTTCCTGCAAGTTTTCCGGAACTTAGGACGGGTTATTGGTGCAATATCATGGGTACTATGTATGTCATGTCGTGAGTATCATGATTGTAGGGCTAGGTTAAGGTAACGCTCAGCGCCCCCTAAAAAGCCCCGCAGACTTCCGCGGCCAGCGGCGGGCGGCGGACGGCGAAATCGATGAGTCACACCGGCCAGCGGCGCAGCTCAGCTCGCCGGTACTGTTGTCTTTCTAATCGGGACCCCACCGCGAAAGGGCAGAGCGCAGACAGACTCTCCCGGCGCCGCTGGAGTGGCGCCGTCTCGTATGATTCAAATCGTTCCCGGCGGTGCCGCTCCAGCGGCGCCGCCATCGCCGCCGGCCGGCCAGCGGCGCTCCTGGACGGCGCCGCTGGCGGCGAGCTCTGCGTCCCTGCACTATGATGAAGGATAGGGCATCGGCAACGCCGCAGTAGTCTGGGGGGCTTAAAGGCCCCGACAGAGTTCTGCGGCAACGCCGCTCGCCGCAATGGTTAAGGATAGGGCAGGGACGCCGCTCGCCGCAATGGTTAAGGACCGTGCGATCGCGCGCGCGTACGTCGGCTGGGCGGAGTCCTCGCTGCTCCGCCTGCTTATAGGATGAGTTTTACGCTGACGTTCGGACGCTGGGCCAGCTGAACCGATAGCACGGTGTAGCAAAACATGGGCAAAACATGGGTAGAAAACGGCGGAACGACTAAATATAGTGGCATAATGTGAGACCATAATAGTGTTCGTTGATCAAGTGGCATTAAGCCACGTGATACAAGTGGAGGAGGGGAACCTGATGAAAGTTAACGAAGAGGAAGATCCAAGGACGAAACCTAGTAATAGGAAAATGATAAGAGAATCTAGTGGGACAAAACTCTGTTTTTTAGTTCAATGTTGTGAGTTAAAAATTGGAAAATGTTTAAATATTAGATTAGATTATTCATTTGAAGAGTAGATACAGTACGTTTTGAGTGTTACCTGCAGCGGATACACATACGCCTTCAGTAGGCATATTCAGAAGTCGAGTGCATAAAAATTAGCGAGCCTTTGAACATTGAACTCGGTAATCTTTTTTGTGAAACCTTCAAAACTTTTGTTAATTCATGACAACTTATTGGCACCTCTCTCTTCTTCTCACTGGTTCAAAGTTTTAAATTGCATGACATATTCATACAAAACTATTAATCAACAGCTCCAAGCCTGACAACTGTTTCACGATTTAGCGATTCCTAGTGATAAACTGGCAGGATTAAACTTGCAGGTCTAAATAGCAACTAAATACAATCCGTGAAGGATTTTGGAATTTTGGAAACAACGAAAGCCCATGAAAGTTCATTCGGATAGTATGCAAATAAAATGAATCTGATGATGGTAAAAGCACTCGAATACTAGTAGACAATGTAGTGGAGTAGGTAGCCTATAAAAACTTTTCGCACAAAAATTGTACTCTCTATGGACAAACGAGACTCCTCTTTTCCCTCCAAAACGATTTTTTATCCATTTAGGTATTAGATGTCTTTTTGGAATCATACCACTCCTGAGCACTCAAGCTCTTATTTCTTAGGCTTAAGAAGGCATACCCCGTTCAGGCATAACCGTTGCTGCTTTCCGTTGCTTCTGTTTTGTATTCTGTTGCTCTCCTTGTATTACATAGGCGAAACGGTTCAGCGGTAGTTCGGGACGCCTTCGCCCTGTAGCATGCTGCGCGCATCGTGCAACTCGTACGCATCCCCGTAATAACAAGAGGTATCCCTTGCTGCAGCACCGCACCGCGACCGCATGCGTGGCTGCGAGTGAGTATCGTTGCTCGCAACCTCCGCAGGAGGTGTTATACTTCCGTCGCCGATGTCGTCGCCGACGTCGTCATAGACGCGTCGTCGACGTCCCTGTCGTCATCCAAGGACGGCATAAAATGCCTTCCGATGGAGAATTTTGATTGTGGATTGGTTCTTCGTTCCCGTCACTGCCATCCCACCGGACATCGAATTACGAAATCGAGAGGTGCAAAAACGCCCGTCTTGCGGACACCAATAGTGCCATTTTTACTCTCAACGTCCTTTTATGGTTAGTCTCACAACCATTACCTAGTGCTGTGCGAAAATCCGTTCAGCTTGCTGGAGGACTGAGTATTTGGGAAGGGAGTGGGAGCCGTTCCCATCGCTTTGTCACCTTTCACGCTTTTCTGTCCTTCTCAGCCATTTTGTTCGCTCTTTCTAGGCCTTTTTGCTTTCTTGCAGAGCAAGTAACACAATATAAAACTGTGACGAAAACTGAAAACGTGAAGAGGACGGTGAAGAATTGCGCTAAACCGATACGAAGCGGCCAAAATATGAAAGCCGGCCTTGAAACAGAAAAATGCGAAAAAGGCGGTAGAGAAACAGATTCAAATAAGTAGTGTTTCCTCGCTTTCTAAAATGATACTGCAAACCTCTACGAAGAGCTTTTTCGAAATACAATTTACATTAATTAAGTTAAAGTAAATTAGTTAGTAAATTAAGTTAAATTTGCTTTAGAATTTCGAAAATTCCGCATAAATTTAATTTCAATGCGAAAACGAAAAAGGCCTTTGCTAGACTCCAATGAAGAAATTTAACGAAAATGCTGGTAAATTCGTTAAATCGGTAAATCAATAGTCATTAAATGCTTAACACTGCTCCGTACTTCTATTAGTACACTGCGCTCCGATACTAAAAATGTGCTCCGATGCTCTCCTGTCGACGACGTCGCCGACACTTCCACAAAATCTGTTGACGACGTCGCCGACGGTACCAACGACGTCTGTGGCGACGTCGGTGACGGGGAGCAATGTCGGCAACGCGTCGCCGAAGTATAACATAACTGATGGAGCGTGGCGGCTGGTAGTGTCATTGCTTCGTCTCTATTGAATTTCGTGTCGTGAATATCAACGATCCTTCTTTACCTTTTCGTGTTTTTGTGACACCTATCTTGGCTCTTTTTTGGAGAAGCACACCCATTATACAAAGAAAATGAAACAATCGCAGAAAAGACAAAAATGGGAAAAGCCGTTGTCCAGTCTTCGTCAGTTGAATGAGGTTGGTCCAAGAACTAGTACTTTACCTGCAGTCTATTGCATGAAGATTTTTTAAAGGTTCTACGTAAAGGCTGAGGGCGGGGCTCCGGCTCTAGCAAGAAATTTCCCCTATCCCTATGGATTTTCTCGTCCAATTTGCGAACTTACTTCGATGCAATTCATAAATCTAAAATGTGCTCTACAAAAACGGGAAGAAGTTGAGAAACTCGAAGGCACATTCGAGCTACAGGCAAAATGTACTGGACTGCTTTGTACCAGGTGCTTCAAAAAGAAAATCAGAGTGTTCAGTTACCGAAAAGTCATAAAAGACAGTGGCGAGTTCTATTTGGAAGAAATAGGAAGGAGAAGGCGAAGATTGACCACTTTTAGTACAGAAAGAGAAATGCGCCTTCAAATGCGCGTGTCCCCTCCTTTAAAATATAGAAAAGAAAAAGCTTAACAATTGAAATCTACGTAATTTGGATGGATGGGTAATACACAATGCAGTAGAATTAAAATTTGGCCAACGGTCCGTTGCTGTTTGTTTGATTCTCTGTTGTCTTCAGCAGTGAAAGCAGGACCTTGTGGAACAAAGTCAACCGTTCTGTGAAACAGGCATATCCATGAACTTCATAAATACCCCCAAAACCGAACTGCAATAAAAAGTTCTATGTGGTCGCTGGCTGTTCGGAATTCTTCACTGAAAGAATTTGTACTTTTCCGAGACATCTATGGGTCAGTATAACAGTTGTCGGCTGTAAAAGCCTACTTAGCGAGTGTAAGCTCTGTGGAAAGTTTTTCAGGACGCGAGAATGTTTAGCCGTCCATTGCTGCACCATACCTTAGATCTTCACACAAGCTAGGTCAACTAGATCTAGTTAAAAATTTGTTATTGTTTGTAGAAGACTTTTTGTTACTGTTTGGTTTTGGAGTCTTATTCTATCTATTCTATCTTATTCTATTTTTCTGATTTCCCTCGTTAACAAATTCGTTGGCGATAGGCGGACTGCTGTTATTTGTTGTGAGAGGAAGACATAACCGTATAACTTCCACATAAAAGGAGTTGAAAAAAGTCAATAATGGAAAAGATCTGGCTTTTTACTAAAACTAACTTTTTACTAAATACTGAAATACTAAGAGCAAATCTAACTGAGTGCAGCTAAGCGAAATTTTATTCAACTAATTTACCGAATTTAACGCAAAGTTTTCCGTTAAACAGTAGTGGCTAAAAATTTACCGAAAAATTGAACGCACACTCCTAATCAGCATCCGTAACGAGAACATACGAGGACACTTTGGCATCGCCCCTCTTTCTCTCATTATGCGCGGAAATGACAGAAACATGGAATCGCGTGGTCAAGTTCTACGCGTCAAGAATTCTTTATGGAGGGCTGAAGCACTACAGCTGAAAACGCCACAGAGGAAAAGTCGAAATTACCTACGCAATGCTGAATGAGCTACGACCCGAAATCTGGACGAAGGCAGAAATGAAACCGTATCATTTCTGCCTTCGTCCAGATTACGCAATTGACAGCAATAGACAACGGCCACATTAATTTGTGTAGGATAGGCGGTGAAGGATAGAGCGGACTAACGTGGAAGAATTTAAATCCATACCTTCATAACGTCACCCACTTAAACAGAGCAAAGGAAATGTTGCAATCAATGACGTTCTTGTCCTGCGTAAAAGCACGGTAAATTTGCTTAAGACGCTTAGGCGGTGTATGGTCTTGCCCTTTAGGATGAATCGACAACTCGTCTAGTCGTCTGGGGAATCTGCAGCTTAAAACTATTTGTGTCACGAATATTTATTTATTTATTTATTTGCACGTGTATGCGAACACGCGACAAAAGAAACACAATTAGCGATAAAACACAGCGACGGTAAACACAGTAGTGGAAGAAACGGCAAATTATCGAGCTTTGGGATAACTGTCAACGAGCCTCTTATATTGGTTTAACGAGGATTGCAAAGCATACTCTCTGGAAAACATCAAGAATTCAGAATCAGCCATCGGAGTGAAAAGGCAAACGCGGACACAACTTTTAGCCATAGGATAACGAATTTTAGCTTTACCACTTGTGGTAGAACAGCGGACAGTATAGAGCTCACTAATGGTAAGTGAATGTGCAACCTTTCCAGTAATCATCTTGCAAATCATGATTAAATAGTTTCGCTTCTTACGACTAGCAAGCGATTCCAGCTTGAATACTATAATATATTACGATCTGCCACCGATGGAAAGAAGATGATACAGTTTAAGGTGAGGACTCAACACGCTGGTGCCGTACTCCAGTGCTATGTGAACATATGATTTGTGTGCAAGAAGCAAGTGGGCTGCTGAATTTGCAGATAGAGCTCTAAAAATATTGTGAGTAATTCACCAGCCTTCTTTGCAATATGCTCGCAATGCTCTGTAAAAGTAACTTTTTTATCCGAGATGAAGCCCAGATCTCAAACGCTGTTTTTACTAGGTAGGTTGCTACTTAGTGAAGATAGTCTGCGAGATCTGTGCTTCATCTCTCTTATTTAAAACAACTATATAATAGCATGCAGTTCTTTTCCTCGCTGCATTCCCAAAACACTTACCAATGCAAATTTGGGCGCATTTGACACGTTTCCATTGACGGTTTGAGAGAACGAAGCAATCTTTCTTACTGTGAAGATGGAGGCTTTCCGTAGATGACTCGCGCCTGCCGATCACGACGTACTATCCAGACACCTCCCTGTTTGGAAACGCATCTTCAATGATACATCACGTGGCAGCTGAAAATATTTAGGACTTTTACTGCCAACATTCCTTGGCTTAGGTTACTGTAAGCTCAACTTATGATATGCTTTTCGGCTATAGACGTTTTGGCAGAGTATTTCAGAGCGATCTGACAAGGAGGTCGCATAGGGTTGAAAGGAGCTGTTTTTGCGGTTTATTGACATTCCAATATTTCACTTTATTTCTGTACAGCAATTTGTGCAAAGTTTATGTTTACTCTTTGCCCATTTCTTGACCTTTCGGGCATGGCAAAAACGTTAGGCGAGCTAGATTAGGGCCCACCCAATTTCGGAAGTATTGTTCACGAACCTTTGCATTTTCACCTAAATGATCTCAAATGTCAAAGACAATGATCTACTGCAATGTTCGGCGAACGTGTTCTACCTAAAAGTGCTCTTAAAGTGCTTGCAACGCAGAAATCTCTCTTTTCAGCCGTGCTCAGCGAAGGTAACTCGAGATTTGGAGTAGTGTCGAAGTTCATCAACAAGGCGACCATGGCTAACTACGCGGTTGTGGAATGGAACGTGAAGGGAATGGACAGGAAGGTTAGGCGCGCAACAGTATCGGTAGTTTCTATTTCGTGACGAGCCCTTAATTGTTTTCAGAATCACAGAATCTCTCGTTTTCAGAGCGTACAGGACATTGTCGATCAGGTGGAGTTCTTGTCCACATTGCGACACCGGCGAATCGGAAGGTTCTCATCTCTGTTCTTTCAACATTTCTCATAGCTCAACAGAGCTGAATTACTGAACGCATTGAGCCCACAACAAGTACATCTCTTGCTTCTCAGACTGATAACGTAAATTTATTTATTTAAAACACTGCATTGCCCACACAGTGATGCCTGCGCAACGTGGACGCAACATATAGCAACAGATGGTTACAAAATGCAATAAATGAAGTAACTCCCAAATCAAGAGATCGAAGTCACCATTTAAATTAAGGAGTGAGAGTGGAAATTTAAAGAGATCAACAGCGTAGCTAATTGGGTACTTATGAAGCAAAGGGCCCGTGGCACCGTGGGGTTGCCGGTAAACATGTTAACGCGGCAAACCCACGGCACGACGAGGCCGGAACTTATGAAGCACCCGTCCTCGGGTGCCGTGGGTTGCCGCGTTTCTGTTGCCGCTGCCGCGTTAACGTGTTTCCCGGCAGCCCCACGGTGCCACGGGCCCTTTGCTTCATAAGTACCGCTAATTGTGCTAAGAACTAAGGTTATGAACAGGAGCGAGAGACCGAAAGAGAATGAGGCGTGGATTGCAAAGAGTAGTGGACACACCGCATATCATAGGAGAGTCCCTGGCCGGATACCAGCCCACTAGGTCACATATTTATATGATGAGGTCTGAGAACTGCGACTTGAAGTTGAGCAAAAATAGCTAGTTGTTCCATGAAATGATACGATATTGGTTAATTGGTTAATTATGGGTAAGTACCAATGGTTAATTTACGGAAAAGTTTAGAGTGAGGTACTTTGTCGAAAGCTTGGCAAAATCAAGATAAACTACAGTACCGTCGGTAAATGTTCGCCAAAACGCGGCCGGCGGCGGATTAATCCGCCGCCGGCCGCGTTTTGGCGAACGTTTACCGACGGTACTGTATGTCGGCATTTGCGCCATTGTCCATGTACATGTACATTTGCCGAACACCTAATGAGCACCACACAGCACTGCTCGTAGATCTGCTTCCCTGAAATCCATGTTGGTGGATTTCGATGACATTGTGCTCATCCCGGTTTGTACAACAGTGTTTTGGGAGTTTTTTCAAACAACATGACGGAAATGGAGACAATGCTGATAGAGCGATAATTTAGTGGTGAGGTCTTTAAATCATTCTTGGGAATAATAGTACCGAGAGAAAATTTCCACCTAACTGTACTAAACCTGAGAAATCGTAAGTTGTATAAATAAAAGCTCTAGAGGACGAGCAATAACATGTGCAACTTTTTTGACAAAAGCTGAAGGAAATTATCCGGTGTTACTGGAAAGGAGAACAACCAAGCCGCTATTTGCCTATAAATATCCACGGCGTAAAGCCATCCACTGTCTGGCATTATAGTTATGCTCGAGTGACCCATTCGAATACGTATTCGAATGATTTCCATTCGGATTCTAATGCTTAAAACATCGCGTTTTTCGAATGTATTCGAGTTCGAATATTCAGAAAAATCGCGTTTTTCGAATATATTCGAATTCCAATACTCGAAAAATACTAGTATTCGAACCCTTTCGAATATTCGACATTTTTTGCAAGAGCATAACTATATCCGATATTATAGGAAAAGCGGGGCATCAGATGGCTAATGGGAAACATAAAGAATCATGCATAAATGATTGCTCAGAAACAGCAGCAAGCGTTTCAGCTGTCTCTACATCAGTTCTAGTGACAATGCACTCCTTAGATTTAAGATCATCCACACTAGGCTTATAATTCAGTTGAGAGTTGAGGAACCTGCAGAAAGTCTTCCATTCATCATTTTGAACTTCTTTTCGTCATCGTTGTACTGTATTTCCAGAGCTGTTTAATGTAAAGGCGCTTTGATAAGTGGCACAAACATATCAATTGTGTGGTGGAGAACTGCAAGGAAAAGCTCATAGTTTTCACCGACTTTTTCCGCGGTATTGATTGCTCCCAGCCACATAACATTGCTAACGAACCCATTTATGACATCAATATCGGCGTTTTTATAAATACGTTTCGGTATAAAGGACGAGTGAGGTATGGGAAGGATTAAGTTAAATTCAATGCACGAATGATCACCAGTGCCGACGGGGGTTAGCACAGATTTGGATTATAAAAACAGTTGAATTTGTCGGTAGGAGGTCAAGAGTGGCGCTACTCAGTAAGAAATCGTGCGTTGCACACATATTTAGGAATGACCTAGAACTTACGTATCTAGCTGACGGCTTACGATGGTGATCCTAGTCTATTTGGCAACATTTGTTATCAAAGAGCCTTTCAGTGTCTATGGATACTATGTTGGTGACGGCCAACTGTCAATTTTCCGGACTTTCCTGCCCACAGGAGCAGTGGCTGACCAACTCAAAGTCGCTCCGTTGTTGGAATGCATCGCGCAAAGGTAAGGTTTGAGTGAAATCTTACTGCGAAACTCATTATGCAGCGATGTTGCCTTCAGGTATTTTCGCCAACTGTTAGAGGCTCTCGAATTTCTGCACGGCCGCAACGTCACTCACGGCGACATAAAAAGTTAGTAATTACTGAGCTTAGGCGGAATAATGCGGTGGAATTCACCGCATTTCTAACGATACTTGTTTTTTGTTTTTCAGCGTCCAACCTGCTGGTGACGCTATCTGGAGATATCCAAGTCACCGACATCTCATTACCTCGTATGTTTTCTTGAAAATTGTGTACTCTACGATAGGTAGGTTTGTTTTTAAGGTTTTTAAGACAGCATAGGCAACCAATAATTTTAAAAAATGGGAATGTGAATCCCGAACATTGATTAGGAGTGCACGCGACAGCCGGCGCCTCCTCTGAATACGCTACTACGATCATGTTAATAAACTACTACTGACTAAATTAATAAACTTAAAAATGAGAGCGAAGTTATAGGTGGTAAGGGAGTGTGAACACTATTCAGTGAATAACTAACGATAAGAAAGCTAACGTAGTGGCAAGTCACAAAGGACATCAACGTCGGAACTACACGAGGTGCACTCCATACACGACGTCGCCCCCGTGTGAAGCGTTCACAACTATGTGATATCTAAAAAAAAAGTTATCTAGAAGCAGATAGATGTTACAAAGAGAGCAAATATTTATTCCATCAAAGACTTGATCTTTGCCTGCTATGTGAGTCAGCTCGTTGATAGTCGTCCTGAATTCAGTGCATTAGAAGACGGTTATGCGTTGCATCGCTTTGGAAGCTAATAGCTTCCTGTGAGAGTTAGAACTGCGCTTGGATAGAAGAGAACGGGAGACGGTCAGGATTCACGAAATAGGCCACGCCCTTGCCGGGTGGGGGGGGGGGGGGGGGCTGCAATCTCGCTCTCATCCCCCTGCTCAGCCACCTCCAACCCCTAGGCCTCACCGAGAGTCTAACGGCTGCCTTAAGAAACCATTGAGACGCAAAACAAAATTTCCCGATCCGCGGAACAGTCTTCTTCCTGTCGCCACACCCCCAACAGGAGGCGGGTGTACATCCTGCCGAAGAGCACCGCGGTGGCAAGATATGTGACAGAAGCATAGCTGAGCTCTTCATACTGTATTTAATAGAAGTGGTAAAGGAGAAGGCACACTCCCACGAGGTTCAATCTTGGTGTTGTCCTTGAATTAAGACGTTTTGATAGGAAAATGTTCCGCTATCAGCACACAGCATCCCAGTGGTCATTAGAGCCGGTGATTTATCTGCAAAGAAACAGTTTTGAATCCATTTACGGCGGGAGCGGCATAGAAAAGGATGCGAAGAAAGCCTTAGTTATCGGTACTGCAGTAGGACATCATTTTGCTTGTGGTCACTTCCTTTAGAACTGTCATAATCTCAATTGAAGGTCCCATTCTCTGTTTTCTGCTCTCACATGAAAGGACTCAGCATTTGTTGAAGTCAGCAAGAAGGAACGCTCCACTAAGGGGAAACCCAGGGTAGGCAGCTGATTGGTATGCTGACACAATCTTGGAATGGGAAAATACGTTCCATGTTCAGGGGTACACCTTCATAGATCGGAAAGAATCGTATCCTGCTAGATACTATTCGCAGCATCAGTCAACCGACTCTTTTCTATGGTTTACTATCTCTTGCAGATGCGCCGGTGCACGAGAAACATCGTAGAAGAACGCTTTTCCATTGTGCGCCAGAGATGTTTAGGACAATGAGCTCCTGGGAGGATGCTTCGCCTGCTGCAGATATCTGGTGAGGATCGTCCGCCCTTATTTTCGGTGGGCTTTTCCTGACTGCTCGAACATTGAGCTAGAATGATAAGAGACAGATGAGATGCTTCTTATAGGAATTTTCTGGGCGATTCAGTAAGCAGTGGAGGTAGTAGAAGACAGAACGAATATAACGTTCTGCAACAAGCCCGAGGAAATACACCGACCTTGACTCAAGGATGGAAATACATCTCTGCAACATGAAGTGTGACAAGGAAGGATTGGGCACCTCGACTAGGAAGTCAAGTTGAGTAATACCGCAGGAGATTATTGCTCCAAGACTAAGCAGGTGCCATACATGCCCTATCACTACTCTCTCCAAGAAGGAAGCGTTAAGGTACGAGTTCACGAGATGAGACCTATTCGATTCGGAGATTCTTAAACGTTCTGCCTCGCGGCGGAGTTGTGGATCGGCACTGCTGCGTTAAAACCTTTATGGGCCACCACACACAGAGCGAAGTGGTTTTCTGAAGAACAACCGATGAACTCAAAATCAAGGAGTGCTTCCAAGTACATATCTACACTTTGAGATGCATGGCTTAACTTGCACGCAGAATAAGTGTGGGAGTCTAAATGTTGAGGGGAGGGGGACAAAGCAGTATAGTTATGCTCCAAGAGAATTCGAATGCTCGAATGGTTTCGAATATCGAAAACCTTCGAGTATTCGGATTCGAATGTATTCGAGAAACTCGGTTTCTTGTGTACTCCATATTAGGTACATTCGAAGTAGTCGATGATTCGAAGACTCAGACTTGGATGAAAATCAGTTCAATATCTCTACGAACAGGTCATTCGGAGATAACTGTGAAGGACACATGACGACTGATAGACGATTCTCGAGGAAACAAGTAGTGCTCTCATAGAGAAACCAAACCAGATCGGTAGAGTTGCTTTTTACATTGGGAAGGACTGAAGGCTAAATGGCTGCGTGAAGGAAAACTGGGCTTTCGTTGAATTAAACTTAGAGTTCTGTACTCTTACCGTCATACTACATTTTTTGTAGATTAAGTTATTCAAACTGTCTTAGACAGCTTTTAGTTTAATCTGAAAGACACTTATTTTATTTCGAAGGATGATAAGGTAAGTTTGATTAGTTTAGTTCAGAAATTTTAGTTTGACTTCAGAATTGTCATGATTTCTAAGAAAACTGTCCAGTTTGATTTCAAAAGTGTTTAGATTAACGTGAAAATGGTATATTTGTCTCGTATTGGAGTAGTAGCTTATTGAGTGGTTCAGATTCGGGGTTTATTGGTTGCCAATTTTGCAGGGCCGCTGGTTGTGTTCTTGTGGCTATGGTCACGCGGTATGCACCGTTTCAAGACCTCTTCCTATCGCTGTCCACACAAGAGCTCCACGAAGTAAGCATTTTCTATGTAGTTAGACGTAGCCACAAAAACTAACAGCTACATTATGATATTAGCAGGTTTATTTGTTACCACTTTTTTAGAAGCTATTCGAGGCTCATCAGCCGGATTCTCCATTCAGCCTGAACTATGGCAGTCGGACACTCATTCCAACATCAAGCAAGGAATTAGCAGACGTTGTCAATGCAACATTCGAAAGAGATCCGCTGAAGCGTCTCACAGCCTCACAGGTTTGTGAATTATTGAAGCCGTATTCGAAAACCTTTTGGTAGAGCTGAGAATCTGTGCCAATATGACTAGTGCAATGCCAAGATAGGTATGGGGTATAAAGGGGGACGAAATGTGATCGAGACTGCTGCACCGACCCCAACCAGCCGATTTCCCGAACACATGAAGATGTTAAAGTATTTATTAACGCAAAATAAATAAAGTAATGAGACACAATAAAGAGAAACAACGAGTATCGGCTACCAGCAGAGACGCACCACGACGTTTTGACCACGAAGGACTTCCAAACCCCAGCAGATGAAGACCCGGCATCCCCCATTTCGACAAGAGGGCACGAGGGATCGAGGTAGACGAATGATGAACTAAGAAAAAGCGCTACAAAGCGCTACGAAGCTCCTAACCCCATATCCATCAACGAAGGAGTTGGTAAATCGCGGCCACGGATTTAACTAAGCAGCTCCTTGCCAGAAACTTACCAGATCTTGCGATTTATCTTTTCATTATAGAAGACTTACCGTGATTGCTGTGGCATTTTGACTGAAAGGAATGGTGAAAATGAACACATTTCGTTCATCGCGGTTAGAGGAATATGCTTTGTTCAGCTCCTGGAGAGATATTACGCGTCCAATAAGCCCCGAAAGGCCTCTCGCATCTCTCAGTCCACGCGCGGTTCTGAGAAGCGTGATGCGATCGACCACAAGGACCTCTACAACGATGAGCCGTAAATGCAGTACTCTCCTTCCTAACAGTAAGCCCCATGCACTTTGTCAACAGCTCACTTCAGAACACCTCGAACTGCTGATGACGCCCACAAATCATTGCTACAACGACTATATGATACCGCTGAACGAAGAGAAGATGGCGAAGATGAGGTGATGAGCACCACCAAACGTTCATGCTCTAGAATGTTTAAATTTTTGTTTTGTATACAAAAATTGCCTTCCCTGCTGATTTCAGAAGTAACAATCTATTCAGTTCAGAAGCCACTGAAGACGTGCATGAAATGGTACGGATCGCGAGCGATCATATTTGGACTACTTCTGCTCAAGTGGGTTGCTATGGTGCTCCTGGCCGCGCTGTCGCTTGGATTCGTCACTGGATCCGTTTTCCTCGCTATTTACGTGATCTACAGCGGCATCGGCGTCATATGTCAGTGCCAGCTCAACGAAGGTTTCTGCATACTTCTACATCAACTGTAGAGCAACTCTTTTATAGAGCTGAAAAAAATTACTTGCGTCATAGAAAAAATAGCTCACACTCCAAGAGATATAATTCCAAAATGCTTGGAAAACGAACACTTATTCTGCCTCAAACACTCGTTAATAAATTTGCTTATGAGTGCGTCGGTTTGGACAAAGTGATATTTGTTATCCGATGCTAGGCTTGTGGGCTAGAAATTATTTGCATACGGTGCGTGCTAATTTTAATTCCCAGGTGTTTCTTTTTTACGTTTTATTTAAAAAATATTTGCCTGCAGCCAAGAGTCAATTTCAGTGCATATGGAATCAAAGATTACGTTGTTGGAAAGTTCTTAGCGTTTTGAGTGTTTCAATTTGAACTACCACAGCTTTCTCAAATCTTAACGGATTTAGTCAAAATAAGCACCATTCGAATCAGCTCACCTTTGCCAACGAAACACCAGTCGACTTATTCCACCAGCGAAAAAATTAGGTGGTCGAGATTCAACAAAATCCACGAAGGCTGTTTTGGCTTGGTCCTGATTGGTGAAGGTTTTACCAGCAAGATGTTCTGAAAGCGTTTGAAAAGCTGGTATTCGGTTGGTGAGAGGTCTGGAGAATTGGCGGGTGAGGCAGAACTTCAGCCCTTGAATAGTTCAATTTTCGAATAGTGATTTGTAAAACGTGTGGGCGGGCGTTATCATGCAAATGAATCGGGCCTCTTTTGCTGACCAGTGCTGGCTGAAGTTGACGCAAATTTTCCGTTCGTCGGTTTCCTTACAATAGGACTTTGCTGTGATCGTTTGGCCTGGTGCCAAAAAGTTGTAATAGACCACACCAGAAGCCGACCACCCCACAGTGACCATTGCCTTTTTTGGTGGAGGTTCGCCTTTGGAAAATGCTTAGGAGGTTCGTCGGCGCCCAACCACTGTCCAGAACGTTTCCCTTTCACATACAGAGTCCATTTTTCATCGCAAGTGATGATTCGATCCAAAAAAGGGTCAGCCTTGTTGCGTAAAACTAGAGGAGAACAAATCTTGAAACGTGACGGTGTTTGCCGCTCACTCAACTCTTGGGGCAGCGGGTTCCCCCATGGGGAAGTCGTCCTAATCGTAATTTCCCCAATGGAGGAAATACTGCAACACAACCACTTTTCGAGCCTTTTACCTTCCCAAGGCAATTTCAAAGCATCCGCAACAGCAGTTTCACTGAATTCTAGCTCTTCCGCGATTCCGCGAACTGTTTGAGATGGTTCAGCTTCCACCAATTCCCTCAACTCATCGTCCACGATTGCTTTTGGTCGATCGCTACGGGGGTCATCTTCGAGGCTGAAATCTCCGGTCCGAAATTTGCTGAACCACAGTTCTTTCTCACTGCTAGGCCCCCAGAGTTGATTGGTTTGTCGAGCTCTGCGGATTGTGCCAACTTGAAGTGAAAACAAAATATCATTCGGAATTACTCCTTCGACATACTTCAATAATTCCTTGAAGAACAGAATTATAAAACCACATTGAAACGTGGGTTATTTATTCTGCTAGAGCGACAAATCGTGTACAGAAAGTTGTATCAGTGCGCAAATTAAGTTGCTTTTTTACTTGATAATAGACGAAGAAAAATAGTAACGCTGAGAACTTTCCGGACAACCTAATACCTTCGATGTGTACCCTTTCTGTGGTTTATTCGTTTTGTAAATGATGCCTTGAGGCTAATTATAAGTTCATATTCACACCACGCTCAAGTACCGGTCTGAAATGCTTCATCATTAAGGATTCGTCGTGCTGATCGCATTGATCTTGCTGCCGATTATCATTCTGCTCACTACCTTGTGTGTCAATAACTCGTGCGAGAAGTACAAGCAGGCCCAAGAGGATGGAAGTTTGGAGAGGAGCAGGTAACGGTTGTAAACTTGTCACCATAAACTTCCTTCATGCACGGCCTCTTGCCTTACAATATGACAAAAACAACGCATATTACTCCACTCAATAACGCAAGAGTGGGAAGCTGAGCTATATTTTTGTGAAGCACTTCTAATGAATCATCGTCGTTATAAGAAGGAAAAGAAAGAGGCAAGCATTTTTCGTCAAATTGGTCACTTTTGAAATCCAATTAGACATTTTCCACCCCGAATTGTTTTTCCTTTAAGCTAGCCGACTTTTAAAATCAAAGCGAACCCTTCCAGATCGAAATGATCTTCAGGCAGTTAGACCTTCAGGCGGTTAAACAAGAGACTCAATACAATAATTTTTTGTTCAAGGAAAGTTGGTTAAACTTCTTTGTTGAAATTTTTTAGTTCACCAAGTAAGTGTAATAACTTTACAAAAAAAAATTCGTGACAAAATTATAAGTTAGGTTTTGGTTTAAAGCATAACAAGGTAATCATCATATAGCGCATTAAAAGACCAGGCTAGCAATGCACTCGAAAAGCTCGACGCGATTTTTATTTGATTGATAGTGTAAATGCTGCTTGCATGAAGCATCAAAATGAGGATTTGTGTGTTCTATACAATTGTACTCGTTGTATTGTTTACAGACGTAGAATTACAGGCAAACACAAATTCGCATGGCGCAATCTCTTCAACTCGTCTTTTAGCACTAAAAATGGCCACCTCCCCTTTAAAACAAAATGCAAACGATTACTTTTTCCCAAGAAATGAGCATTTTATAAAATTTTAAATATTTTTTGTTGCGTAAGTGAGTTAAAACTTCAAAGAAAGTTGTACTTGCATTTTTCTTTGAACACAATTAGAATTAGAGACTCTTTTAAAAGATTATTCAAACTTTTTGGAGAGTCTCTAATTTAATGTGGAAGAAGCTTACATTAAGGAGAATTTGTTTTTTAAGTCGTATGCTAGCTCAGAAGAGTATCTAATTTGGATTTAGAAAATTTCCGATTCGAAGTGAAAAACATACAAGTACGGAGCTTCTTCTAGTATAGCACCCCCTTGTTTTCGTTACCTTTGGTTCCGAATAAAGAGATTCTGTCTGACATTGTTTAGCTGCAAGGTGAACGCCAGATTCGCTGAAAGATTTGTGGGGGAGGCACCCCTGGCACCTTCGTTCACGAATTTCATTTTGCAATTTTGGCACCCATATTCGCGATAAGCATTCCGAGCTCTTTCTAACCATCCTGTTCTAAACTTGAAGTTTCCTGGGAGGTCGAAACCCTTCCCTAGTGACTACTACCCATTTAACAGACTTGCATAGGGAGAATAAAACAAGTTCTTGCCCATTCGCTGTAAATCATTGTACAGACCACATTTGCATTTAAACCGGATTTTCGCAAGCGCATTCTAAATGTAGACTGATTTATCGTCGTCCATTGTCCTCTATCATGAGTCCTGGGGCCCTTATTCATCAACGACTTACAGCAATTCAACAGAGAAAATACAGCCGAAATCCTTGATAGCGCGGCGAAATGCTTTACCATATCGTCTGATAAGCCACGCTATTAGGGATTTCGGCTGCATTTTCTCTGTTAAATTGCTGTAAGTCGTTGATGAATCAGGCCCCAGAAAAGAAATACAAACATACCGCAAATGTTCAACCAGTTAATCAGAATGTACTACGAAAGGGAATGAATGCGGATTAAATTGCCATCTGTGCAAAGATTTCACTCTTCAGCTTTGCAGTTGGTATAGAGTTGTTACACGGCCAAGTCTTGAAACGATTCCAACCATAGCTAAATTAAATAAATAAATGAATAAATAATTAAAAATGAATCTGGAATATCAGCACAGCCATTTGATTATATCATTAATGAGCTCGCTTCAACGGCAGTAGACTCAGAGATATGGGCTTCTATCATGACAAAATCCTTGATTTCGGAAAGCATATTCGAGAAATGGGTAACACAACCATGTCACTGCTATGAAACGTCTTCAGGGTTTTAGAAGTCGAAAAATAAATAAAAATATTTACATTGGACATCTCTCTCGGGAATCTCGCTGCAAAGTATAATAGTTGGCATCTGCTTCATTGCCAAGCTTCGGTATTTCACATCTGATTTCAGGGACCTTGCAATTTCTTTAAGATGAAACTTCCCACATCGTTGTTCTCCAGTATCGTTCTTCCGACTGATTTTTAAGAACTTCGCGCAACGTACGGCGCTTAGAAAGTACGGCACAACGAAATTCTCATTTTCACGCGATATCTCCACCTTCTCGCCAAAAAACCTGTCCGCCTTCAGCGGCAACCTGTGCTTGCACAACCGAATGAAGATGCGGAACATTCGCTCCTGGCCAAGGGGAACTTGTCCATTCGAAATGGCCAAGGGGAACCTGCCCAAGTTCCCCATGGCCATTTCGAATGGACAAATAACACACGACGGAGATATGCGTATGCGGATGTACAAGCAATTTCAGACCAGTATGGACCTCGTTCATTACGACGAAATCACCCTAAATCAGTGAAAAAAGATGCATGACTGTAATCCAGATCTGGCAGTGTAGCTCAGCTGTAGAGTTTTGGCCTTCGCGTCATGGCCCTCTAAGTTCCTAAGGAAATGGTCCCACCTACTCTAAGCTGGTTCACACATCTTTCTTCCTGCTAAGGTGAACCCTTTCGTTCACATATAAGGTTAACCAATTTTTCCACAGCTCAAAGCATCATTTTCGTGTTTTCATAGCTTATTGAATAAGTTTCTGAAGTATGAAATTCGAAGGGTGATTTCTCAAATACCTTTTATTTCTGCAAGCTGTGAGAAGGTGACAATGCCGTTTAGTCGTTATAAAGATATGCACAATGCAGCGTCAATAATGTGAAGATTCACCGATAGTCTGACCCGAAACACACTAATCCTTTTGTTTCCAAAAGGATTGTGTACCCGCGTCCAGAAGACGACATTATTCTCTGCGGTATTATCGTCATCGATGGCCGAAAGGAGGAACGCAAGACCAGTGTTCGCCGAAAGGTTAGTGCTGTTGCTGAGGTTTTGTAATAACTGTTGGTAATATCACCCACAAAGCAGATAGCACTGGAAAGAGTTCGTGTGGTAATGACAGACCGTTTCAGCTGGCAGGTGACGAAACTGATCCGACAGCGGCAACTAATCTGCCTTTCGTTCGTGCATTTGTTCGAGGAGTCGCCGGCATCGCATAACCTCGGAGTTATGGCGGTTCATATGACTGTATAAAAGTTTCACCTGAGTACTTCTGTCTTGATCGTTTTGTAGAGCACTTCTGCGTTGCACGTGGAGAACTCAAATGGCCCTTCTCTTCCCACGTGGCGTAGAAAGTGATCTCTCTGCTTAGAGAAGAAAGGGTCAACCAACCTCTCGTGCCCTTTGGTTACGAAAGATTCCACAGTTGGTTCTTATTTGTTCTTCCTTATAACTTAAGGCCGCGAGTAGCGCAGTCGGAGGAGGCACCGGCTGTCGCGCGCACCCGATATCAGGTTACTGGTTCGGATTTCCCGCCCAGGCCAACCAAGCCTTCTACCCCTCCGGGGTCGGTGAATTGGTATTTACCAGACTTGTCTGGGAAGGATAGAGCGCTGAGTTCTTCATCTGCTGGCCACCGCAAGTCATTGAATGGCCCAATACGCATTCAACACGCCTCCAGGACATCCCGTAGAAGTAGAATGCGTGGCGCATCCCAAAAGGGATTGAGCAACGCCGTCCTTTAGCCTTTCTTTATAACTTCTTACTTCGTGAAAAATGAAATACCTTGGCGCCCATATTGGTACAATATTAGTTCAAATGTTTATGTTCTTTTCTTACTTATTCATTTTTTAATCGTATATATAGGAGCAAATTTGCATCTTCACCTCTTTAAAGATTATGACCTAAACTGCTCACAACGAGTTCATTGAGCCACCTATTGCCTTTTGATTACTCTTATACTTCGTTTGAGACAACGTTTAAATCACAGGATCATTGTTAGCTAATTTTGAAAAATGATTCTACGAAGGCACTTTGAAAGTGAAATATGTCGATGCTCACGATGAGCTGTCTGTGGTGAGTTATGGAGTAAATGAAAGCTTCACTCCATAGAGAGCAATAACGATCAGGTCGACTCAATGTGTTTCGTCAACGAATCTTTACCGTTGAAATCGTTTTGAGCACTGAATAAGGTCTTCACAATAGAAACTAGAACCAGTGGAAATGGAGTCCTCGACTGGGTTCCCCTCTTCATCCACAAGTTACAAGGAAGAGCTATCCAGCAAGTCGGACTTCGCCCAATTGTCATGTCCATTAGTTGCCTTTCCATTCATCATGGAAGTCGTTTTTCTGATAGTCAGGAGTGATCTAACACTTCCACCACCAGAAAAGAAATCGTCCGCCATTTGCTCCATTTTTCCAATGCTCGGAGTTATGAGCACGATATCGAAAGCGAAGCAAAACTGTTCAGTTGTACGTCGTGGACCTTCACTCCCATGTCTTCCTATTCTTGGAGAACATTTTGCTGCGCTCAAAATGTTCTTCAAAGTTGGACAGCGGACTATGGAATTGACAAGCAGTTCTCGATTAAGCGTTTGTACGTAGAGAGCTCTTTTTTCGATGAACCTCAAAGGTTTCTATGTTTTCCATGAGCACACATTTACTTGATGTCTCAATACTCGATGTAAAGCTGTCAATATATACCCAGAGGAGAGACAAAGCTCTCCTCTGGGTATATATAGAGAGTGTTAGTTAATGTTCAAGGTGTTCAAGGTGTATGGTAGTGCAGTAAGGAGTTCAAATCTGTTCAACTTCTCTCTGAATCATTAGCTTGTAGAAACGTTTTATTGAGCATTTTACCGTTACAGCTCTTTATAATTTAAATTTTTAAGTGGTTACTTTGAAGCCATTAATGTCTGAAAGTGAGAGGTCATTGTGAACAATTATAAGCAACTCAGATGGTATTCTTCACATCATTGATGGTACACTAGCATTAAATACAAGTGCAAACAACGGTTTAAAAAATATGCCGCTTGACGCGCTTAGCAACTGCACACTCCGCCAGACCTTCTTCCAAGAAATTGGAACCTGTGTCGATCGACTTGTTTATCACCTGAAAGGCATAAAGGTGGTCTTTGAAGCATATTACAATTACGAACAAATAAAGCAACTAGAAAGCTATGAAATGTAAACAACGTGTCTCGCAATGAAAAGCTGTAGGTAGCAGGATGAATCATGTTGAAAGATGACGTGAAAAGAATGAGGAACAGATGGCTGCTCTAATCTACTTCCGTCTTGGATGCGCCACTCATTCTTACGTCTACGGGCTGTCAGCAATTTGATGCATATCTGCCTTATTCAGTGACATCCGGTGGCAGACCGATACCAACCAGTGTCAGTGTTCCTTCCTTTCCCGACAAACTTGGTAGAAACTCACCTACCCCGAAGGTATGAAGGCTTGTTTATCCTGGGTAGGACGTGAACCAAGAACCCCGAATCGCGGTCTAGACGACTCCTGGCGCCTTCACTAACTGCGCTGCCGCGCTCCACGTGACCGCAGGAAAGGGTGATATTATGCAGTAGCTGAACAACCGTTGTGAATGCGACATTGGATCGGAAGCATTTGACTGCCGATGGCAAGCTATTTGTCCAACACTCTGGAATAATGGATGCTGACGCATCTTCCTCAATTTCTCTAACCATCGTCATGCAGATGATTCTCAAAGTTCTCAAAGAATTAGCGCCGAAGTTGATTTCTAACGCTCGTTTCGTACCACTCCTTTATGAGTTTGTTCACTACACGTTTCGCCACGCCTTCACGGTTGTACTGAGGATCTCCAAAAATATGAATATGCCGGTCGCCTACTTTGCGGAGGCCGCTGATGACTACGACTAGTACAGCTACTTCGCAAACGTCTCATCTTCTCACCAGGACTATGATCATTCTAGCTAACTCTGTTCACACCTCTTTAGCTTCAGAACAAAGTCCTCCTTCAAGGTAGACTCTATTACGATTAGACATTGGACGTCGATTCGAATGATTCGGATCCATTTTTTCGAACCCTGATTAAAGTGATTGTGCGAACAATGGAACTTCTGAAAAGCTCGCGTCTTCGTCTTCTCAATTCACATAGGGTGAGTTTCGCGAAATCGGATTTTCTTACAATTTGTCTGGCTAATTTTAAAGATTTTTCTGATATCCTGTCCAATTCGGATATCCTATGTAAGGTCTAAAGAGAAATTACTTGTTTGGATCACACAACAAATTGTTCTTCTTAGAGCTACTCCTACATGAATGATCTCAAGATCGGAGGTTTTCCAAAAATGCACATTATTTGCATAGTCGTTTTAACGGTGTGTAGTAAATGACGTATCTGAATTATCCGAATATGCGTCGGATCCCATGTCTATTCATTATGCTGTATCTGGAGTCCCACGGCAAGATTCCTCCGTTGTTCGCCTACTTGCCGCAAGACAATTTTTCAAAGAATGTCCCATATTACTTGAATGACATGTTACACAGCTATCAGTCCAGACAAAAAGCTCTTGCTCTCTGCTTGCTCTGCTATTTCTCGAGCTTAATACAGTTGTAGTGTTTAGAAAATAACGAAAATTTATGTTGACATTGGCCTTCTATGTAATTTTATTAACTGCCTACACAGAGGGTAAAAAGTCAGTACAGCTTTGAATGGTTTGGAATTCGCACTATTTCAGCTACAGCACGGAATGTTTTTGGGCTTGTTCAGGACAAAGATTCCCTGGTGCGTCATGCAAAGAGATTATGCCGTGCCCTGCTTTAGTACGTGTCGTTCATATGCTAATTTGTGTGTAGTTGCAAATCCCATTTACAAAGAGCTGTTTACAATGACGACCAACGATGTTGCAGAAAAAGTTGCAGGAACGCGCAGCATCTTCTCAAACGAGAAAATCTTTGTCTTTATGTGCCTTAGATAGACCTAAAAACACCCCTGTATGTAAAAATAAAGAATTGCTAATTAATTTTTAAATTAATATCTTTCTCGATCTTCCTAAAGCATGTCTAGTTTCGCCTAAATAACCCCTACCTCGGTTTAGAAGGCTCGCAATAGCTCACTAGGAGTAGGCACCTACCATCGCGTGCACCCGATTCTGGTTTCTGGTTCGAATTTTCCGCCCAGGCGAACAACCCTCCCATCCTTTGGGGATCGGTTTGGGAAAGCAAGGGCGCCGACTTTTTCATCGGCTAGCCACCTCAAGTCATTGTTTACGCCAAGCACGCACTCAAATCGTATCCACGACTACCCTACATAGAAGAGGACGAATGCGTGGCGCATCCGAAAAGTAAGTGATTAACGCCGTTAAGGCCGTGTGACGTTAGGGGTGTTTTATTGGTCTAACAAACTTGAAACACGCAGTCGGAAATTTGAGATCACCTAACAGTTACTCCCGAGACTTACCTTTTTCCAGCAGTTTAGTCCGTTCACACCGCCTTTGTCGGCGAACATCTTATCCACCCATGTCGTGTTGAAATATGAAGTCTCATAGTATTCTGCTGGATCGCAAATTATCGTTGCTATCGTTAAACGGCCTTTGATGTCTTTGTTATCTCTGAAAGCTGCTTAATTTTCATTTCGTTTTTTGTAAATCACAAGGAGAAAAAATGATTTCTGGAATCTTAGCACTGTCGATTTTTTCTGTTCCTGGTACTCTTAGGTTATTCTGGGCAGCAATCACAAGAAACTGAAGTGCGCCTACCTGTGCTGGTAGGCCTTGTAGAGCGCCACGAGGAAGTTCAGACCAGTGGAGGCACCGCCGCCGATTCCCCTCTCTCGAAGAACATGTGTTGCTGCTGCGGAGGCAATATCCGGCATCTTCATCGCTTCATCGATAACGCTCGGATTCAGGCTGAAATCGAATGGAATGCTTTCAGCGTTCACGTAAGCAGAGCAAGGAATTTGCTTCGAAAGTGTTCATTAGACTGTCTTCGCACACGACAGGTAATACGAGAATTGGAAAACCTTGTACCCAATGAGAAAGTTCTACAGGCAATGAGGAAAAGGGATAAATGATGACGTTAATCAATTTCTTTGAGATGCAATTTAAATGCGGGTTCGGCCTATACAATGCTTGCGGTGGCTAGCCAATTAACATGTCAGTAGTCAGTCTTTCCAGACAAGTCTGATAGTCCAGGCTGCGCCATAAATATGGTCACTCACTAAAAATCGAATTACTCACGAGCAATTGGGCAGGGAACATCGGATCTTCCTCAACAATTTACGAACAAACTAGTTAACAGGCGAAATGGATATCATTCAATGTGATCTTCGCTTGCACGAGTGACAGCCGTCAGACGCCTAGGGCAGCGTGTAGGGCTTAGTGGCAGCATGCTAGGTTGGTTGCTTGCAGAATTTTTTCCATGCTTTTTCTAATGAGGAGCACAGATCGAGGTCGTAGTGTGCCTTTTAGCGCAGGCTTTTTTCTCTAGAAAAGACCAAACACAGTGGTCACAGCATTCGAATCTGGCACGTTTCCTGGCTATTCAGAAGGAATCAAGGCTTGGAAGATTCCTCGCGCACCACTTCTGAATCAGTTTGGACTTGTGAGCGAGTGCTCCGTCCTGTCGAAAGGTCCAGGTTGTATTTTCAATGTGCTGAGCCCAGGGAAGCAACATCTTCTTCAAAATATCGTTAAGGTAGACATCGGTGTTGGTCTTTGCTCCTTTTTTAGCAACAACCAATGGAGTCGTTATGTGGAAGAAATTCGAGCCCAAACCATAAGAGAAACTGCATGAGAGCTTCTGTGAAAGATTTCTTTCTTCCCGCGTGCCTGTTCACCACTTTCAGGCAGTAGCGACGTGTTTTGGCGGTCGAAAGGCCTCCTCCAAATGCGTTCCATGCCTTTCCTTACCTTAGACTCAAATCTAAAAAAAGGATAAAGGACGGCGTTACTCAATCCCTTTTGGGATGCGCCACGCATTCTACTTCTACGGGATGTCGTGGAGGCGAATTGAATGCGTATTTGGCCATACAATGGCTTGCGGTGGCCAGCCTATGAACAAGTCAGCGCTCTATCCTTCCTAGACAAGTCTGGTACGAATTCACCGACCCCGGTGGGATGGAAGGTATGGTTGGCCTAAGCGGGAAATCCGAACCAGGAACCTGGTATCGGGTGCGCGCGACAGCCGGCGCCTCCTCTGACTGCGCTACACGCGCCCTAGACCAAAATCTACATTTATATAAATGTTTTGCGAGTCAACCTCACGGTTTGCTGCATAAGCACGGAAACAATTCGTAGAAGTATTTTACCTGGTAGTTTCTCCATAAATTATAGGCTTCACATTGTAACCATAGCCGATCCCCGAGACTCCAGGCTTCTTCCAGTACTGAGTGCCAGACTCGTTGGTATATCTGAAGCAACAAACATTCATCTGCTTCGTTCACTAGGCACCGCAGCGAATTCCTTTTTTGGTGTCAAACGTTCAAAAACTTAATTTTTCATTGGTATACACTACCTCATCAGGAGGACGAGAAAATTTGTTTTCAAAATGAGAAGTCGAGTTGTGGAAAAGTTGCAATTAGATAATAAATAAAGTGGTTTACTTGTTCGAAATCACGTAGTCATAGAAGAGCGAATACTCGGAGTCGGACAGGACGATCCTTGTCGGCAGAATGTACCTCTTCACGTATCGTCCAACTGATGTTAGAGTGCCTCCTGATAAGCATGATTTCAGTGTCGCCTATGATAGTTCTTATTTTCTCTAGCAATATGCACTACCCCACAATCAGTATGGAGTGAGATATTGCCAAACAGTCGGCGTTTCATACAACAAAATCCAACTAAACCGTGTTTTCTTTTATATTGGACAGCAAAATAAATTCTCATCCCGACATCACGGATGAGTGCTGATAGGTGTTTGCTTTTAGGATGATATTGTGGATGTTCTGTTTGATAGAACAGCGCTTGTAGTGTAAGGCGTATCATCGCTGTCCGGAAAGCAGAGGGTGCGTGTTTAAGTCCGCTTGGCGCAAGAGTTTTGACCGCAACTAAAAACCCTTCTATCACCTTCCAAATTCCGTCAGGTTTTGAGACTTGTATTAAAGAAAGAAGGCACATTTTCGCTGAATTCAAGTCCATAATAAACGCCACACAGCTACTGATGTGGCGGGTATTTAGAGATTGAGCTGCCTTAAAAGTCTGATGAAAATTCCATCGCTTGAAATGATAAGAAGTGTTTCAAACAGAGTCGTTTATTAACGAAGGTTCACAGATGTTCAAAACAAGCAGTTAGGGCTGGATTAGTAGTTGTTGGTTCAATAGTGGTACCCAACAGTATCAGTTTCGCACATATGTTCTCAATCTGTCCTAGATGTCTGAGTGATGGTGGTCTCAGTTATTTAGAAAAGAGATGGGTCCAACTATGGAAACCACTACGTATGACTCCTATTTCTGCAAAACAAGCCTTAAGGTGGAAAGGGAATAATCAAAACAGAAGTACCTCGGCGGGAGCGCCCCTTCTCCCCCTAAAGTTTTAATGAATTTATTGGACTCGTGTCTCATGAGGTGGTCAGCTACAAAGCCTGTCACAACGATGTCATGCTGCGATCGGAACTCTAGCGCCAGGCGGGACTCAAACCTGCACCTCTTGCTCACCGGGCGGGAATGCTCTACATACGCCATTACACCACCGGCGCTGATTTGATCGACACGTAACGTCCACACCTCGTGGGACGTCTCGATAGAAGTTTTCCAAAGCATTCCCGTACGATCAACAGGAGGTGCATATTCGAGTTTAGCTTGGCGATAAAGCGTTGATCGTAGCGAAACAGCGCTGTATCAGCTTACGTCCTCGGTACCAGCCACTTGAGGCTTAAAGAAACTAAGGTAAAAACCTGTCTTTAGCAGTTTTGGACCCAACAGACATTAGTCATTTATGTCTGGTTTCTTTCAGGACGTATAGCTAGTTGATCTGTGCCTGTAAGGTTCCTTGCCCTTCAACCACCCCAGTCCTCCAAGTATCTTTTGAAGCTACTCGGCAAAGAGCTTTGTCCTTTTCAGAGTCCCCTTCTTTTGGAGATGTCACAGGCTCAGTACTCTCTTGATTTCTGACTAACGGTAGGTCATCACTCATGACGTCAGATATACGAAAAACCACAGTAGTCAAGCCTCAGAAAAAGATGTTGTTGTAAACGTAATACGTTAAATAGTAATTGTTATAGCAATAATTTCGTCCTCCCAAAATTCTAGCGCCAGATGAGAGTCGAACCCGCGCCGCCTGCTTACTGGGCAGGATGGTTTAGGCTACCACACCACCCCTCCCAGACAGCCCCCAACCTCAGTACCAGCTACTTAAGGCTTAAAGAGAGTGGTTTGAATTAAGAATCCCTAAGCAACGCATATCTTCTTCTTCTTCAGCGTTTGTCCCGCTCCGTGGCGGGGTCCGCTATCCTGGTGTCATGACGCCACCTTTCCCGATCCAGCGCTAGATCAGGGTGGACACCAGCTACTTTCAAGTCCATATGTAACGTAAAGGCCGCCACAGACTTCTGCGGCGCCGCTCGGCGGCGCCGCTGCCCTATGCTTAACCATAGGGCAGAGACGCAGAGCTCGCCTCCAGCGGCGCCGCAGAAGTCTGTGGCGGCCTTAAGTCCTCTCTTTAAGCCCAGCGCTGCTTCGGGCGCCCTCTAGGCCGCTTTCCTATTACCTCGAAGTTAAGGCCTATCTTGCGGACGCTGTCTTCCTTTCCACGCAGAACGTGGCCGTACCATCGCAAGCGAGCTTCGCGCATCTTATCCGCTATCGGCGCGACACCGAATTCTGCCGAATAGCATCGTTTCGGATGCGGTCCAGGCGCAACGCAAGGCAACCCTAAGCAACGCATATGCTTGGCAAAAAAGCTCCTCCGTTTAATAATGAGCGTAACACGTTGAATAGGTAATTCTGGCGAAAATTCCATGATCTTCCTTGCATCCTAATTGTTCAGCAAAGTTGTCAAGGGGTAATTGATGAAGCCCAGTGCTTGTTTAAAGAGCTTGTCGCGTTTCATTCAATCCTAGTCAGCGACGATGTTGATCTCGTCTTCAGAAAGAGCGGCCACTAACACCGTAGTGAGTTCCGAAGAAAAAATTGTCCATGAGAAAAGGTATAACAGGTGCACACGTGTTCGTCTCAAAATGGGTCTCAAAGTCACTTCGATGGAGTCAATGTCAAATAATATAAAGGATGAGGGACAAGGGTTGGCGCTGGTCAATCCCTTTTGGGATGCGCCATTCTGCTTCTATGGAATGTCGTAGAAGCGATCTGAATGCGTATTTGGTCACAATGACTTGCGGTGGCCAGCCGATGAACAATTCAGCACGCTACCCTTTCCAGATAGGCCTGGTACCAATTCACCGACCCCGAACGGAAGGAAGGCTTGATTGGTCTGGGCGGAAACCCGAGCCAGGAGCCTGGTGTCGTCTGCACTCTAAAGCCGGCACCTCCTCCGACTGCGCTACACCCGCCTAATACTTGTGCTTAATATAGGTTCTATCTAAAGCAAACAACGGAATGTAGGAAGGGAGGAAAATGCACTGAAGGCTGTTCAGCTGTTATAATTAAGGCTGTTTGTAAATTTCAAGTAGCGTCCGAGAAATGTGTAAAGCAGCAAACGTTTAAGTTGGCGAGAAGCATAACATGACTGAATGTCAAAATTTATCACGCCCTTGTTTCGAGCTTATGGAAGCTGAACACCATGAAAGGATTTTCAAAAAAGGTTTCAAATGAGATGAATTCGGACTCGAATGGAGTGAAAGAGCCTGTTGTGGTATGTCGCCCTTTTTTCTCCAGGTGCATTTAATTTCTTAATATTATTGCAATGTGCTAGATAATGCGATAAAAATGGAAACACAAGGGCCGAACACAATTCGTAGTCTACGTAATCGTTAAACATCACTGTTCTACGCAACACAGTCGACAAGCAGTTTTTCTCAAATCAAGGACCTACCGCTGACTACCTCCACACCTCCATCCATCTACATAGTGATGGATTGTTTTTAGCTGTCATAACGATGTTTTGTTGCGATCAGAACTTCTAGCGCCAGGCGGGACTCGAACCCGCACCTCCCTCTAACCGGGCGGGAATGCTCTACGCCATTACACCACCGGCGCCGTTTGATCGAACGGATTGTTTTTATTTATTTAATATTATAATATAATATAGTCGATTACGATTAAATTTTTTTCGTTCATTGGATACTAGACAATCTGGGTCGCTCTAAGCGTTACCTGTGCCAGCGTCGTGGATGAAATAGTCGGGCACCTTCTTTGTTTGGTTCTGGTTCTCCTCCAGTTGCTTCAGTATTTCATGATAAATATTCGTGCTTTCATGAGAGTTACTTCCACCTAAAATGCACTTTCTGCTGAACCCGCTCAGGTTTGATCCCTAATCCATTTCACCAAAAAGTACACGCACTGACTTTCGTGAAATTCCTCGGCATCTTTTGCATTACCGAACTGGTTGATGAAGAAGCCATTGTTCTTCTTGGCCTGATCTTCAGCATGGAAATTTCTGAGTGAAACGTCTACCTTAAAATACAAACTTATGGTCAGTCGCTTGTAGAAATATAAACGATTCTAAACATACCTTGAAAATTTTCCCTCCGTTGCTAGTGATCTGCTCAATTTTTTCGGCCTCGAGATCTTTCGCCACCTGTAGATGTAGCCTTTTAACTTTGAAGTTTATGTATGGATTAGCAAAAGCCTATTTTTTTATAAATAGTCACATAAATCCGCCATAGAGAAATAAACAAACTGAGACATTTCTTGCTGAGATATATTCTGTGGCATCTACTGGCCTAAGGGGTCTATGAGCGCGCGCCGAGCTAACTCCGGGGAGCAGTCGAGTTATTTTGTGGATACTCACCTATGTCAGAAAAAGCTCCTCTAAACCAGGAGTGATGTGGTACAAAGGTACAGCACACATACTGGCATAGACTCTCGAAATGTAGGCTATTCGTGGCGGATTGACAAGATGGCCCCCTAGCTGCCACTTTAGTCCCGTGAGCTTCCTCTCCATCGTGTCTTTAAGACTCGGATGGGTGAGTCATAGATCTAGCTTCTTGCTATGCGCATTGGAATGTTTCCATAATGAATGCTTTGACTAGCTTCGAAGGCTCCTAAATTCTCATCCATTCTTCTCCCAAGGAATCTCACAGTTTCGATCCGCGCATGGACCACATAACATGTGGTGAAGGGAGCACTTCATCTAGAAGATGTTGTTGCATCCTCATTTTACCGAATAGTCTGTCACTGTAACTTCTATTCGGATGTGATATTGTCTTTGTAAAGGCGTAATACGATGGTTTATATTTACACAGAGCCCTAATGATATTGGAGCATGCTTTCAGTGCGTAATGCTTGCAGTGCACCCGGGTAAGTATGGGCTGCTATCTGGTTGCTCGATAATTAATGCCGTTTTTCCCCTAGATGGCGTGAACTGTATATTTTTATGTAGTAGTAATTACATGACATACATTGTTTATACAATAGTATTTTAAAGGTGGGCGAGTTAGCGCAGTCGGAGGAGGCGCCGACGGTCGTGTGCGCCCGATACCAGGTTCCTGGTTCGGATTTTCCGCCTAGGCCAACCAAGCCTTCCATCACTCCGGGGTCGGTGAATTGGTACCAGACGTGTCTGGGAAGGATAAAGTGCTGACTTGTTCATCGGCTGGCCTGCGCAAGTCATTGTATGGCCAAATACGCATTCATATCGCCCTAACGACAACCCGTAGAAGTAGATTGCGCTGGCGCATCTCAAAAGGGATTGAGTAACGCCGTCGTTTATCCTTTTATCCTTTCATTTTAAAGGCTAGTCTTTAGACTATTTTTTGAGAGAAACTGGGCATCATTAATGAAAACAATTTGGTAAAACTTTAAGTTGAAAATGGACAATCAATGAGAGCATTATCGGCATATCTTATCGCTTTTCTTCCGAAAGAACAAAAATGCGGTGCAAGTTCGGAAGAAGCTACGTGAAGTTAATAGTGAGAACTGCCTTACAGAACGGGTAGTACCAGCGTTAGTTTGTTCGTTTTCGCAATGGTAAAAGGCTGAAAGAATTGATGAGATAACTATTTGGGAACGTGAAGACACTGACATGTCCTTCGGCTGACCACCGCATGTCAATGTGCTGGCCAAATATGCATTCAAATCGCCTCCATGATAATGCGTAGAAGTAGAACGCATAGCGCATCCAGAAGCAGGAATTAAATAACGCTGTTCCTTATCCATTATTCGTATAAACATGGTGCACCTTATAGCTTTTCTCTGGACAGAAGGAATCTTAAGGTACGAAACGTTGTTGAACAGTGTGAACTTAGCTTCTGAATGGCCGAAGTTGTGAGCTTGAAACTTTGACGGCATTGAGATAGAATAGGAACCGCCTAAAGATTTTGGGAGGAAAAACAGCGCAATTTCTGTCCCTGGTGAGTTTTGAATTGTTATTAAGCAGTTACACCCTTTGAAAAATCTGAATCGGCAACCATACAGTAGCTGGGCAGGAGAAGGTAGATGAGAAGTCACTCCTCCGGGAGGGGCTGTGCCTAATGCTATGTGGCTGTTGCCACTTCCTGATACCCGCATGATCGCAGAAAACTTATAGAGAGAAACACAATTTTATTAACACGGAATTTTATTTTAACACGGAAAAACTACCGATGCGCTGTAGAACACTAGTTGAACGAAAAATAGCCAAGAACTTACAACGGCAACGTATGGCAGTCCGATAAGGGTGCACATATACGCTTCGCTGGCACCCGTATTTCCAGACGTTGAGTCGTAGACTGTGCTCTTGCTGTTTACCTGAACTCAAAATAGTCAAAATAGCCTGACTTTGTATAAAATAAGGAACATACTCGGGAGAAGGTGTTGCTCACGAACATAGAATTGCTTTTAACTCAAAAATCACGTACATTATATCCACGCCTTTTGCCACTACGTTGGTAAGTTAACGCTATATTTGTTGAGAAAACGTGATGCATTAATTTGATCGTTCAGCTGACGTCAAGTTTCAGGGTCACATGTAGCTCAGACCGCATGCAAATTTTACCATGGACGTAAATTATTGATGTCCTTTTTTCGTATATTTAAAAGGCTGAATACGAAGGAATACTGCAGGTTCCATCAACAGTCATGATTACCATTGTAATCCGACTTTTAATGACTACAGTTAAGCAGTGATGGCACATGATAGTACAGTCAGAGAAAGTCTCCGATATCAGGTAGCTAATTCAGATTACCCAGTCCAGGCCCAGCAAGCTTTCCATCTATTCGGAGTCGATGATATCAGCGCTACACCCATCTGGGAAGAATAAAACGCTGACTTTTCAAGACATTGTATATGTCAGTTACGATTTCAAAAAGCATCCAAGACATCCCGTAGAAGAGGAATGCGTGGTACACTCCAAAAAAGACTGATCAGCGCTATTTTTACCTTGTATTCCTCATGCAGTATTGCGGCAGTAGACAAGTTTGTGAACAACTGCATTTTTCGCCCTATTCTGTGGCATTTGATGGCATCAAAGAAAGTTCGGACATCGAAGGAACAGTTGCAACGCCGCTGATTTCGTTTTCAACGCGCGCTAACTTTGCAACTTCATGCGATTTTGTGAGTTTTATTCCTCATTTCCTGTCCATGTTAGTCACCTTAAACTACAAGAAATGAGAAAGACTGCCGAGAAGAACTTTTTTTTATAGCCTTTTGTTCTTTGCGTAGCTTCCTATGCCCCAAATCGACTCCGGAACATTGCAGATTGGCTATGGAGCAGTTCGTTTCGAAATCGGAATGGAATGTCCTCCTATCGTACGGAAGCACCACATCATTGAGCATCTTTATTTAAACTTGGGCTACGGTAGTAAGTCAGAAAGAGGAGTGCGCAGTGAAATACCCAACAGCGTCACCTCACATCTGCAGTACACACACGTACTTTATACAAAGTAGCTGGAGCTTACTGGAGCGGCTTCAATTTTGTCGACGTTCTACATCACGTACTCTCTATTACTCTAGAAGGTGTTACTAAGTGTTCTTGGACAAAAATTATTCTACGCTTCTTGCAGACTTTTCTAAAAGATGATCGCTTAGGTCTGGACGATGTCCGCATTCAAAAGCGTTAAGGTCGCTTCGAAACGTGTCCGAGTTTGAAAACTGTCCCATTTGATTCGAAAAATGACCGGTTTGACGTGAAAACGGTATATAAGACTGTTTCTACTAAAAAAGATGAACACATGCTCCCATGTGCTTGATGTCGAGACCGATCATGTTTTTCTCACAAAAACCCATAGGACAGTTTGATTGCTGCTCCTCATCTTCCAAGCCTGGGAGCAACTATAGGAGGGGTTCCCTTTGTATGCCCTCCAGATTCCTATAGATGCCTACGTGTATTTATCCGTGCCTGGTGTTTTATTTTTTTATTTTTTGGAAAATTCTCAATTTTTTTGTGGAAAAACATGACTGGATCCAACTTTCTAAATATGCATCCGAATCCGTATTTTTGCGTTATTTCAAATCATAATAACTCCTTAGCCACATAATTGAGTCATCACTCTTCGTTTACGTTTTACTCATTCAGGCCACCCAAAGTCATACCAAGAAGTCGTTTGACCGATTTGTCATGACTCGAGTAACGACCGTACGCTTTAGCTAAAGCAAGAACGCTCGGATGTTGTTGCCGAGCGGGTGCTTCTTACCAAATCCTAAATAAATGGCGAAAATCCCCTGGCGTAGCGTGGATGCAGAGACTGAAAGAGCGACTCACTTTACCCTCAATGACAGCCCACGCCAGAAGAGCCCATGAGAACCTGTGCTTGAGCGTCTTCGTCTTCGAGGCAGTTTCGTTCTTGAAGAATATGTCCGCGTTCGGAAATCCTTTCGGCTGCAACACTTGTATTTTACCTTCGCCTCTAATGATTTGTGTACTATTTAATTTATGGAGGCGCTATGATGAATGAAGTGCATCTTCACCTGAAACTTTACTAGAGGGGTGTGCCCCATGGACCTTCGCTCCTTCCATAGTTTCTCGATCGCTTGTTCTCGCCATTTCTCCTCTTCTGAAAGAATATTTATTCATATCTCTGTTCTTGCGTTTGAGACTGTTTTGATCATGTTAGAGCAATTGGAAATATGAAATTATTTTACAATTTTCTTAGAAGCTTCCTCATTTTAAGCATAATTCTACTACAGTGTGTCTCAAAAATGTGAGCACGGTGCATGTCGCGAAGGTGAGCAGCATTAGTAGGTGGGAGCGCGTCAGTCAACAGTAACCAAACAGAGCACAGGCCGAACACGTGCCCGCCCATCAGGGTATCAACTGTACAGGGTGCGTCAAAAGTTCTTGGACACATGTAATTGACCGCTCAAACGGCTGTTTTAAAGCAAATCAGACGACATTCATAAAATTTATTACAATTGACCAGGAACTTACAAAGAAGCGGTTAAATTCGAAAATGGCCTCCTTTAGCACGAATACAAGCCTTCAATCGCTCGGGAACGCATCCACGGCAGAACGCATACGTCTTCATCAATCTCCCCCCAGGCTTTCTTCGGGGCTCTTTGAAGTGAAGCAGTGTTCGTGTGTGATGTTACATAGGCCTTACTCTTCGGTATATTCCCAGATTGTGTAGTCCATTGGATTGAAGTGCGGGCTGAGCGGGGGTCATTCTTCGGCTGAGATGAAATCCGGAAAGTTGTTCGGCGCAAAACTTCTATACCACTTTAGCTTTATGAGCGGGCGCAGAATCTTGATGATAGCTCCAGTCGCCTATTCTTTAAGGCGCAGATTCCCAAGGAAGCATACCTTTCTTCACGATGCCCTCCAGATAGTTTAATTGTTAGTTTTTTTTTCTTGGACATGTTAGTTTCTTCATTACAGCGCGCAAACCATTAGCCATCTTGAACAAAACAACATTCAGGCACGAAAAATTGGTATAGAAGAGGGTAAGGGTAGGACAACGATACCACATAAAACTTTGATTGAGGGAAGCGCATCATCCCATATAATGAGCCTGATTGGTTTAGGCGCTCCCACCTACCAATGCTGCTCACCTACGCGACATATATCAGAATTTTTCTTACGCATGACCGGTAGGGATGGCATCACGTATTCGCCTGAATTGTTGTATTTTACTCTCTACTGATTGTGTTTTGCTTGAATACTTGTCAGAATGTCTCCATAATATGGCCGTGTCGATTGATTTGTGCCTTTTTAAAGTTAAGAATTTAAAAACATGTTTTGGTTTTTGGCGAAATGAATGATATCTGAAAAAGCAGGTACGGTTGTTAGAAGCTTCTAACATTGGTGCTAGTAAAACTTTTGAAGATATTTGAGACTCAAAAGTACAGAATAACAAAACTCTGTGATGTGCGAATGGTCAAGACTGGACCACGGACACATCTGAAACGTTACACTTCAGACCGGATTCGTTGTACATGCGCTAAATGCTTGTTGCAATCATGTTATTAATTGCTCACTTTAACTTGTACTGTGCTTTTTTCACTGTTTATAACTTGACAGTGCACCTGTGGCAAAATGCACGGTTTCCAGAAGAAACATAAGCGCTATGGGAAGCAACATACCATTGCTGCTAGTGAAGGTTTTGTAGATGCCACATGATGTTGTAGTGCACTGTCAATTTCCAAACGTTACAAGAAGCACAGTTGAGGTCAATATGGTCAATTAATAACAAGCATTCAGGCCATGCACAACCAACGAAGTCCAAGATGAAAGGTTTCAGGCGGGTGCATGGCGCAATCTTGACCATTTGTGCGTGGCAGAGTTCTTTATCCCACACTTGCATATGTATACTTTCGCATGAATATCAAGCATCTTGAAAAACTTCACTAACAGCAATGTTAGAACCTAACATTTTTAGAATACCCTGCATTTCAGTGCAAGCTGAAGTGTGTTTTTATGTTTTCAAATCTGAAAAAAGCGCAAATCAATTGATACGCCCACGTTATGGAGAAATCGGGAAAAGTATTCAAGTGAAACACATTCAGTAGAGTGTAAAATGTAGGAATTCAGACGAGTGTATGGCGCAGTCCATATGCTTATATGTCAGAAAATTTTTACTTCCTTACGCTTTCATATGAGCTCTTATCCTCTTCAGTACAGACAGTAACCACCAGCAAAATTATCTCCTTTCAAACAGTGCTTACATTTTTCGGGACATCTTGTATTTCCAAAAATTATAACACGCTCCAACTTTTATTCTCTGCATACGGTAAGGTTAAGATTACCATATACATATACATATACGTAATATAGACCATATAATCGTAATATAGACCATACAAATCGTTAATGTGGCTTATAGGAATTCGATAAGGCACAAACCAATTAGGAGCACCGGACGAGCGTATCACCAAGAGGGGTCGCGTAGTGTACAGTTGCTGAACTAAACGGCTGGCACGTTTCCGACCCCCTCATCTAGGCCACACTAACGACTTGTTCCCACATTTGTACCAGAAACTATGCACATTCAACGACGGTGTAGGAAATATGTATGATGCACACCTAAAAAGCATGCTGACCGCTCCTTCATCAAAAATGACAACACAGGTTTTACAGGAAACCCCTTACAAGGAAAGGTTCCCTAACTCAAGGTGAGCTTTTGCGATGCCATTTTGACAGGATATAGGGCCATGTGCGTGGAGATTCTTGATTTTCTGGGCGTTGCATACAAGTCTTCAGCTGTTTTTCGTATGCGACGGCCGCATAGAATAGGCCAAAGCTTGTAAAAGTTGGCCTCCTCTCTATTCGATTTCAAGCTAACGCAATCAAACGTGCCCCTCGTCTGCGCTTCTTTCCCTCTCAAAGGGGCATTTATTTCAGCCTCTCACTCACTAGAGAGGGGAGAGAACGCAGCCGAGATGAACGTCCAAGCAATCGAGAGTTGTCAACTGGTGACTGTGGAGGAGACAGTTCGCTGTCTCAACACGGTCACTAGTTACCACCTCCATATCCAAATACCAGCAACGGAACTGATCCCTCGCAGCATAGTGGTCGTTTGGAAAACTGCTGAAATCTCGCAGAAAACGACATTCCAAGCTTCTCTGCCTTCTCTCGAATATTAGGTCGTTGGTGAAGAATTGTATTTTTTGAATTTGGAGCTTTGCCAGTATAACTATGACGTGGTCCTTCTGAATGAAACATGGCCAGCCACTCAAATGGAATTAAATCCTCTCTTAGAAATATCATGTTTTCAATATACAGGAGTAAGGTGTGATCGTAATCGCAAAAAAGGCGGAGGCGTACTTCTTCTTGTGAAAAACTACTTACCGTGTAATTTAATTTTCCATGAATCAGCTGGTGATAGGTATCAACTACTGGTTTGTGACGTTGGACATCACTTTGACCTGTTCCGTGTTGTAGGAGTGTATCGGGCACCAACTTGTGACGCTACTAGCTTTGCCCAACTTGCAAAAGCCATCAGTGATTTTTACTAATGTTGCATTCCAAGCATTGCTTTTGGTGATTTTATCATCCCAGATTAATACTCAACGAATGTATGTCATATGTCAGGTGTCTTTTACGATATGCTCGAATCTCACGGATTAGAGCAACTCGTACCTTCCCCAAATAGAGGCAGTACGTTCCTCGACTTAGTCATGTGCAACAAACAAGACCTTGTCGATGAAATCTGAGTTGGTCACCCTTAGTATGTAGTGGTGATGCTACAGTAACGTTTCACATTTCTTTTGATGTTGATCGCCCAACATTTGAATGGAAAAGGAACTTTGGTAGTGTAAACTATGACGACATTGAGAATTTGGTCGTCAGTGCCGAGTGAATAGGAAGTTTGTACCATCTTGGAACGCTAAAAGATAAACATGAGACTTTTCTAAGCATTATGCGTCACGTTGTTGAAATATTCGTTCCTTTTCGAAAAAGAAGAAGGGGAGAAATAAGGCTTCCGAACTACTTGAAGAGAATGGGTCAGCAACGCATGTATTATGTGATATGTGGCCTCCGCAACGAATGACGTAAATGACTGGAATAATTACGCAGCATACAGCAACAAGGTGGAGAAGGCCATTCTGAGGTGTAATGCGTATTTAGAGAATAAAATCCTCGAATCAGAGGACAGAACCAGTTTCTAAAGATATATTTATTTATTTAGATACAAGTGCGAGAGACGCCTAACGGCGTGTCACGCATTTGCCCGCTTCGCGGGGTTATAGGTTTGCGCTTTTTTCTCAGAAAATACTCTCATACAGAAAGTACGTGTGATGTTTCAAAACAATTTTGTTAACAGAACAACAAAAAGACAACATTTACTGCAACGTTGAATACAACGTTTGGTTTCGACTTGAGTCCTGGTGTTAACCAAATTTTCAGATGGGACTTCTGTCGAACTCGCGAGCACGCCACGTACAGTTGACCAAGAGAAAATACTGGACTGGGGAGACATACTCAGAGGCGTAACTGTCGCGGGTAAACTTTGCCGTTCAACATGGGATAATGATGAGTTCTGCATGCGGACGGTCGTCGTACGACGGCGATGTGACCTCTGCTTCCTTTCTTTTCGATCTTCTGACTCCAGACGGTTGTAGTGCGTCGAAGGGAACCCGTCTTCTGGATTCAGGCACTCAGTTTCGCGCACAGACGCCGTTGTGTCAAGCAGGATGAGGCTGCGCTTCCTCTGCTGCAGCAGCATCTCATGCTCAATTCTGAATGCGATCCCTCGTCGTAGGACGACGGTGTCTCCTATTTTGACTCCAGAAGGTTGTGGTGCGACGAAGGGAACCCGTTTTCTGGATCCAGGCAGTCAGAAACGCGCGCAGATGCCGTTGTGTTAAGCAGGAGGAGGCTACGTGTCCTCTTCTGTAACACCACCCCATGTTGAACGGCAGACGTTGCCCGCGCGAGATACGCGGAGGCGTCGCTAGGGGTTCCATGAGATTGCGCGTTGTTCTATGGGGCGTATCACAGCTAGGTTTCCAACCTGAGTGAGATACGCTTCATCATTAGCAGGGCAGGGTGCAAACTCAATTATATAGTGGTAGATATCACCCACCCAATTTGATAGTAATGGCTGCCCTAATTCATCACCATTTGACAAGGCTATCTGCTTGCCTCGCACTTAAGCACTTCAGCAGACCTGTGAGTTCGTACCCTTCAGCACCTCAAATACAGGGTGAAGGTCTGTTTAGTTCGAACTCAGTTTCTGCTCGCTCCTTTCCACAAGTGGACACTTCAACATGGTTCCACAAAGAGGAGATTTATGATACTATCTCAAAATTGTCAAGATCCTACCCTTTCTCTCTTGACTAAATTCTACTAGAAGAGTCTCAGGCGTAGGTCAAAACGGGCGAAATGGATAGTAGTGCGCGAATCTCCACCATTCGCATAGTAGAAAAACATGTTTCGTTTTTGCTGAGTCCCAGATCCAAAAGATCTGCGGGCCCCCGAAGGGGGGATGGGTTACAGCAGCGACCGTCAGTACGTGCCCACATCCATGCGTGCGCGTGCTGTTGTATGGGACGCGGCGAAAGGCTCCGCGGCAAGCGAGTCGGTGGCTCAGCAGGGTGCAGGGTTACTTTAAAGGTGCCTGGTCAGATGCTCGACTTCCGTGCTATGCAATATTTGCATTTTTTCATGATTGCCGCTTTCTTTACCAATTTGTTTCCTACACATCTCCTACATATTTATTTCACTCTAAATTGTTAAATAAGGTTCGTGCGGCAGGTGGCAAAAACGGTGACCATACCTTACCATTAATCACCTTCACCTACTGTAATTTAACATACTCCAGCGTAATACGGAAGACAGATGTCAGATTCGTGATCACCACTCCAAATAACCTCCCCGGGCAAGGTTTGGGCAAAGTCGGTGATTATGACCTCGACATCTACAGTCACCCGTACCTGCTGTAACCCATACCTCTTGTAAGGTAATTGTTTAACATTCCCGGAAAACACAAAACATTGTATAATTCAGGAACTGAGAAAAGTGAGTGAAGCACAGCTCAAAGAAACCTCTATTTGACAATTTAGAGTGAAGTAAATGTGAAGGAGATGTGTAGAAAGTAAGATGATTTAGACTGTCAGAGGGCATGACTTTCACGACGCTACTTTCACGACTCCAGAGGTCCAGAACAAGTGGAAAAAATTTTTTCGCCCAAGCCTTGTCAGGAGGAGCTATTTGGGATGCTGATAACGAATCTGACATCATTTTTTTCAAATTTCGGCCGATTACGGTAGGTTACGGTAGATACCGGTGACGGTGCAATAGTGTACTCCCAATTTCGAGAGTCCTCTTTGGGTAGCTCTTTGGGTTCAAGGACTCAGCAAAAACGAAGCATGTCTTTCTACTATATGGAGGGTGAGATTCTCGCAGTGCTATCCATTTCCCCCATTCAGACCTACGCCTGTGACCTTCCCTGTTAAGTTTCATTGACAATATTTTAGGCCACATAGTTTATCCTTTAGAACATATTTTCAACCTCAGCATCACGTCCAAGGTGTCCGCATTTAGAGGATCACAGCGCGATTTCAAATAACCAATTTGGTTTTTTTTTTGAAAGGAAGATCTGTAAGAAACATTAATCCTCACGTTTCTGAATGATCGGACCGAAGTTATGGAAAATAAAAATAGGATGGATGTAGTATATTCTAGATTTCTCGAAGGCTTTCGATAAGGTTCCAGTTCCAAAATTGTTGCACAAAATGAATGATTGGTATTCATCATAGGATAACTGAATAGAATTAAGATTTCCTTACCGGGAGAACATACCAGGTCAAGGTCGAAGGACCACAATCTTCCTTGTTCAACGCCTGCAATGGTGTTCCACAGGGAGGAGTGCTCTCATTTCCACATTTCCTTCTATGCACTTATGAGATTCCAGATACTATCGCCGGATTGGGGGTGACTTGCAATATGTAGGCTGATGATGTCGAAGTATAAAAAACAATCAAGGAAGACGAGGATACTCACAGTATCCAAGCGGCACTTGACTACATTGGTAGTTGGGCTAACCGGTGGGAATCCCCACTTGCGCCGGAGAGATCCTGTTGCTTACTATTGGGGAATAATGGAGAAAGATTACTAGTTTATAAGTTACAAGCCACTGATCTCAAAGTGACTGAAGATGTTCGAGGCAAGGGTTTCTTAATAACTAGAATACTTAATTTTGATAAGATGATTTCTTCAAGGTCCTTAAAACTAAAAAATTTTGAAACGCTTCTTCGGGCCTATGTAACATACGTACGCCCCGTAGTTGAGTCTGGAGCCACAGTTTTTAGCCCTTCCAAGAAGAGGGATATCGACACGCTGGAAAGCGTTCAAAACTATTAGGTTGTAACGAAATAAATGGCACTGAACCACTGTAAATTTAAACAGTTAGTATCTTGGCTTGTAAGCAAGTTTATTAATCGAAATAAAAACCTTTTGATTCTACACATCTCTGCCAACGTGACACAAGCTTTTTTATCCCAGTAGCATAAAAATCAGAAGTTCTGGAATTGGCGAAATCTTCGAAGGCACTTTCGGCATCCTGTTGGTATTTTAATATTTTCCCTACCAAGAAGTCGCCAAGATGCTTGGTGAAATGGTAGTCTGTTGGGGAGAGGTCGGGAGAAAACGGAAGATGTGGTAGAGTTTCAATGCTCAGCTCATTCAATTTCTGCAACGTCATTCGTGCTACATGGGGGCGAGCATTGTCGTGCAGAAGGAGAACTCGCCTTCGGTTTACCAAGGATATCCTTCAACTTTTTCATCATTTCTTCAATTTCAATGCAGTACTTCTCTGCCGTGATGTATTCACCGGGAGAGAGGAAGCTGTGGTGAATAATTCCCAGCCAACACCACTATACTGTCACCATTACTTTCTTTTGGTGCAATTTCGGCTTCGCAAAAACCTTGGGGCTCTCATCGCTGTCCACCCACTGTGCCGATCGTCGCCTGTTGTCGTACATTATCCATTTCTCGTCACAGGTCACGATGCGATCAAGGAATGGGTCCGATTCGTTCCGTAGAAGCAGTGCGGACGAGATCTCATATCGTCGGTTTCTTTGCTCCTCAGACGGCTCGTGAGGCACCCATCATTCCAGCTTTTTGGTCTTTCCAATTTCCTTCAGATGCCGGGCAGCTGTGTTGTGACTGACGCCAAGAACCTTCGCTATCTCCCTGGTACCTTTGTGTGGATCCTCCTCTACCACATCTCTCAGCTTGTCCTCATCAACATCACTATGCCTCCCACGACCTTCATGTTCTTCCAAGCTCTCATCTCCATTCCGGAACTTCTGATACCAACGATACGCCGTCCGTATTCTGGAACATCCTTGACCGAATGCGGCGTTGATCTTCTCGTCCGCCTCCTCAGCTGTAGTGCCCAGCTTGAATTCATACAAGTAAATGCCTCGGATTACCCTTTTCTCCATCTGCAAAAAAGTCAATAAAACTCTAAAGTTTTCCCACTTTTACATAGAAAATTTGGTACTCACCGGTAGAGCAAAGTTTGCGCTTCTAAATGATATGCCACATGTTACGGTTTGCTCTTGATCAAACGCGTAAAGACGCGCCAAAAAATGGCGCGAGCCAGTGCCATTTAATTCGTACAACCTAATATTTCACATGAAAATTAATAATGCGGTGCTTTGGCTTAAATTCCTCGCTTATCCCAAATGGAGAAGAAAGAAATAGGTTGATTGGTCTAAAATTCTGCTACATATGGTAGAAGGAAGGTTGCTGACCTGATAGCGCTTTTAAAGATTCCCACTGAAAAGCCTCACATAAGCCCTTTCCAACTTTCCCGAAGCAAAGTAATAAGAACAAGAAGTGAACTCCGCCTACGTGTTTGCTTCAAAAACCACGGCAAGATCCACAATTTTGACATACAGAAGCTTACGCAAGCTCAACTTGCTGCTTGTGGACAAGGAGCACCTTTGAACCTTATCTTTGCGTAAATCCCAGAAATTCCTGTTGATTAGTTATTGTAGTAGTTGCTTTCACAGGCAAACCTTCTTCTGTACCTTCTAGTACATCTGATTTGCGTTCTGTGTTCTACTGTTTTCCAGTACTGCCTTAATTATTTTCCTTATTCTTTTTCAAGCGTGTGTGCCATGTACTCGCATGTATGAATAAGTAAATGAATAGAATCATTCACTCACCTGCAGATGTCTTGTTTTGGAGTGGAGCATGATGAAGTCTGATCTCAGTCGGATGAGCAGCGCGTAGGGATGCGACGGTGACCAGGAACACCGCCACCTGCAGCAGCATCCTGAAGACGATTAGAGGTAACGTCACTTCGGTAGACAAAGAAGTTCATCCGTTCATTCAATATTTGCATTCACTTGTCAGCTGGTGTCTCCAGCAGTCAGTGCAAATGCGAACACAGGAAAAAGAGCACGTTGCAACACCGCTAGGACTTGAGAAGTACAGTCGCAAGAGAAGCCCACAGAATGCGTGCGGGTCATCCAGACTCAGCTCGTCGACTCCACTTCCTACCTTTCTATGGGTACGTAGATGGCATGTCAGGTAAAAGGCAAAGGCTGGATAGTTTCCCGCATATTATGCAAACCAATTATTAAAACCAAGTAACCAAAACCAATCAACTTGGACACCTAACAAGTTCACGCTTACGATAAAACTGAACATCTCACAATTCAAAACGTGTTTCTTTCACATTAGAGACACTCTGAGATAATTAGAACATCTCTTGTTCGAGGAGAATCTGATTCGGCTTTGTTTGACTTTTTTTAAACCACTTGCTCCAATAAGTGAAGGCATTGTTTGCAATTTTATAAAAAAAAATTTTGAGAAAATATTGATTAAAAGTTCGCTTTTGAGCTACATAACAGCTTTTTTGACACAAGAAAAGCATAAGTCGCTCCATGCATTCGAGTAAACGGTCACGATGTTTATTTGCTAGATAGTGTTAATTCTGCTTACTTGAAAGAGCGACATAAAGATATGTGTATTTCATGCAACTGTTCTTGTTATACTCTGTTGTTACACTCATTTCCCACTCTGTTAGTTGACGCAAATAAAATTTCTGCTATCAATCAAATAAAAATCGTTACGAATCGTCGAGCGGATGGCGCGGCCTCCTCTTTTAATACACTATATGATTGCTACCTTCAAGCGCTCTGAAACTAAATTTAATTCATTTTTTGCCGCAAAGATAAAATTTTATACAATTGAATTAATTAGTTAATCTGTGGTATTAATTAAATTTTAAGTTAACAGGCGAATTAAAAAGTAGAAAAGAAATCATACTACTTTTTTGAAGGAAAGATTATTTTAACCACCTGAAGGATGTTTAAAAAGCTGTACATTTTGGACTCAGAAGTGTTCAGGTTGACGTGAAAATAGAGTGTTGTAGGGAGCAGACGGCAGGCCGCCGCTCAATGGAGAGCATGCTAGGCGAGAAGAAAGGCTGCCCGAAGGATAAGATCTGCTCCAATCACTAATCTCGTTTGGATGACGTTTTGTTTAGGTTAAGGACAAAAACAGCTCCAGGGACCCCCTCCGTCTGCTCTGCGTCCTTTGATCAGTTTGGCGCCTCTCTCAGAATCTTGGGCCTACGGCCTTCATTCGAGTCTCGTCGTCGTCCGTAGACTCCACCGCTGTGGTTGATCGTTTCTTTGATTGTTTCCTGTTTTTTTATTGTGTACTTTGCCGATAAAACCTCTTTGTTCTCCTGTGTTCGCGTTGCTGTAACTATATCCGCTGTAACGGTCGATATCCTCAGCCCTTAGACTTCCGGTCCACTACATGGGGGCCGATCTAAACTAAATAATAGGTGAAAGATATCGATTGCCGGTGGACAGGCGGGGTGCCGTGCTGAGTGCTGGTACCTGTTCGCCTACTTTGTGGCACTGCTTCGTCGCTTCGTGCAGTGTTGTTGTGGAGTTTAGCTGTTCACCGTAAAGCAGGGGTGACAGAAAGTCGTGCCAAAAAGTAGGGGTACGAAGAGTGTGTCTTAGTGACGGATCGTCGTGCATGAGCGTGTAAGGGTTGTTGAGAAGGTCCAACCTTATACGTGTGCTTTCAGAATGATGGGTTCGGGCGCGGAGAACGATGAGAACAGAATGGAGTGCGACGGAGCGCCGCAGTTGGGAAATAGCTTCGGTGAGGTAAGAAGTAATGGAAAGAGAGGACTGTGCGTAGGTGTGTTGAGGAAAATGAGAAGAAAAGTGGGGGAAATTTTAAGTGAATCCCGTATTGCGAAAGATAAAAGGGCTGATGTAGAGAAGGAAATAGGAGAGGCGATTCGCGTTGTAGAGGCGTCCTTAATGGGTGTGGAGTTGAGCACTGGGTTGTCGCAAGAACTGGTAGCGGAAATTGTTGCTGTGTTGAGTCAGAGAGGTATTGAAACGGCAGAGGAGTGGACGACTTATGTAAGGACGATGGAAAGGGATGACGAGTTGAAGTCGGACGTTGCGAAGCTGCAGGAGGCAGCGAGGAAGAGTCATGAAGGACCAGGTAGGGTTATCACCTCACCAATGACTTGTATCGACCAGAGTCAAAATCAGACCAGAGTCAAAATCAGCGTATTTGACTGGTCGACGTTATGTAGAACCCTGGAGGAGTCGTGCGGGGACACCGGAGACTACGATACCAGCAGTGGACGATGCAGGTACGCTGGTAACATACTTGAGGTCGATGGCTTGTGTGAGTCCGGGTGTGTTTAAGGGAGAGAGAAAGGAAAATTTTTATGAGTTTATTAGGAGATTTAAGAGTAAGTATGAGTCGGTGATAAGGTGTGAGGCCTCATCGTTGGATATTTTGGTAGATGATCACTTGAGTGGGAGAGCGAAGAATATGTTCATAGCCTTACCCAGGGAAGTTAAAGAAAGAGGGTTCGAGTCGGTAGTAAGCGAGATCTCCAAGTTGTTGGCCGAAGATTCCACGGCAGGCAGACTAAGAGCTCTGGCGAAGTTGGGAAACTTGACAATGCGCCCGAATCAGGAGGTAGCTGAATTTTGCACTGTGTTGGAAAAATTGGGGAGACAGGCTAACCCCGGATGCTCAGCGGAAGATCGGTCGCTGGAATACGCGCAGATCTTGCTAGCTAATCTTTGTAGTTGGCCGGAGCATTGCCAGCTCGTAGCGGCGGTGCATAGGATGGAACCAAAGAAAGTGTATCAAGAGGAGAAGCACCTGGCGATGAGTATAAAACAATCCAGGAGGATGGTAGGGGCGCACCATAGGAAGGGTAGCAGTGTCACCTGGAAGAATAGAGCGTCGTGGTACCAAGAGGATAAGGATGGCAGAAGCGGAGGCTTAGGTGAGACACCGTCGCGTTCGATTAGGACCACACATGCAAGTGCTAGTGGTGGCTCCACGATTAGAGGTGCAAGGGAGTCGGAGTCGAGCGTAAGGGAGAGGAGTGTGCCGAATGGGCAGAATGAAGTGGAGCGTCCGAGAAGCGGGGCAATAAGCAATATGAATCGTAAGTGCTACAACTGTGCCAAGTACGGACACATTGGCGTGAGTGTTCCCAGCAGTTGGCCAGAGTTAACCAGATAGTGGGAGACCCCTGAACACAGCCAAAGAAGGAAGCTGAGTCTCTTGCAGACATTATTGAAAAGGTGCGCAGCTTAGGGGTTCGCGGTGAGAGGGACAGCTCTCTTGATGAATTAATAGGATGTCGGCATCAGCAAAGATGTTGGAAGGAACAATCGAGGCACTGTTGGATACTGGCTCTATGATAAGCATTGTCTCTGTGGAGGTGTTGGCGAGAGCGAAGGATAAGAGATACGATATCGATTTCTTGAAGTTTTTCGATAAGTCGAAGCTTACGTCCGTGCACGACGCCTCAGGTAATCGAATGGATTTCTTTGGAGCGGTGTATTTGGATGTTGTGTTGGAGGGGGGGGGGAGGTGGAGCCAGCCCAGTAGCGTTCCACATCAGTGTATCTAAAGAGGAAGAGCTGATAATAGGAACGAATGCATTGAGACGATTAGGGGTAGAGGTGTCAGTGAAGAGGGCACGGGAGGAAGGACCAAATAACAGAGTGGCTGTAATGAAGAGAGCGTATATTCCACCTGGAGGTATGCAAACAGTGCAGGTCCGTTGTGAAGGGGATTTGGGAGAAGTGGCCGAGAGAGTTATTTGGCCTTTGAAACGAGGAATAGAACCCGGAGTCTACGCCAATAAGGGTCAGCGCATAGAAGTCCCTGTCTTTAACGATAATGATAAGCCAGTACTATTGAAGGAGGGCGAGGATGTCGGCTATTGGGGTACTGACAAATGGCATGACCGTTGGGAAGATATAATCCTTTTCTAATGGAAACGAGGAGGTACCGAAGGGAAGTGAGAGAATAGACAAGCTATGCGAGCTACTTGGAAGGAATACGGAAGGAGGTGCTATAGAGGGAAAGGTGAGAAGACTAGTGGAGCGTCACGCCCAGGCGTTCGCAGTATCGGATAGCGAGCTATCACAGACCGACCTTGTGGAAATGAAGATAGAAATAGGCGATATTCCTCCTATCAGAATGAAGGCTCGACCGGTTCCGTTAGGGGTGAGACCCAAGCTGAAGGAGCTGCTAGCAGACTTGATAGAGAGAAGAGTGATAGAGCCGAGTAAGTCCGACTGGGCATTTCCGATAGTGTTAGTGGAGAAAAAGGACGGTGCCCTAAGGTTCTATGTATTGATTACAGAGAACTGAACAAGAACATTAAGCTAGACGCGCATCCGTTACCGAACATTGAGTCAGTTTTGCAAAGTCTAGCAGGGAAACGCTGGTTCTCAACATTAGACTTGTGTAGCGGGTATTGGCAAGCACACCTAGCAGAAGGAGATAAGGAGAAAACCGCCTTCATCACGCCGGAAGGGCTGTTCCATTTTCGGGTGACTCCGTTCGGACTGAGCGCGAGTCCGGCCGTCTTCCAAAGAATGATGGACGCGGTGCTTAAGGATCTAAAAGGGGGGAGGTATTTTGTTACATCGATGATGTTATGATATGTACCGACTCAGAGGAAAGGCACATCGGACTGCTCGAGCAAGTGCTTGCACGGATGCAAAAGGCTGGCTTGCGCTTAAAAGCACAGAAGTGTCACCTATTGAAATCAAAAGTCTCCTTTCTGGGACATGTAATAGATAGCCAAGGTGTACATATGGACCCCAAGAAGATTTGAGTGATAAAGAAGTACCCGGCGCCGAGAAACGTGAAGGAGTTGAGGACGTTTTTGGGGATGGCGTCCTTCTACAGGAATTTCTGTTTGGGCTTCTCGAAAATTGCCTTTAGGGTCTGACATCAGCTAAGGCAAAGTGGACGTGGAAGGAGGAACACGAGGAAGCATTCAGGAGGATGAAGGAAATGATAACAAACGCTCCTGTCCTTGAACAGCCTGACATCGAGGGGGAGAGGAGAGAGGCTGTTCTACATTCACACGGAGGATGCGTCTACGGAGGGTCTGATCGCAGTTTTGTCACAGGAAGAGGAGGACAAACATGTGCACCCGATCTTCTTCGCCTCGAAGAGCTTAAGTAAGGCCGAAAGGAGGTACCACGTTACTGACTTAGAAGCGTTAGCCGTGGTATTTGCAGTCAGAAGGTTACGCTTGTTCATATATGGCATTCAAACGGTCATCATGACGGACCATCAACCCCTGGTAGCTTTTTTAAGCGTGCTAATGTGTTGGCAAAAGTGCTCAGGTGGTCGTTAGAGCTACAAAGATACAGCCTTGAGATTAGGTATGTGAAAGGACGTGCGAATGGAGTAGCGGATGCGTTATGTAGAGGGATCCCGGCTACGAGTTCGATGACAGAGTCCTTGGATGGAATTCATGAAGCGGTAGTGAATTCGGTGAACGTTAAAGAAGAGCTAAGTGGCTAGGAGCACTAAGAAGAGATGACCACTTCCGAGATATTGTGAGAGCCGTAGAAGAAAACGCAGATGAAATAGTAAGGTTGCCAGGAGAAAAGCGGCTGCTGAGAACGTCGGACTTTGTTATAGATGAGGGAGAGTTGAAGATATATTTAGAAGACGGACGTGCGGTATGGGTTGTTCCGAAAGAGTACAGATATAAGTTGTTCGAAGAGGCGCATAGTGGCCTGTTCACCGGCCATTTCAGTGGGCACAAGATGTTCAACCGGCTCAGACGAGAAGTGTACTGGCCAGGAATGGCACAGGATGTGTTCAAATGGGTAAAGCAGTGCCAACAGTGCTTTGTCCATAATCCACGCGAGATGCTAGTACCGCCGTTGAAACCAATAGTGACGTCGAGACCCTATGAGGTAGTAGGTGTAGATATTTTGGAATTAGGGTTGACATCGAAAGGCAACCGCTACGCAGTTACTGTCATAGACCATTCCACAAAATTTGCTGCAGCTTATCCGGCACCTGATAAGTCGGCGGAGACAGTAGCTCGTACGTTGTTCGTGAAGTGGATAGCAGACGGGTGTCGATGGTCCACCTCGATTCTGTCTGATAGAGGGGGCGAGTTTGTCAATCGAGTGATTGAGGAAATCACCAAAATAACGAAGATAGTCCACGTGACGACCAAAGGCTATAACCCGAGGGAGAACGGCATTACGGAAAGATTGAATGGTACGGTAGTAGCGATGCTGCGGAAGTCCACGGTAATACCGACTGAATGGGATTCACGGCTTCCGTTTTGTATGATGGCATACAACATGGTGCCGCACAGTGCGGGGGAGAAAGCCCGTATTTCTTGTTACATAGTATCGATCCAGTTTTTCCTTCGGATATCGTGCCGAATGCGGGAGTATCCTGGTATACCATGGACAGGGGGCTGGAAGATTATAAAAAGGAGATATTACAGGCCGTGGCGGAAGTGCATGAGAGAGTGAAGGGCTACAATGAGTAAGTACGAGAGCAAATGAAAGAAGGTATGATATGGAGAATGGCGTGGAGAAGAAAGTGTACCCTAAGATAGGGGACAGGGTGTACGTGATGTCTCCTAATGAGAAAGCTAGAAGTTCGCACACTAAATCGGTATGTGAGTGGTCGGGTCCATTCAGAGTAATAGAGGTGAGTGGAAAATCGGTACTAGTTGCAAGAATTGGGGAAAACAGCGAACCTATCAGAGTGCAGTTCGATATGTTGCGTGTGGTCCCTCCCACTATATCGGACGAAAGAGTGGATGCTAAGCATGCGAGAGGCCTGAAGGGCAGAAGGTCAAAAGTGAAGGTTTGTAAAATTGATAGTGACTGTTTCAGTGCTGTCACGATCAAAGCAAGGACGGACAGAATACACCTCCAATACGCATGCGAGGAAGACTGTTTCGAGAAGCTAACGCTGTCAGATATACAGGGGATATCGTTCCCCGGCGCCTATGGAAGAAGGCCGTTCCGTGACCTGTGGAGTGCATGGAAGACGGCCTCCATCTTCGTCCGGACCGACATGTCAGTGCCGCAGAAGGTCCAGTACGTGAAGGAAGGCGTGGTAGTGCTCGACGCAGCAGCACTATGTGAAATTCTGAGACTTGCCTACAACGCCTGCACAGATTGGACCGAATTTTTGTGCGCCACCAGGAAGATAGCAGCTCATCCAGCGATTGATGAAAACAGTATAACGGAGTTCTATCGCGTGGCTTTCGAAAAGCTAAAGCAGGACCTCAAGGAAGAGTCGCCAGCCGCAAGAAAGGTTAAACAAGGTCCCATTGGATTTGCGGGTCCGGAAACCGCCTGGTTGCTTGAAAAAGATGGACCACGCGGAAGCCTCATCACGAAGGCGGTAACGACGTATGCGGGACTTTGCGATGCTCTGGCCGGTTGGAAGTCGTATGGAATTTGGATAATCGTGTGGCCGATCGAGAACATGGCGCAGGTGCAAGTAATGAAAGAAATCGTGGATTTGGTCAAGAACCACCTAGAAGAGAATGGACGTCTCGTAACCGCGTGGCTGCCGATTACAGAGCCAAAGGAGACTAAATGGAAGACGATGAGGCAGCTCTGGGAAACATTAGATAGTATTTTCCTAGGTGTCGGCGATGAAAATCATGTTGTTGTAACTGCGAGCAATTCTGTGAGAGATGGTAAAGTGTTTGTGGAAGCGGGTAGTCCGGAAGGATGTGCTCAGTATTATGGTGCTTATCCTGGTGTAGGTGCTGCAAAATTGTTGTATGCTGTGATACGTAAGAGAGCCGGAAAGTTCGACCTCCCTGAGTTAGATCGGTCGGTGAGGCCACCGACTAATGGACGGGGGGGGGGGGCGTGTCGGGAGCAGACGGCAGGCCGCCGCTCAAGCGGAGAGCATGCTAGGCGAGAAGAAAGGCTGCCCGAAGGATGAGATCTGCTCCAATCACGAATCTCATTTTGGATGACGTTTCGTTTAGGTTAAGAAAACTAATCAAAGGACGCACAGCAGACCCGCCGTCTGCTCTGCGCCCTTTGATCAGTTTGGCGCCGCTCTCAGAATCTTGGGCCTACGGCCTTCATTCGAGTCTCGTCGTCGTCCGTAGACTCCACCGCTGTGGTGGATCGTTTCTTTGATTGTTTCCTGTTTTCTTATTGTGTACTTTGCCGATAAAACCTCTTTGTTCTCCTGTGTTCTCGTTGCTGGAGTATCCGCTGTAACGGTCGATATCGTCAGTCCTTAGACTTCCGGTCCACTACAATGTTCATTATTGTCGCCTGCGAATTAAGGTGACTGTTGAAAATTAGAATGGAATGCGCAAAAAACTTTCAAATCGGGTGCAACTTTAAAAAATTCACATAGCACAATCCATACTCGTCTACTCAATCAAAGAGTGTTTCTGGCAATTTTCTATGGAATATTCGGTACCTACCTGTCAATATAAGGAGATGCTTGCCACCAATTCTTGGCATAAATAGATGAATAAATAAATAAATAAATAAATACACAGGACTAACTGATTGAGCTCAAGATCTTAAATGAAATTATCTATCTATGAAGAAATAGAATGAATAGGGTTGTAGAAGGCACCAGAACCACATCCGATTAGGTCACTCACAAGGGAAGGATTTTCAAAAGAGACCAAGATGTGACGTCGGAAGTGGTTGAAATGAGAAACGAGGTGTGTGATCCAGCAAATTAACTTAAACGGCATCGATACACTCTTTCCCTGATCTTTCCCTGTCATCTGGAAATCAGAGGACTGCTGGAGGTTTTCTAAAACCTAACACCAACAATGTCCGCCGATGCTCGTGTGGTGATCCTCCTGCTCACGCTGAAGTGTGGACCACCTTTAGACAAAGATCTTTCGAGGGAAGAAATCAAGCTGGCCAGCATACTCAAGGACTTCGAAGCACGCCAACTTGAAGTTGACGAAAACGAACAGCTGGAAGTGGTGAACAGCTGGAAACAAGAATAATAATGGGATCCTCAGGATGGACCGATGGACGTGGACAGGCAAGCAAGCAGTGGGCTCTTGTTTCGGAGGGAAGGGTATGCCTTCAATTGGATTTCGGTTGTGTGCTCATAACAATGGAGGAAGAGACCTGCAAAAAAGGGACAACATCTTGAAGGTAAGCATCGAAGCTGCGGGTAGCTGATGGAGAATGGATTTGTTATAATGACATTGAAGGTCGTGTCGCTGGTGTACCGAATCATGTGCCATCTTCGCGTGGAAAATCTGGATGCTTATGCCTGGTTCAAAGCTGGTTATACGACGTCACATCCTGGTCTCTTTGAAAACCAGAGCACGATGATTTTTCCCGATATCGTTGGTCCATGAAGGGAAGCAAACTGTGAGAAGCCTGTAAGTTTTATACGCAGTCCGCATTGTGACCAGTGCTTCTGTTTCATGCACTTTGTGCTTGTCCATCACTGGTGCTATCATTATGTTGAATAGCTTTCTCATTGTCTTGTGGTTAGAAAACCGGTCAGTAATAAACAAGTCGCAAGAAAGGTTGAATAGCATAGCGTACAGCTGGAGAATGTGCAGGAAACGTCTCAAAATGGCATAGGCGTCAGAATCCCCCAAATCTCAACCAGTCAGTTGAAATGCAAAAAAGCAGCGCAGAGGAACCAAAACCCCAACCTTCCTCGCACGAGGCAACACACTACCACTGCGCTCCGAGTCGCTTGCCGGTAGGGATAGCGGGCGCACAAGACCCCCAAACTCGAGATGCGCTGTATTCCGTTGTAACTTCAAGGTTCCCTTACTCCTTGAGTTTAACGACTTGGCAAAAATAAACACTTCATACCAATTGAGGGGCGGGGTTCCTCTTCCTCTATGAGTCGCTCCCCCGTTCAGGCATGCGCTTCAGACCGTTCCCTTGTCAGACCCATTCCTTTCTGACGATAAGTAAGCGCCGATCACTTTTGAAAAGAACAAAGCGCTGACTTTGTACACTGTCCATCAGCCATACATCATATTTATCACTACTCTGAGTTATCTGTTACGAAATTCTAACTAGTATTTGTAATCTTGCTACCTGTTATGAGGAGTGTTGTGACTTACGATGCGTCTGACAAGTTGTCCATACCCTTTTTGCACGTATTCGTATCTATTAAGTGATTGCAGAAGTATTGGTGAGAGGTTTTTGGAGACAAGCTGGCCACAGTTGTCGCCCTTGTTGGGAACACCATTAGTTATATTCTGCTAAAGGTCCTACAGCTATGCATACTACAAGCCTCTGCACCAGCGGGGTTGGGGTTGGTATATGGAAAAGTTTATTATAGGCCTGACTTTTTGCCCGTTTCGCCGTCTTCATTGGATCAAGGATGGCTTGAATTTTTTGACTTGTGGGCTACCCGACCAGACGCTTCTCGCTCTGTCATTTCTGACCTAAAGTCAAGAACGGTGTGGAGCTCATAACTGCTGAAGATAAACTCACACGACCCTCCACCACTGAGTGTAGCAGTGTCGCTGTCGACTGCAAGTGTCAACGGGAAACTTGTCTAAAACCGAATTCCGGTTTATATGAAGAAGCGTTAATTTTTCGATGAATTTCGAAAATTGTACAACAGACAAATTAACGGAAAATGCCTGTGTTTAATTTCGTACGAGAAATTAAACTGAAACTGCAGATCCTACTATATATAAAAGAGTAAGCGATTGTGTCTGTCAGTCCGTCTGTCCTTCTGGCCTTTCGTAAACGACGAGTAGCAGCCGTCCGGGTTCAGGCGAGTTGTCACCTATGTCATGTAGAGAGGGGCCAGAAGACGTGTCGCCGATGTCGCGCAAATGGCGTCCGAGTTCCCAACATGTGTCATCGGCGTCCGGATTCAGTAGATGGGTCATCGACGTCGTTCAACAGGCGCCTGGGTTCAGAACACATGTCACCGATGTCGCGCCAGGGGTTCCGGTTTCACACGACGTGTCAACGATGTCCGGCTTGAGAAGACATGTCACCGACGTGGTTCAACAGGCGTCCGGCTTCAGAAGAGGTGTCACCAATGTCGCGAAAGGCCTGTCCGGATTCACACAACGTGTCACCGATGTCGCGCCAGGGGTTCCGGATTCACACGACGTGTTCCCAGTGAAGGTGGGACCAGTAATGGGGACCGGTGTAGGACGAGGGTCCAGTAAAGGGGACCGGTGAAGGGTTGACCAATAAAGGAGGGACCAGTGAAGGTGATACCAGCTATGGGGACCGGTGAGGGGGGGGGGGGGTTCCAGTGAAGGTGGACCGGTGAAGGAGTGGGGAGGGGTCTAGTGAAGGGGAGAACGAAGAGGAAGGGACCAGTAACGGGGAACGGTGAAGGGTTGGGGAGTGGTCTAGTGAAGGGGGAATCGGTGAAATAGGGGGGAGGGGTCCAGTGAAGGGAGACCGATAGAAGGATGACCAGAGAAGAGGGGACCAGGTGAAGGGGACCGGTGAAGGTGGAGGGCTCCAGTGAAGGGGAACCGGTAGAAGGTTGACCACTGAAGAGGGGACCAGCTACGGGGACCGGTGAGCGAGGGACCAGTAATGGGGACCGGTGAAGGGGAGGGGCCCAGTGAAGGGGACCAACAGAAGGTTGACCAATGAAGGGAGACCAGATGAAGGGAGGACCGGTGAGGAAGGGACCAGTATGGGGACCGGTGAGGTGGGGAGGAATCCAGTGAAGGGGGAGCGATAGAAGGTTGACCAGTGAAGAGGGCACCAGGTGAGGGGGGACCGGTGAGGAAGGTACCAGTAATGGGAACCGGTGAATGGGGGAAGGGGTCAGTAAAGGGGTGGGGACCGGAAAAGGGTTAATGAATAAAAGGGGGACCGGTGAGGGTGGGACCAGTAATGAGTAACCAGTCCTTACAATCTAACACATGAAATGGATAAGCACGAATACATACATTGGCTGTAAAAGGGGATACAGGGCGCTTCCCTTTTTAGACCTGCAAAGTCTTTGTTTTTAAAGACATGAGAACACGATTCTGTTCCAAAGCAATTGGCAGCTCCCCACCGAATTAGTAGCTGTGGTGGTCTTCTTCAGTTGACCGTTAAAGACAGAGTTTGCCACGGGAATGAGCGAAGCAAAAGTGGCCTTGAATGTTCAGTCCTTATCATAACTCAAACAAACTTCATCCATGCAAGGGCACAAGAAGAAACAAGTTCGGAGAGCGAGCTGGAATAAGCACCTGAGTAGTCAGCGTCTTCTCAGCTAGAGTGCTGCATTGCTGCACTTGTTGCAAAGAAGAGACTGAACTAGTGTGTTCGATCACTTCACCTTCAAGTAGACTGAGCAAAGCGAGATGGCCTTCACTTAACCGTTTTCGGAAACAGTTTGATCGAGTTAGGCGTTATTTCGGCGCATTAGAAGACGACGCAGCACACAGTCGTTTCTTGTTCGGTAGGTTCCTCTCCGTAAGATTTGCAGTTGCATGAAGGTCGAAGGATGGCTTTTGGAGAGCTCGATTCAATTCATAATTCGAGGGTTCAGACAAGGAGAAAGTGTTGCTGATAAAGACAATTTAGAGCAAGTAACAAAGGCAAAGGAGGATTCCCCATTTTAATGGGATGGCTGGACATGGTGATGTTTTGGCGCAGGCGGGACTCTCTCAGTCATTCCGGATGATAGTCTACAAGGTGGCATTTGTTCCTTTTAACCAACATAGCTTCGCATAGAATTATCAAACGCGGAGCGCAGCTTCATTGCAATTCTGATTTGGGTTTTGGTACTGTAAAATTATGTCGAAGAAGGCTGGTCGAATGATGCACACCCTAATCATATGCCCACGAATAAATTCGGTACTTCACCTATCAATCGCTTCTAGGTCGCATGTGAACCTATTCTTAGAAATGCCATCATAATTTTTAAACAAATATAAGAGAAAAATCGCCAGACGGAATCTATGCAAAACAGCTTCACAAAAAAAAACTCGGGATGAGGGTACATAGGTCTCCACCGCCTTCGAGGAACAGATTGTTCAATGCGCATTCCTTTGACTGCTGTGAAGAGGATACGATTGAATCCTGGGAACCTGGAAGCTGGACGTTCTCGAAACCTGGACAATTTCTCATCATATGGAGGAGGTGCCGGCTGTCGCGTGCACCTGATAGTAGGTTCCTGGTTCGAATTTCCAGCCTATGCCAACTAAGCCTTCCATCTCTTCGTAGTCGGTGAATTGGTGCCAGACTTGCCTGGGAAGGAGAAAGCGCTGACTTGTTCATCAGCTGGCCACCGTAAGTCGTTGTTCTCTACGCCATATACGCATTTAAATCGCTTCCACAATATCCCGTGGAAGTATAATGCGTGGCGCATCTGCTCAGGAATGGAATGCCACTGACCGTCACTCCCATCATTTCACCATTGTCCGGAAATCGCTATCAGGCTATCTGACCATTTGAATATGTAAAGGGCAGAACATTTGAAATCTCAGGAAAAAACAAACTAACTAAATGACTGCGCCAACCATTTCCCTTGGAGTGAGCCACAAATCCAATTACATATACATTTATATATGCATATTTATTTTTATTTTTGTTGCAGAAGAATTAGCTCATGCGAAGATAGAAGAAAATCTAATTGTACATAAACTATGGCAACTTATTGGTCGCTTTCCATCACATACGTGAAGTGACCAAATCAGAGCAAGAAACGAAAACTTCAAACAAGAAGGAGGTGAAGGCAAACTAAATCAAATAGATATATGGCAGAATTGTGAAGTGAACGCATTGATTGATGAGGGCATGATTTTGTTTTCAGAGAATGGGATGCAACTACTCACTATTGTGTTAACAAAAAACTTGCTCAAAAACTGAGTTTGGCTTCATATTACACCATTACCGTCATTTAAATGCCCACCTAATTCATAAAAACTTTTGAAAGTCGGCTGGGAACCCACGCACTCATATGAGTTTGCTACAAGATCTAAAAGTGCAACCTTAGTTAATTCAAGACGATCGCCATGCCAGAATCCTCTGCAAACACTGTCATACGCATACCGTTCATAATTTTTCGAGGAAAACAGATTCACAAGCGCATTATCTAGCCGAAGCCGTTAAACGTCGTGAGCTGATATGAATAAAACAGAAATGAAAATGGAAAAACCGAACGAGTTAAGGAAGGTGAGCGCGATTAGCGAAAGGGAGCTTAATGACGAGAGGGAGGACACACTCAAAAAAGGTCGTCGTTGCCTCGTTCGCCAAACAATTCAACAGAACCGGCTCGCCATTAGCTCCGAATTCATCGCAGTGGGAAACGTATTGAACAGCGGGCTCTGTAAGGAACAGTCAGCACTTCAAAGGTTGGGAATGTGCCATGAATCATGGCAAAGAGGAAAGGCATGACCGTGAATTTAGCCGGGTCGCTGACTGCAGATGGGTAATCGCACTTTTTGTGACACGTCGCCATAATTCAGCCCAAGTCGGGAGCTATGCTGTTCAAAAATAGCTGCTATCAAGGAATATGATATTTCTTCTTAGGTGAATGTATTTTAACACCTAATATAGGAAGGTTCTGCTTTAAGATTCCCCATACATGGACAAGTGTTCACAGAGGGTGACGTTTCCCTTGCGTCATTCAGCCTTCGTTCGACATTTGTTCATTTAGTACTTTACAAAGTGTGGACGCGAGTAGCGCAGTAAGAGGAGGTGCCGACTCACGCGTATATCCGACAACAAGTTCCTGGTTCGGATTTCCTCAGGCCAACCAAGCTTACCATCGACTCAGGGTCGATGAATGGTACCAGAATTGTCTGGGAAGGATAAAGCGCTCACGTGTCCATCGGCTGGCCATCGTATGCCATTGGCCTGTGCGCTAAACACGCATTCGAATCGCCTCCAAGACCTCGCTTAGAAAAACAATGCGTGGTGCATTCCAAAAGGTTCATTCCAACGCCGAACTTCATCCTCCTTACCGTTATCACGAAGTGCGCAACAAAGCAAATAAACATACTACTGCTCATGAAATGTGGAAAATGTGGTGAAAAGTAATAATAAGGATAATAATAAATGCCAGATACAGTAGGATGAAAAAGAAAAAGAACAGGATAATGGAATGTTCTTCATGGCCAGCATATTCTTCCTCTACGCTATCAGGCCCTCAGTCGTGAAATAAAGAACAACAATTGTGAAGACCAGCGTTAAACAATTTCTTTATGGCATCTGCCATGCGTTCCATTTTTGTGGATGTCGTGGTGACAAGTTGAATGCATATTTGGCCATACCATGACTTGCAGTGGCTCGTTGTTGCTTATTGTACACTTCCTAGGCATGTTTGCTAATAGTTGTGCTTTTGAGAAAATTTTTGAACGAATGAATGAAACCATTTATTCGCTTACCATTTTTTTCGAATGATTGAAAATTCAAGAAGTCTAATTTTAGTATTAGTCGTGCAGTTCGATTCGGGTTCTGTGCTTAAAGCTTTAAAATTTATTCAATAATCGAACGAAATTATTCGATTTCCGAATGAAGTTGAACTATTCGATCTTCGGATATTATCCGATTATGGCTCCCTTTCGAAATTTGAATTCGAGCGAATATTCGAAAATCTACAAATAGCCAGATATTCGAATTCGAATAATTACTAAATTTTATTCGTTCGAGCACAACTACGTTGCTTGGAGGAATGCTGCATTTTATTGAAAGAAGTCGAAAAGAAGAGCGGGATGCTAGGAGACAACAACCGTTGTACAACATGTGAACTACTTATCTGTATACAAAACCCTTATCCTAACGATACGTGCGCCGGGTATGCCGGTAGACTCCAATAAATGAGCCAAATTGAAAGAATTTAAAAAGAAGAGCACAATCTAGAGACGAAGGTCTAAAAATCGTGCCTTGCCCACTTGGAGAATCACGGGGTGGGCGTTAATGGCAGCGACTTTACGCCACCTTAAATCAACTAAATGGCCCATAACTCTTGCTCCTTTACATTTATCAATACCTATATTGTATTCAATTTTAGTGGAATGCTACTTTTATTCGCTCTATACCACCTTGCTTCTGCAGCGTGCAATAAAGTTGTAATTTTTTATCGATGGTGCATGGCACTGTAATGGATAAAGGATAAAGGACGGCGTTACTCAATCCCTTTTGAGATGCGCCACACATTCTACTTCTACGGGATGTCGTGGAGGCGATTTAAATGCGTATTTGGCCACACAATGACATGCTGTGGCCGGCCGATGAACAAGTCAGTGCTTTATCCTTCCCAGACACGTCTGGTACCAATTCATCGACCCCGGAGGGACGGAAGGCTTGGTTGGCCTGGGCGGGAAATCCGAACCAGGAACCTGGTATCGGGTGCATGCGACAGTCGCGCCTCCTCCGACTGCGCTACACGTGCCCCATGGCATCATACCAAAATATAATTCTAATCAGCTCGATGTGACGGATAAAAAAATAAGAGAGTAGGAAGAGTATAGGGAAGTGTCGAAGAGAAGTAAAACCTGCCCCTTTCGTTCGAAGCAGAAGCCGTTGATTGAAACTGAAACCATCGAAGACTAGAACACAGGCAAATATTTCCACAGCTGCACTTAAGCCTCGATAAAAACGTGTATTGATTTCCATTTGATTTCAACATGATCTCGTAGTATCGTAGCAGCAGTCGGAGCGCGCCATGCCTCTGCTCCCGGTGCGAAACTATAAGACCATCATCTGACTTCTCCAAATGTAGCCTAAGAATTATCTATCAAAGCTCAGGTGTGTCCCACTTGTTTTGAGACTGAAACCTTCTATGTAGGAGTTCTAGGCAGGATACCTTGTCGATGCAGGGAGCAGTGAACATTTTTAAAGCTGCATTGGTTAATAGCAAAAATAGGAAGAAGCGAAACAAGTTCGGCACTAACACTGGATCCGATGCCGAATCGTATAATTCGCTTCGCTATTTTTAATCCCTGGTTGAAAGGATTGTAATAATGGAATTTTTGAAAAGCTTTGATCTTAGGGCGATTCAGATAGGGGCTATTTTCACCAGATTTTTACCGGTTTTTCAGAAAATTTGGATAACTGATTTTGATCGGAAATCTGGTTCCAATCCCATTCGGATATCGGATATGAGATCCGACGATAAATCAGTAGGTTTACTTCAGATAGTTGGATCATCTATATTCCTTCTTGTTTAAAAAAATAAAAATAAGAGTTCGCTTCAATTTTAAAAGTCTTAGGATAGCTTAGAAGAGTATACAATTCGACTGAGGATGATATATACGAATTTAATTCACGGACTCAACACATCTTGCAAAAGATTTGTTTCTGATATAACATGCCCTTATCCCTTATATTCTAGCCAATCATATAGTTGTCGTGTTTTTCTCTGGTTGAATTAGCTGTTTTGTTATTGGGTCAAATAAAAATAAACATAAACATAGAAATTCTGGGGCCAAGCTTGGATATTGCGTTCGATCAGACAGCGCCGGTGGTGTCATGGCACAGACATTCCTGTACAATAAGCAGGCGAACCTCGTTCGGATTACGCTCGTCGCTAAAGTTTCGACTGCAACAAAACTTTCCGCTACTTTGTTGGCGGAAGTATTCCCATAATATAGCAAGCACTGCTACAGTGTTTTTTATTTTAAACAGAATTAATACATATCCTTAAAGAATTTTCATAATTTCAATCTGACAATCGGTAGCGAATTATAGTTTCAGTCAGACTGCATTGTTGTGTGCATATTTCGCGAGGATTGGATGCATGGATTGATACGTTGTCTGTCAGAGGCATACATGGGACATCCACGGCGAGCACTGAACAATCGACGAAGGTGGTGACGGTGTTCACATTGGTGAAAAAAGCATGGAGCACAAGGGAGCACCTCAAGGAATATTTAAGGGATGCGTTAAGCAACACGTGGAAGCAAAAACGCGAAAATCGACCAATCGTTCGATTGGCAAACATCGCCCGTATTGACAGCACTGTGATATTCCAGCGTTTCAGCAGTGTCAGGAATTTGCCCTCTTTCGGAGAATATGAAATAACAAAGGCTCAAGTTCGTCACAATGAACGAATTCGCATTGGATCGAGTGACATTATCGGCTGAAGATCACTGGCGTTTCAAGCGGTTCTGGGTTCATTCAGGTCTATCCTGAACAAGAATCACCTGTCGTCCCCATTGATCATCGACTTGCTCGAGCGGGCACCAGCAGCGTCTCCATCCGTCCTGTGGTGTGATACAGTGCTCCAATGGATCCTCCTCGCCCGAGGGACACGAAGAGCGTCATAGCGGTCGTTCAAAGCTTTCGCGAAGAAGCGCGACCAACGGGATGATGGGCGTCCTGGTGTTCTCTTGACATCCCGCGGAATCTAGTGGGTAACGGCTTTCTCCAGTGGGTGTCAGCGAAGCAAACTGGGCGGCCGGCCCACCTAATTTTCGACAACTTGACCCACCGACAGCGTCTCTGATCTTCGAACGTCGGCGAAGCTCGGAACTCCGGAGGCCTTCTCTCACTTGCGTGAGTCGTGTCACTCCGAGCATCGTCCTCTCGATTCCACGCTGCGCAACACTGACCACGTCTTGTCATGAAATGCTGTTAGCAACGGAAGAAAACTCTAGCGATCGATCCCCAATCCAAAAGGAAGACATAGTTTCCAGAAAGCATTCAAAGTAGCTTCACTAGGAATCTCATGATGAGACGCTTATCGGTAGATAGTAATTCTATTCCGAACGGTACTCGACGAGCTTCTCTGTTTCGTATTTCTTCGCTGAAGTATGGAAGAAAAATCGCTGATTTTGCCATGATGTACAAAATTGTTGCAAATAAAGTTTCCATTGACACAATTAAATTCTTTGACGGGATGCTAACAAGATCCGTGACAGGGAAGCTGAAACTTCGAGTCTCTGCCGCTAAATTGGGTATCAGAACATATTTCTTAACCTATCGTATTTTCAAGAAATTCAACCTGCTACTGGGCAAGTATGAATATTTAAAGAGGCTCTCTGCTCTAGCCTGCAGAGAGTTTGTCAATGGTTGAATTCAAGCTGTGCAAGAAATGTTTCCTGTGGTTTGCTGCTTCCTTGGCCAGTGGTCGAGCGGTCTTCCATGTGTCTTGTTTTCTTCGGTGTTTTCTTACACTTTTCGTACTGAATAATTGTCTTTTCATACTGAACAATAAAAATAATTGTGTCTGTTTATACCTTGAACAAATAAATCAAAATGAATAAAAACAGTAGGAGACCAAATCAAAATGATGATCGACGCTGCGCAACGCCTGCTGAAGTTTTTTCATTCCTACTGTTTGGCTTTTCAGCGCTTTACAGCAGTGGTTTTTACGACGAATGTGCCATTTAATATCCTGCAGATACCTCTGCTGGGGTTCAGTGCAAGGGAATTCTACTTTTGTCCGTAGCTGTTTAGATCATTCCAAAAATCGCCTTCAATAGCTGTGGTATAGGGCAAGGATTGCTCTGAAGAAACTAAGAAAAAAATTAAGATCTCGAAGAGGAGATCGAGCAAGGAAGAAGAACTTGTTCAGATGAGGTGCTAAATACAGGTTGTCTCAAATAAATGTATACACTGTTTGAAAGGTGATAACTTTGCTCAAAATAAAGACACTAGGATGTTAAGGGGTCATATGAAAGCTTAAGAAAATAGAAATTTTCTGACATAGAATCGGCATGGAATGCGCCATGCACTCGTCTGAAATTGTGCATTTTATTTATTTATTTATTTATTTATTTACGCAAAGTAATGTTGCAAAAGAAACAAACAACAAAATACAAGACGAGACCTTCGCTAGCTCAGAGTACGCAGGAGAACACAACAAATAAAGGTTGATGGGAAAAAAACGAAGTGGCAACTAATAAATAATAAACAATAGAGGCCAAGTCATGTCAAGTCGTTGTGTCAAGTCGTTGTCACGTAGAATTGGGCACCGTAAGAGGACTTGTGTAGCTTTTACACCCAATTGATTGTGCTTCGCTTAAATACTTGCTATAATTTCTTCACAAAATTGATTTGTGCTTCTTTTAAAGTTTAAAGCTCAAAGACACTCTACTGCTTGAGAAATGCAAAATGAAAAGTGCTGAGTATCCTAAAAATGCATTTATTTTTTGAGAGTTCTAATATTGCTGCCAGTGAAGCATTTGAAGATGTTTTAGACTCAAATGCAAGCGTAGTGTATCAAAATGTCTGTGATGTGCAAATAGTCAAGATTGCGCCATGCCATACTTGGAACATTGCATTTCAGACTGGATTGATTGTGCATGGGCTGAATACTTGTTACAATCTTGTTATTACTTGGCCATATTAACCTTTGCTGTGTCTCTTCTTTTAGCGCTTAGAACTTGACAATCACGTGGAAAGCATGCGACATGCGTGTATTTTGGCTGCACAATTTAATTGTGTGCAGGAGCCTCATTTTCCAAGGCAGATTCCGTGTACTGATGAAGTAACATTCAAGCTGAATGTAGGGGTTAATCGGCATAACTGCAGCTACTGTGAGACGGAAAACGTTGAAAGAAACACAGCACAGGTTAATCTGGCAAAGTAGTATCAAGATTGTTACAAGCATCAGACCATGCACAATCAATCAAGTCGGAAATACAAGGTTTCTGGCGGGGGCATGGCACAATTTTGTCCGTTTACATACCTTAAAAGTGTTGTTACGCTGGGCGTTTATATGAGTGTAAAAATCTTTAAAAGCTTTACTAGCAGCAATGTTAGAGGCTTTCAAATAGTACCTGCATTTATAGGAAACTCTGCATTTTTCGCAAGCAGTAGCGTGTTATTAAGTTTCAAACTTTAAAAGAAGCACGAATCAACCGATATGGCCACTTTGTGAAAAATCGTAGCAAGTATTCAAGCGAAAAACAATCAATCGAATGTGAAACGCTAAATTCCAGACGAGTGCATGAAGCATTCCGTGCCGCTCATATGTCGGAAAATTTCTATTTTCGTGAGCTTTTATAAGAGCCCTCAACTTCTTCATTACCTTTACTATGTGGAAAGTTATCACCTTTCAAACGATGCATACATTTTTCTGAGGCGCCCTGTATAATTACAGGATTTCAAGCACACCAGGCAAAACCAATGTGATGTACGGCACGTCACATCAGGCTGCATCGCATTTCTTCTAAACTACTCTGTTAAAAAAAGAAGGGAAGAAAAAGTAAAGAACACTTGGAAGGAGGGCCACGCACATATTTTTTTCGCAAGCAGTAGCGTGATGTTTTGTTGCGATCAAACTTTATCTTATCAGCAAACGGTATAAAATTGTTGAGCGCGTTTGATTTGTAACACTTATATTACGGAGAAACTTTCCGCTTCTCTATTTAGCGCCTCGGTACGGGTTGTGATGGATAATTAAGCTGTTCGAGGTTCTGAAGATGTTCTTGTTACTCAGCCTGTTTATGGAAAAAAGTACCAACCCTATCGCAATTTTTAGAGAACTTGAAGAGTTCGATAGCCCTACCGCTGCTGAGAACAGTGTTTTAACGCATTTGCTTGAGCCTGGAGCGGCTGGTAAAGAGGCTAAATGCTGCTATAGTATGTTTTGTTGCGATCAAAACTCTTGCACCAGGCGGGACTCGAACATCCCGATATCACGAGTGGGTGCTGACAGGCCTCGAGGATATTGCGGGAGTTACGTGCTGTCAAACAGCTTCGTTGGACGGCTGGAGTTACGCGTTTGGACCGCGTTCGCAACGACACTATACGACAGAGGTTCGTTGTCTTCCCGATAGAAACTGCGCGAAGCCCGTCTACGCTGTTACGGCCGTGTCTTTCGCGCTGACGACACCGTCTGTAATATAGGCCTGAACCTTGAGGTCTCTGGAAGACGGCCAAAGGGACACCCGAAGCAAAGCTGTCTAGATACGTTGCATTTAGACTTAAAGGTGGCTGGTGTGCACCCTGATCAAGCATTTGATCTGGAGAACAGGCGTCACAACACCAGAAGAGCGGACCCCGCCACCAAGCGGGACAGATGCTAGTGAAAACGATGATGACGTGCTGTCAAACAGCGCCGCTGGTGCAAGGCGCAGCATCGCAGCCCAAAAGCAAAAGGTGCGGGTTCGAGTCCCGCCTGGCGGAAGAGATTTGATGGCAATAAAACATCGTGTAACAACATCCAGCTCATGAAAACTATTGTCCAAGCTTTTGTATTTCGTATTTATTTTCCTTTCCCAGCAAATCTGGGAAAGCCGTGGTAGTTCAGTTGCGGGAGGCATCGGTTGAATGGTGGACTCTTATTCAGGGTTCTTAAATACAATTAGTTCAAATCTCCCGCGCAGTGCATCTATGCCTTCCGCCGCTACGAGGTTGATGAATTGCTTCAGGTTTTTCTTGGAAGGATTAAATATTGACTTGTCTAGAAGCCGACCACCCGCAAATTGCATAGGCCAAGTACGCATTCAAACTGCCTTCACCGTATCCTATAGGAGAAGCGTGGCGCATCCTGCAAGGAGATTGACTAACGCATCTCCTCTTTGTCCCATATTTATTTTCCTTTTAGTATTTCTTCAATTATAGCAATGGTGTCGGCCCTACAATCTAAGCCACCTGTTTCTGATCCGACTGTATGATTTTCCATTTCGACGAACCAGCGACATTAACATCCGCCGATGTTTTGCCACTTGGTTGCTCTTATTCAAAAATGAAGGCCACTCTATCTGTTGTTTAGGGTTCAACGAAAAAGTCCAACCAGGACCTTTCAACACTTTGGTGAGCATGCTACAGTGTTTTCGACAAAAACAATTCCCCGAAGTCCAGTCAATTACGACTGTGCGAGCACTGAGCATCAGCGAAAAGTTCTATGTGATCAGTCCACATGATCACAAACGTCTTCAACCAGCTGTTTCTGATAATGTTGCATTCCTTAGTCGTTTGATTTCTTGCAAAGGCAGTTACGTGGAAAAATAATTACAACTTGTTGGCAGAAAGTACAAATCACGAACCGCCTTCAAATCTGATTACTGTGCTTAGTAACACAACTGGCACCCCACGAACCGAATTGGTAGTCCAATAACGAACGTTTTCTAATTAAAGGATAAAGGATAGAGGATGGGGTTAGTCAATAGGTTTTAGGATGAATTACGGATTCTACTTCAATGTCATGAATGTCATGAACGCATTCTGAATATGTGCTTGGCCTACACGATGACCTGCGCTGGCAAGCCGAGAGAGAAACCATCCAACAAACCAAAAGGTGTTTCATCCATTCGGAACAGGTCTGATACCAATTCATCGATGTCGGAGGGATAGAAAGCTTGGTGGGCCTAAACTGGAAATCCGAAGGAGGAACCAGGAACCGGGTGCTCACGACAGCTGCGCCTCTTACCATTGCCTTACCACATAGAAACTTGGATCTTAAAAAAATAGGAAATCACATTCTTATTGGTCTGCAATGGTGGCAATTGCACTAACGGAAGTGAAGCCTACGACTGCACTACTCCTCTCTGAATAGTTTTTCACAAAGCAAAATTCCTTTGAAATAAAGACAAAGATCTGGAGTAGATTCACAAACTCCAGCTAAGTCCTCAAGCAGTAGAGTAGTCTATGAGGACGGAAGTGAAGAAGGAGAAGTGACAGCAGAGGTGACATCAACTGACAGCCAAGGAAGATGTAACTAGTTCAGCGACAACAAAAAGTGCAATAGACTACATTCAGGATGACTCAGTGATGTCTCCACGCTATGAAGAAGACCTCGGACGCGTAATGATTCAAAGGGATCTTCTTCGGCTGCAAAACAGGTTTCGTGTTCCAGATTGCTATCGACGATATGCATGGTGTAGATGCACGTTGCGCAGCCTAATGCTACTACTGCACGTATCAATAAGTACCTTCTAGCTTCGTAATATTCGAGTTGCCTATATAGACTAGCGCTTTCCTAGGGACGGGAAGTCTTCCTCATGAAAACTGTGTCCATTTGATTTATTTATTTATTTACTCCATACACTCGACAAAAAGTGCGCTCAGATGTTATATGGTAAAAACTGTATCTTAGCACACAATCGGCTAAGTCACGTGTCCGGAGGAGGACTGAAGCCAAGAGATGCCTACGACAGTGCGGCGAATGCCAGCCGGGCTTTCTTTGGGTTTAACACTATGGGCGATTGCTGGCGAGCTATATATTTGGGGGTGGATCGTCAAGTTTACGATATATTCAGCGGGCAAAGCGTCAGAGTATGAATAGAAACCAAGTGCGGAGCGAAGGGATTCAGAAGACGTGCTGAAGAAGTCTAACTTGCGTAAGGATTCCGAGTAGGGGAACTAGTAATAGGGGACCAGTGAAGGGGTATCAGCAAAGGGAGACCACTAGAGAGGAGAGGAATAAGGGGACCAGTATTTTCCTACAATATCGTCCAGCGTGCGTAGGGATTCAGAATGCGGGCTGAAGAGGTCGTGCAACGTGCGTATGGGTTCAGAACACGTCCGGAAGATGTCATCCAGCGTGTGTGGGGATTCGGAAGACGTGCCGGAGACGTTCAACTTGCGTAGGGAGTAAGGGGGACCAGTGAAGAGGGGATCAGCAGAGGAGCACTAGAGGGGAGGGGATCAGCAGAGGAGCACTAGAGGGAAGCCGAGACCAGTATTTTCTCCCAATATCGTCCAATGTGCGGTGGCGATGTCCGTTCCTCCACGTGGTGCCACTGAAAACTGCTCGCTCTGCGAGCTAAGCTAATCACGGACATTCGAATGCAGGCGACAGGCCCTTGTGACAGGCCGGCCTACGAAGACCCATGTCACATGACATGGTGTATGATAAGTCAAGTTTCTCGAGATAGTGCTACGGCGTCCGCGGGAGCCGATGCGCACTCGCAGAGCCCGGCGAGTGTGAGAAGTATGCGAGGGTCCCTGATGCGAGGACGGCATCGGGGGGCAACTGAGCTAGTCCGAAAGTCCCGTAACGTAAGCAGGACCCGCGTGGCTACGCTGAATGTGGGTACGTTGACGGGCCGCTCGTGCGAGTTGGTTGAAGCACTGGAGCGAAGAAGAGTTGATTTCTGTGCGGTGCAGGAGACGAGGTGGTCCTGCCGCAAGTCAAGGGACATAGGACGTGGCTTCAAGGCCATTCTATGTGGAAGTCCCAGGACCACCAGTGGTGTCGGAATAATCGTCTCCGAACGATTTCGTGACTCGATTGTAAGCGTCGAGCGCTTTGACGATCGATTGATGAAGATCGTTGTCGCCGCAAAGGAGCGACTCTATCACTTCTTCTCTGCGTATGCTCCGCAGACTGGCTGCTCCGATCAAGCCAAGGATAAGTTTTGGAACCTGCTTGATGAGAAGACAGCGAGGTACCGTCGAAAATGTCATCATAGTCGCTGGTGACCTTAATGGGCACGTGGGTGCTGAGAAGGACGGGTACAGCTGTCATGGTGGTTTCGGATACGGGTCTCGTAACCCCGATGGTGAGCGTATTCTTGAGTATGCGGAATCGCATAGCCTCGCCATTGTGAACACCGTTTTCCGAAAACGCGACTCCCACCTCATCTCATATTATAGTGGGAGCTCCAAGTCTCAGATAGACTTTGTGCTTGTGAAGGATCGCGACCGGAGCCTTGTCACAGACGAGAAGGTCGTGCCGTATGAGACGGTCGCCCCACAGCACCGACCGCTGATCTGCACTTTGAAGATCGCCCCTCCGAGGCTGAAGCAGGTCGAGCGATGCGGTGCAGCAAGAATCAAGTGGTGGCGAATGAAAGAGAAGGAAGCAGCTGTGATTTCTCGCGTGCGGTTACCGACAGTTACGACTGTCGATGAAACTTGGAAGAAAGCAAGCGACGCGATACGCCAAGCTGCAAGGTTGGAACTCGGCACTACGAAGCCTGGACGGCGCAAAGTCGACAAGCAGGCATGGCTGTGGGCAGACGAGGTGAAAGCGAAGGTTCGAGAGAAGAAGTCGCTGTATCATGTGTTTCTCGGCGACAGAACAGCCGACAACTGGCAGGAGTATCAGAAGGCGAAGAAGGCTGCAAAGAAAGCCGTGGCTGTTGCGAAAGCCAATCATTATGGTGATGTCTACCGAAAGCTCGAATCGCGCGATGGTGAGCGGTATTTGTACCGACTTGCTAAGACCCGCCATCGCCAAACCGAGGACATTGAAAAGTTTGTTGGCATCAATGATGAGAGCGGCCATCTTCTGACAGACCGCAAAAAGGCGCTGAAGCGATGGCGTGATTACTTTGAGGAAATTTCCACTATGGGATTTCCTCATCCGGCCATCCCTTCTGTGGCTTCTGTTCACGGTCCCGTTCACAAGATCACCGTGGAGGAAACAGAAGCGGCTCTGAAGAAGATGAAGCCCGGTAAGGCGACAGGGCCGGATGATCTGGCAGCCGATGTTTGGAAGTCGAAGCTCTGGTATCCTGCTGAGTGGTTGACTGAGTTCTTCAACAAGCTAGTAAAGGAGAAGAAGGTACCGGAGTGTTGGCACAACAGTACGACGATTCCGATCTGGAAGAAGAAGGGCAGTCCTGCGGACTGCTTCAATTACCGCCCGATTCGCTTGCTTTCGCATAGCACGAAGATCTTCGAGCGAATCCTCGATAGAAGAATCCGTGAAATCGTCAAGCTTTCCGACAACCAGTGCGGCTTTGTGTCTGGTTGTGGGACCATTGATGCTATACACGCCGCCCGCCTCCTGGTGGAGAAGCATCGCGAGAGACAGAAGCCGGTGCATATCGCCTTTCTCGACTTGGAGAAGGCTTTCGACCGCTACCGCGTGAGGTTATATGGTACGCCTTGTGACGACATAACGTACCTGAGGAACTTATAGAGTGGGTGCGGATGCTCTACTCTTGCCCAAAGAGTAGAGTGCAAGCTGCAGCTGGAACCTCAATGGAGTTTCCCATCTCTGCTGGGGTGCATCAGGGTTCAGCGCTTTCTCCGCTCCTCTTTGTTGTCGTCATGGATGCCATTACGCGAGATCTTCAGCAGCCTGTTCCATGGACGCTGCTTTATGCTGATGACGTGATGCTCGCTTGCGAAGAGAAAGACGATCTCGAGCGGCAGGTGTAAGCTTGGTGCGACCGTCTGGCGAGGTTCGGACTCAAATTGAACGTCAAGAAGACCGAGTACCTAACGACTGACGTGAACGAGTCCGGCTCCATTAAGATTAACGATACTGAACTTGCACGCACTTCGGTGTTTAAATACCTGGGATCAGCAATAGCGTCTGACGGCGGTCTGATGGTTGAAGTGAACTCACGCGTGAGTGCAGCTTGGTCCAAGTGGCGTTCGCTGACTGGCGTGCTCTGCGATAGGATGATCCCAGAGCACCTGAAGTCGAAGATTTACAGAGCCGTCGTGCGGCCAGTAGCGATGTACGGTGCTGAGTGTTGGCATGCGACTAAGGAAGTTGAAACGCGGCTCAGCGTCATGGAGACGAAGATGCTGCGCTGGACGGCTGGAGTCACCCGCATGGACTGCATTCGAAATGATGCTATTCGGCAGAAGTTCGGTGTCGCGCCGATAGCGGACAAGATGCGCGAAGCTCGCTTGCGATGGTACGGCCACGTTCTGCGTGGGAAAAAAGACAGCGTCCGCAAGATAGGCCTTGAGTTGGAAGTATCTGGAAAACGGCCTAGAGGACGCCCGAAGCAGCGTTGGTCTGATACGTTACACACGGACATGAAAGTAGCTGGAGTCCACCCTGATCAAGCGCAGGATCGGGGAAGGTGGCGTCGTAACACCAGAAGAGCAGACCCCGCGATGATGCGGGACAAACGCTGAAGAAGAAGAAGAAGAAGAAGAAGAAGAAGATCGTCCAATGTGCGTCGTGTTTCTGAAGACGAGTCACAGAAGTCGTGCCATGTGTGTCGGGGTGAAGAAGTGGGAGAGGTAGGAAGAGTGACTATGCGATAAGGAGGAGTATTATCGCCGTCGGACTGTAAACGGTGTCGACCAATTCCGATTAATTTTAATTATGTTTCTGCAGATTAAGCATTTCGGATTGGGACTCCCGTGATCTGTTTCTTGTTACGTAGAAAACGGACACTTCGGGGAATAAATCATGTACATGCGATAGAGGGTGGATGGGCTTCATAGGAGCAATGGAGGCGCTACCATATCCCGCTGCACTAATCTATATAGTTAAACCGGTTCTTTCTTTATTTAATGAAAGTAAGAAAATCTAAAGGAGAATGGGGAAGATTGGGATTGTTCTATTCCCGGGGTTTGGGAGAAAAGATGTTTTAAATGAAGTTAGACAAAGATTGGAGTAAGGAGCAAGAAGATAATAAGCAGGAGGACAAGTGCATATGAAGACCAAGGCAAAATAAACAACCGAACTGACGAATTTATAGACTGGAGTAGGTACGTAATGACGTTGTTGCTACGATTCGAGAAACCAATATGCTTCGCCAGAAGAAGACGAAGGAACATTGTACAAAGCAAGGCTTTTAAGGTAAAACGTATCATGCTTGATTAGTAGCACTAGACTACTCTTACTGATCTTGGTGAGCGATCGTGTCGATTCGTTAGTAGGAGCACCATGGTGCAGTATAGTTCTTTCTCTTTTGATCACATCAGCACTCAGTGATATATCCGCGAGTCAATAGTAATACATAGAAGCATCCCAAAAGTCGACGATTTGTAGATCTACACGTCTTTTATGCGGTTTGCATCACAACAGTCGTTGTTTCTTCGGTATACTGTTAACTAAACGAGAACGTCTAGGATCAGGTTCATCTATCCTAAATATTCGTATTTCCGGCACTCGACGTCGAGCACGTTCAGGACTTGGGCACATGTTTTCAAGGACGGGTGGCAATTCTTGCGACGTCTCTTCCAGCCCATTGATCACAATGCATCGAGAGAGTTTGAAGTTCTCAGGAATTTCATAAAAGTTCCTAAGAACCCTCTGACCAGCAGCCTTCAGGACGAGCTCAACGGCGGGGTCCTTACTCATCTGGATGGCCGGTTGAAGAAGCTCAGATGCAGACATTCCATGACATTCGTCATAGGCATTTGAAATGGACCGCGCAGCTGTCGTAGCCTGATGCTGCATCGAATTTCTAGTATTTTTTTCGTAGCTGCCGCCCGAGTTTTAGGTGCCATTATGATCTTTCATCTACCTGCGATACAAAGGTCGATTAGAAATAATAAATAGAAAAAGCAATAGAAAAAGAAATATATTAGCAAAGGTAGGAGAAAGAAACGAAAAGTAGGACTAGTTAGAAAAGTGACTTATCAAAAATTATTCACGAGATACCAAAAACCCACTGATAAGTTAGTTTACCTCATTAACATGATGCGTTAGTTTACCTCATAAACAAAAGAAGGAAGGTTAAGGAAGCATTGGGGGGTTTTGGTAGGCGCTTTAGCAAGCTCTTTATCGGCATTGCAAAACTAATTGAAAACAAACGACGGCTTTGAGAGCTGAGCGACGACAAATCGTCTTGACGTCGTTTGACCGGTCGCTTCGGTGCACCAATCGACCACCATTGTGTGGCCTCTCCTGCAGTATCTAGTCTTTCATCGTGATTTACTGCACACCGTTCCTGCCTTTGGAAAGAACCTGGGGTCCAGTAATATTTCAGAATTTACTTCTGCGTGTCGGTGCTCCTCATTCCTTGGCATTGTTGTATATTCATGGGTCATGCAGTGCGCGCGGTCCCACTGTTGTTGGACAAACCAGTCTCTTTTGGTCGCCATGTGCGCGTCTTGGGTTATGGGGTTCAATTGGTTTCAGCGCAATCGCAGAATAGAGAGGTTGGTAAATTTCAATGAGCCACATAGGACGTGACAGAGCAGGTTCTAGGTGGCTCATTCAAATTGAACAATCCACCTCTGTATCTTTAACATGAGAGAAAAAGTATTAAGAAAAACACTCACCTCAGTTTTCAGGAGCTCCTGCGGGAAATTTAATGGATTCCTGCTATCGCGGTCCTGCAGCGAAGATCCAGAATCTCTTATTTCGCGCATTGTTGCGCGCACGAAATCAGAGATTTTGGGCCTTCGTGCCCGTGTTTATCGCAGCGAATCGGTGGCGCGCGGCCGTTGTGGTCGTTTTGGCGCAAATAGGGTCAAGGGGCACCATTGCATGCCCTTGCGGCAAGCCTGGCAAGTAGTTACATACAGTGAATGTAAATTCAGTCCTCTCTCCTCGTTTCGATAACAGATTCGTGCGTTGTTTACTTTGGGACGTGTCGGCGGAGGAGAACACAGACTTGAGCAAGGGAACTACGGGGTGAGGGATGAGTTACGCACTCGTTTTCAAATTGCCCACATCCTGAAGTCCATTCCCTTGCCAAAATATGGAAGCAAATGAAACAGGAGTATTCTGGACCGCACGAGTCAGTGGAGGAGAGCACAGAACAGAGCTATAGCATTGTTTGTTCCTTTCCTTATATATATGTATATATGTATATATATATATATATATATATATATAATGTCCGTTTCCGTTCCTCCACGTGGTGCCACTGGAAACTGCTCGCTTTGCGAGCTAAGCTAAACACGGACACTCGAATGCAGGTGACAGGCCGTCCTACGAAGACCCATGTCACATCACATGGTGTTTGATGAGTCATGTTGTCCGAGATAGTGCTGCGGCGTCGACGGGAGCAGACGCACTCGCAGATCCCGGCATGTGTGAGAAGTATTCGAGGGTCCCTGATTCGAGGACGGCATCGGGGACAGCTGAGCTAGTCCGAAAGTCCCTTAACGTAAGCAGGACCTGCGAAGTAACGCTGAATGTGGGTACGTTGACGAGCCGCTCGTGCGAGCAGATTGAAGCACTGGCGCGTAGAAGAGTTGACTTCTGTTCGCTGCAGGAGACGAGGTGGCCCTGCCGCAAGCAAAAGGACATAGGACGACCGCTCTATGTGGAAGTCCCAGGACCACCAGTGAAATTGGAGTCATCGTTTCTGAACGATGTCGTGACTCGATTGTAAGCGTCGAACGCTTTGACGATCGATTGATGAAGATCGTTGTAGCCGCTAAGGAGCGACTCTATCACTTCTTCTCTACGTATGCTCCGCAGGCTGGCTGCTCTGATCAAGCCAAGGATGAGTTTTGGAGCCTGTTTGATTAGGAGACAGCAGAGGTGCCGTCGAAAGATGTTATCATAGTCGCTGGTGATCTTAATGGGAACGTCGGCGCAACGAAAGACGGGTACAGCTGTCATAGTGGATTCGGTTGCGGGTCGCGTAACGCCGGTTGTGAGCGTATCCTTGAATATGCGGAATCGCATAACCTCACCATAGTGAATCGTCTCGAAAACACGACTCCCATCTCATATCACTACAGTACTATAGTGGGAGCTCCAAGTCTCAGATAGATCTCGTCCTTGTGAAGGATCGCTACCGAAGACTTGTCGCAGATGCGAAGGTCGTGCCGTATGAGACGGACGCCCCACAGCACCGACCACTGATCTGCACCCTAAAAATCGCCCCTCCAAGGCAGGTGCAGGTCGAGCGATGCGGTGCACCGAGAATCGAATGGTGGCGAATGAGAGAGAAAGTAGCAGCTGTGATTTCTTGCGTGCGGTTACCGACAGTCATAACTGTAGACGAAACTTGGAAGAAGGCTGCCGACGCGAAGCTGCAAGGTCTGAGCTCGTCATCACGTCGCCTGAACGACGCAAGGTCAAAAAGCAGACGTGGCTGTGGACAGACGACGTGAAAGCAAAAGTTCGAGAGAAGAAGTCGCTCTATCACGTGTTTCTCAGCGACAAGACAGCCGATAACTGGCGGAAGTTCCAAGAAGCGAGGAAAGCTGCAAAGAAGGCCGTGGCTGTTCCAAAGGCCACTCAATATGGAGATGTAAACGAGACGCTTGAATCGAGCGATGGTGAGCGGTATCTGTACAGACTTGCTAAGATTCGCCATCGGCAGACCGAGGACATTGAAAAGTTTTTCGGCACCAATGATGAGAGCGGCTATCTTTTCATGGACCGCAAGAAAGCATTGAAGTGATGGCGCGATTATTTCGAGGAAATCTCTACGGTAGAGTTTCCTCATCCAGCCATCCCTTCATCGGCTCCAATCCACAGCCCCGTTCAGAAGATCACCGTGGAGAAGACTGAAGCAGCTCTGAAAAAGATGAAAGCTGATTAGCTGATTTATGGAAGTCCAAGTACTGGTACTCTGCCAAGTTGTTGGCGAAGTTCTTTAATCAGGCTGTGCCGGAGAAGAAAGTGCTTAATTGTTGGCTCCAAAGTACGACGATTCCGATTTGGAAGAAGAAGGGCAGCCCTGCAGACTGCTCGAATTACAGTTCGATTGGCTTGCTTTCGCACAGCGTGAAGATCTTTGAGCGAATTGTCGATGGACGAATTCGTGACATCGTCCAGCTTTCCAGCAATCAGTGCGGTTTCGTAGCTGGCTGTGGCACCATTGATGCCATACATGCCGCCCGCCTCCTGACAGGGAAGCACCGCGAGAAACAGAAGCCAGTGCATATCGCATTCCTCGACTTGGAGAAGGCCTTTGACCGCGTATCGCGTGAAGTTATATGGTACGCCTTGAGTCAACATGGAATTCCTGAAGAGCTCATAGAGTGAGTGCGAATTCTCTACTCTTGTCCAAAGAGTCGAGTTCAAGCTGCAGCTGGAACCTCGATGGAGTTTCCCATCTCTGTCGGGGTACACCAGGGTTCTGCGCTTTCCACACTCCTCTTTGTTGTCGTGATGGACGCCATCACTTCAGAAGCTAGTCCCCTGGACTTTGCTTTATGCTGATGACGTAACTCGCTAGCAAAGATAAAGGTGAACTCGAGCGAGATGTGCAAGCTTGGTGTGATCGTTTGGAGCCGTTTGGACTCAAATTGAACGTTGAAAAGACCGAGTATCTAACGACGGACGTGAACGAGTCCAGTTCCATCAAGGGTAACGGCATCGAGCTCCCACGCACTTCGGTTTTTGAGTACCTGGGATCAGCAGTAGCATCTGACGGCAAACTGATGGTCGAAGTGAATTCACGCGTGAGTGCAGCTTGGTCCAAGTGACGCTCGTTGACTGGTGTGCTCTGAGATAGGAAGATACCAGAGCACCTGAAGTCGAAGATCTACAGAGGAGTCGTCCGGCCGGTAGCAGTGTATGGCACTGAGTGTTGGCCTGCCACCAAGGAAGTTGAAACGCGCCTCAGCGTCATGGAGACGAAGATGCTGCGCTGGACGGTTGAAGTCCCTCGCATGGACCGCATCCGAAACGATGCCATTCGGCAGAAGTTCGGTGTCGCGCCGATAGCCGACTAGATGCGCGAAGCTCGCTTACGATGGTACGGCCACGCTCTGCGTGGAGGAGAAGACAGCGTCCGAAAGATAGGCCTTAACTTCAAGGTAATTGGAAAGCAGCCTAGAGGACGCTCAAAGCAGCGCTGGTCTGACACGTTACATAGGGACTTGAAGGTTGCTGGCGTCCACCCTGATCTAGCGCTGGATCGGGAAAGGTGGCGTCATGATACCAGGATAGCGGACCCCGCCACGGAGCGGGACAAACGCTGAAGAAGAAGATATATATTTATATTTAATTTTAATTTTACCAACCCTTCTATTGCGCGATTGCGTCATGGTTTCCACGTGTTCTGTATTTCAGGATCCGTTCAAGAGCTAGTAGTTTATTGTTACCTTCAGTGTTTTCACTTCATATACACTGAAAGTGTTTATAGAGTTATTAAGCCTATCCGCGCATAATTCCTTTCTTTTCCCTATCATATACTTTTTATTTGTATTTATGTACTTTGCAGCTGTATTATACTCCGAGCAATATTAGATCGTATTTGTTTTATGTTTCATGAAGGCTTATCTGCGTTGTGTACCTCTAGTATTCGCCGAGCAGTTATGGCGCGTGGTGACTTCATTGAGAAGTGCTGGGAGATAGCAAACCAATACGAACTTCTAAAGCGCCGAACAAGCAAAGGCTGGTGGTGTAACGTCGTGGCATTTTGTCTGGCAGGCAACGGCACACGTTCGAGTACCGCCTGGCGCAAGAGATTTGATCGCAACCAACAGATTGTACCACTGTTGTGGCAGATTTTCTGATCGTTTTCCATTGGGTGGTAGAATATGTGCACACTAAAAGAGCATGTGTGGATAGATTCTTAGGTTTGACAGGACAATTCAGGTGCCTAACATTTATGCGTAACAAAAACGAGAGTCTCCTAGTGATCAGGCGCCCCACTGCTGTTGCAGCTGAGAAGAGTAGTTCGCCCATCCTTCAGTTCCAGATGCTTTTATCTGTAACAAACCAATTCTAAACAAATTCCAGACACCAAAACACCGCACTCATTCGAAAGCGTTAACTAAGAGCAGCCTTTGAGAAAGGTGCAGCAATCACCCTAGGTAACACCACGTTGTACAGTACAGCGCCTACCTTAATCATAGTCTGGATGTCAGATCGTCGTGTCTGCTTTACTTTCGTTAAAAAGAGCATTGTAATCAACGGCAGTAGTAACGTGTAGACAGGAACCAGCTGAAATAAAAACAATTTATGAAGGCAATGGAGCAGTTCTAACAAAGTTTTTGAGCCATGCACTTCACTATCAGGTGGCACCGAGCATCGCTGCTTTTATTCAAGTAAGAACTGGTATGTTATCTGTAGATTTTATGCGAATAAGAGGAGAGTTTTTTAAAGTATTCTAAGGGTCTTTTCTTTTTACCGAGGAGTTCTGGGAAAGACCCTATTCTTTTAGTTTTACTCATTGCTGATATCCGTCTAAGGATAAGTACGAGTCCGATATTGCTCCTTTTACTTCTTCTTTTCTATTGTCTTTCTATATTATTGAATGCTTATTTTATCAGGGGTTGCGCTGGCCAGATGAGGGACAAACCAGTGTTTCATCCCTTTCAGGTATGTCTTGTACTAATTCGCCAGCCTTAGAGAGATCTGCGGGAGTCCGAACCTTGAATGAATTTGGGAGTTAAGTTGAAAGCGCCAAAACGTTTTCTAAAACAGAATGCATTTTCTTTTTACTTCAAAGTGAACAGTTTTCTTTGAAACTGGACACCTTATAGTTTATACTAAATATTTTTAATTGAAGCCGCACAGGTTTAGAAATAGAACAGATTTTTCGCAAAGCAAATTTAACGCTTTTAATATTTAGATAGACGTATATATAAAAAATCAAAAATAAATTCTTATTATTTTTAAATAACAAACTATTTTTAAGTTGTCAGTTAGTGATACCGTGCCACACGAGGTTTTGTAGATGGATATTTATTTCACAGGGTCAGACGCACTTCGACTTCACGTCGTCTTCAGATGCCTGAGAACGTGGTGCATAGGTTAGAATTTCACTCTACCACACCAATCGGCTTAACTGCCCTAGCATTTTTGACCTACAAATACGACCACAACTAGAGTCCAAATGGAAGAAACGAACCCAACAATTGAATCCACCTCAGGGGCCGATTAGCCACGTAAGTTGACTAGTAGAGGCGAATGAGGCACACGGTGCATCACTGTCATGACCGGTCGTCTACAGTTCACAAAGGCACAAATGGCAAGAAGTCACTCGTCACAGAAAGGAACTCATTTCGCTTGTTCATCACTGAACTTCTTGCGAAAATCCAAAATCGAATGCCTTTAACGCTTTTCTCGCGGAAACATCTCCCTCAATGGCCAAAATTGTGCATTTCCCCTCGTAATCATTACCGTTATGCGCATCAATCCTAGGTTTTCCAAGTGGGTTGTTGACCAATCCACGTCTTTCCCAGATAGATTCCCTTAAGCGCATTCCTAGTACCCTTCCCGTCTCCCCGATATATTTCGCGTTACATGCTAGACACTCAATCTGATAAATTGTTCCTATCTTTGAGCAATTCCCTAAACTACCATTTGAGCATACAGCGCAGTCTCCCGAAATGCACTGCTTATCATAGAGTCTATTTCGTACCAACTGCGTTGTCCTCGGGAATATTCACTAAGGCTTATGTTATACTTCGGCGATGTGTCGCCGACGCTACGACACGTCACCTACTGTCCGTCACCGACGTCGACGAATTGAATCGTCAATTGCGTCGTTCAGAGAAGCATGTTACCTCCTTCCGAGAAATGATCCCAGAAGACCTTGGCTACCTGTAAATGACTAGTTTACGGAAACAGTGTCCAGACCACCCTTCTTTTCTTAATCGATAATATTGATCGATATTGATTATTCATCGGCCAAATAATTTTCTTTAGGATCTTTGTTAAATCGCATTTAAATTAAATTTGTGGATAGAAACGCTTGGTGATCAAATTTGCCTCGAATTTGATTAAATTGTGTGCTTTTCTCAGTATATTTCGAGACTTGATGATGATTTTTGTTTTGTATGAACGGTAGCCTGCTCGACCATTGTTAGCGAATTTTCTTTTACTAACCACATTTGTTTTTAGAAGTATGGATGAATGTGATCTGAAGTCTAATCTGACTGTAGATTTATCAATTTAACGATTTTACCAGAATTTTCGTTAAATTTCTTTATCGGAGTTTAGCAAAGGCCTTCTTTATTAAATCGCATTTAAATTAAATTTGCGCGGAATCTTCGAAATTCAATGGAAAATTTAACTCTTAATTAATATGAATTGTACCTCGGAAAAGCTCTTCGTAGAGGTTTGCAGTACCATTTCAGAAAGCGAGGAAACACTACTTATTTTCAACACAGTTTTATTTTGTGTTACTTGCTCTGCAAGGAAGCGAAAAAACCTAGAAAATGTGAAAAGTGCGAGTGAGAAGGACGGAAACGCGAAGAAAGGTGACAAAGTGAAGGGAAGGTAAGGTTTAGGTTCCCACTCCCTCCCAAATACTCAGTATTCTAGCGAATGGCACTATTGGTGTACGCAAGACGGTCGTCTTTTGCACTTCTCGATTTCGTAATTCGAAGTCCGGTGGTGATGATGGCAGTGCCGGGAACGAAGAACCAACTCACAACGCGATGTCACCCACGTCGGCGACGTCACCACAGACGTCGTCGGCCCCTTCAGTGGCGACGTCGGCAACGGAAGTATAACACCCCTGCAGAGCTCTCGGCAGTGCATAGCAGCCCATACAACACAGCGTCGTCGACGTCGGCGACACGTGGTCGAAGTATAACATAGGCCTAAGACAATGTCGTCCTGCAGTTGTGCTCTTACAATAAACCTTTGAATTTCAGCAATGACTCTATCGGAGATGAAGGGTAGAACGAGAGGCATCTTGTTTATATGGGACCTATCGTGAGGGTCAGCGTGAGCTCTCCTATGGCGAGTTGACGCCACGTAGCCATTTGAAACGGGTATATCCGAAGCCAACCGTAAATTCCTAATATTCGTTCGTGCCCGTACACATCCTCGTTGCCGTGCGGAACATGTTGCTAACAACAGCACGCTCCTGCAGCGGGGTGCGCGGACTTGGCGTGTATCAGCAGATTCTTGGAGCTTGGTTTCCGGTTCCACTTCACGCTAACTGTCCCTCCAGACACTCTAACTTGTGTGCTCAAATAGGCGAGCCAACCATTGCTCGGAGTTTCTCGAGTAAGTCTAATTACTGAGACTGCTCGTTCTGCAGTCTGAAACACTCGTCCATTTCAGACTCTGTTGATGTTACGATGCAACAGTCATCTATGTATCTACAGTACATTAACGGTGAGCGACCTAGCACCGGTTGTTCTATTCTACTCATAAAGAAGATTGCCACAAAGGACGCCAACCGTTGACCCATGGCCAACCCTCTTAGTTGTGAGTAATACGATCCTGACCACTTAAAGATCTTGCAATGCAGACATTCCTTGACTAGAGTCATGATGTGCGTTTTTGACAGTCCAAAGGTGTTTATGTTCCTTACATGCACCATCCAACCAACATTTCAGATGATGTTTCTTCCATTTGGACTCTAGTTGTGGTCGTAGGTGTAGGTCAAAAATGCTAGGACAGTTAAGGCGGTTGGGTGGTAGAGTGCAATTCTAACCTATGCACCACGTTCAGGCCTCTGAAGACGTGAAGTCGAAACGCGCCAGGCCCTACGAAATAAAGGTCCACCTAAAAAAATCTCGTGTGGCACAGTATACACTAACTGACAAAGCACAACAATGCCGAGGTTTCAGGAAGGGAGATGTTTGAGATCATTTTTAAACAGTTGCTTTTAAATATATTTATTTCAAGAAAATTCATACAAAAAATTCGCCTCCGCAGAGTGTTTTAGTAAAACATACCTGCTTGAATTGATAAAAAAATTCTTATCATATGACCTCAAACAATATTTTTAAGCTCCTGATATAGTGGGAAACAAGGGATTTGCTGGTGAGTCATACAGAGAGGCTACGCCGCGCAGTCGTTCTATACATCGCATTGTCTATTGGACTGATGGTGAAAGTGTAAATGCTGTTTAAATGCCTATAAATTCATTTAGAAGCGTGTGTAGTGCACCGAATGAGGTGCCGGCTGTCGCGTGCATCCGATACCAGGTCCTTGGTTCGGATTTCCCCCTAGGCCAACCAAGCCTTCCATCCCTCCGGGGTCGGCATTAGAACCAGATTAATATGAGAAGGACAAAGTGTTTAGAAGCAGTGAAATCAGTCAAACACAAGGGACATGCAGCGATTCTCCACACTACCAATCAAATTAAAATCGACACTATCACAACAACAAAATGTGAACAAAAGCGTGCATCATAGCTTCCTAGAATGAATCCGAAAACGCTGTTTTAGCTAAGACGACAGAAATTGCACGGTTATTCAAAAAGTCTGCGCATTCTTCTAAAGACACACGTAAAGGAAATTTTTTACGAATTTTCTTGTAAGATAGGGTTGTTCGCCTTTGCTAAAAGATGCCATGTATTTTGGTAAAAAATTTATCAACGTGTAAAGTAGAAAGGCTGGGCCGCGCAACTGTCCAGTACGTTCCGTTGCACATTGGATTGACTGCACAAGTGGTGTTCCCATTTGCATAGAATTTTAATATATGTTCCCTAATCGCTCCACTATGGCCTCAGGATCACTTACGTAGGCTGCTTGAACGTTCGAACGATATATCGAAGGCGGTCCTCCATTCTTCTGTTGTGTGGTTCTCAGGAACATCATTGATATGCCGTAGGTGAGGAAGATCACTAGCTGGATACCGGAGAGAGTGATCAGTAGCCGAGACGACGTCATGTTCTCCGAGAACTGAAATCGGCTTGTCAACGTGGTCGCCAGCCTGAAACATCATGGAGTGATTTCCGGAAAGTATCAGCACACAACACAGGTTAGACAAATTTCAGGTTGTCTTCTGCAATAGTCTGCATGTCACGCAGCATTGTCATATCTACTTTTTGCAGGAGGTGAGAAAATCTATACAGTACAGAGGGAAGCATGCGTTTGTGGCCCCATCTTTGAAAAGGCTACACTTAACGATCCTGGAAACTATCGGCCTGTGAGTGTCATCTCAATTTTTGCGAAAACTTTCGAAAAGATCCTTAAGAAGCATATCTAGATTCATCTCAAAATTAACCAATTTTTTTTCTTCAGAAAATCAGTTTGGCTTCCTTAAATGAAGATCTGAAGAAGCAGCCCCCTAAATGCTCCCTAAATGACTGATCTAGGACTTCCGAAGATAGAAAAGACGCGAATGTGGTGTATTTTAATTTTTCAAAAGCGTTTGACAGATTTACGGACTTCTCCCTATAGTGATTCGCATTGAGACCTATATCGCATGAAAGAGCTCGAGACGCTGATCACAGAAATGTAGACCAATTTTGCTGAGCGAGTTGTGGCAGCGATGTCTTTCGTATGTTGGGCGCGTTCAATCAGCGTTGGGTGAAGTATGGCGTCATCAGCGGTTCGGTTGGCAGAGCTGACCGCAGCGGCGGCGGCGCAGTGGTAGAGTGCTCGCTCCAGAGGGTTGGGTTCATTGGTTCGGTTCTCGTGTCTGACGTTTTTTTTTGCATTTTGTGACCTATGTTCGACGAGGGCCTATAATCTCATTTTTAGCACATTTTTGGGCGCTATGGGTGTTGGGGGGGGGGGGGGGGGGGGGGGGGAGGTCACCATAGCATGCATTACTGCACCCCTCCCTCTACTGGTTCCCGATTGCTAGTCCCGCATCCACTGATCCCCTCTTTACTCTACCCTTTCACTGGCCTTGCTTTGCTGGACCACCTCCCCCTTAACTGGTCCGACATTACTGCTCCCACCTTTACAGGTATTCTCTTCACCGGTCCCGCGGTACTGATCCCCTTTCACTGTCCACCCCCCGCCCCCTCCACCTTATTTACAGGCCCCTCATCACTGGTCCTTTACCGTTCTCCCCTTAACGCCCCCCCCCCCCTTTACCACCCCATTACTGGCCCGCTCTTCACTGATCACCCATCGGTGACCTTCATCTGAATCCGCACACCCGTTGCGCAACATCGGTGGCACGCTTCTGAACCCGGACGCTCGTTACTCGACGTCTATGAAAGGCCAGATGGACGGACGGAATAGCGGACGGACAGACACAACCGCATACTATTTCATATTTAGTAGGATATCCGCGTTTTATCTGGTTCCGAATTGGGCAAGGGAGGGAACTCCAGGATGTAGGCAACTTTAACACGGATGCGTCAGTTGAGCCACACCCTGGAGTCCCTTCCACGCCTAAATCTGTGCTCTCTTCCGAGTCAGCGCAGGGGAACACAGATTTAGGCGGGGGAAGAGACTCCAGGGTGTGGCTCACCTCCCAGCCGCAGCATTCTATGGTGCTCCCCCCCCCCCCCCCCAAACTACCATAGCGCCCAGAAATGTGCTAAAAAATGAGATTATAGGTTCTCGTAGGACATAGGTCACAAAATGCAAAGACGAAGAGAGACGCGGGAACCGAACCAATGAACCCAATCTTGTGGAACGAGCACTCTACAACTGCGCCACCACCGCTGCTGTCAGCACTGCCGACCGAGCCGCTGATTACCGCGCAATACTGCGCCCAACGCTGATCGAGCGCGCCTAACACATGGAAGACATCGCGGCTTCCGACGGCCACAACTCGCTCAGGAGATCCATTCAGCAAATTTGGTCTACGTATCTGTGATCAGCGTCTCGAGCTCTTTCACGTGATAAAGGTCTCAATCCGAAGTTATATGGGAAGCTGACGGTATTCCCTCGTAAGAGAACCTGCTAGGCAAAGATAGAAGGCCAGTACTCCGAGATCTTTCCCGCATTGAGCGGAATTCTCAGGGGGGAGGGTACTCTCCCCAATCTTGTTGCTTCTGTACACATATGAACTCACAAACTGTCTCACTAATTTAAGAATAAAATGTAAAATATTCGCTGATGACGTGAAGATTTACAAAAAATTGATAACGGTGCAAATTCCATGTCTCTCCAGCTACCCATCGACTTTAATAGTCGCTGGGCAGAAATAGGGGAACTGCCTCTCGCAATTGAGAAAACATGTCTTCTGATGATCAGTCCTAAAACCGTGATTAAACTCCGGAATACCGAATTAACGGTTAGGTTTTAACCGTGACTGATGAAGGCAGAGATCCTGATTATATGTATACTAAGAAATGACCTGTGCTTTTTCAAGTATTACAGTCATTCAGCATGAAAAGCCAATTACCGCATCTATGAACTCTTTAGGGGGTTGAAATCCGCTCTTTCTGAGGTTTATAAACATGATTTCAAAAACTATGTAGGACCTTTCCAGAAAGCAATAAAAAAGCTTCACTAGGAATTTATGATGAGATGCTTCTCAGTGAATTACAGATCCATTCAAAACGGCACTCAACCGGCTTCACTTTTTGGTCTTTCTTCTTTTAAGAATAGAAGAAAAATTGCTGCTTTGGTCGCGATGTGCAAAATTGCTGCAAATAGGATTTTCATTAGCCCAACTACAGTACCGCGTATGTCTTTTGGTCAATTCCCGAAAAAGCCGCTTCGGAGCGTTCCAAAGCGGCTTCTTTAAATAACCTTCTTTAAAATCAAGCACTTGTGAAGAGAAACATATATTTGAGCTCAGCAGGCCAAGCAGGTCTATCTTCTGACATATAAGTCAACAGAGTTGAACAATGCATATAGGCCGGACATAATCAATCGAGTGGGTGCGAGAGCTTGTAGTGTGACAGTTTGGGGAATTTTATTGAAATTTCCAGCCGCCCTGCTCAGAAATTGCCTGAAGACTGTCCAGCTTGCCTTTGGAGTGCGTTGTGAACAATGCATATAGAATCGAACCTATCAAGCGAGTAGGCGCGACCACTCGCAAACTGCACGCGCGAGTGTGTTCGGAGCGCAATAGCTCTGTTGAGATCGGATCGTTCCGGCTGCGGCTCGTGAATTTTGTAGGCAGTAGAAAGATTAGTAGTCTGAGAAAGTGCAGCGTTATAGCTTCTAAACAAGCGAAATTATAGCGCCACGAAAATGTAGGTTAGCCGTGTGTGACACGATTTTTTCCGAATTCAGTCGACCCCTGCAGGAAGACTCGCCGTGCTAACGGCATGTAAACGCGTATGCTGGCAGAACATCGAAGGCACTTTACGATGACATGCTCACAACTCCTCAACTGAACTGAACTGCCTTAGCCTCATCTGCCAATCTAGAGCGGCGTAAGGTAGCGGTTAGAGTTTCTTGCGCTCTTACTCACCCACATTTGAGCTTTCGACTCTCGCTATGGTACCGTTCTCTTCAGCTCAAAGAGCTCTATCGAACGGTGTCACTCTCGACCAATTTCAGAAAAATGGATTCTTCGACGATTTCCCATCGAGGACGTGGGCGCCCAGGCCGAGCCTGCGCGGACGATGACGTCATAGAAAATCGATAATTTCGAAATTGGCCAAATTTTCTCGACCAAAATAATCTGGTGGTTATGTTGTGCGCTTATTACGAATCCAACGTCCGTTTTTGAAAATTTGGCCGATTTCGGTAAGTTTTGGATTTTCTTCTGGACAACTCAGGGTGGTCGTGTCAGGGTCACCGATTTTGCTCAAACTTCATCTAAGGGCAGGGGTTATTCAGGGTGTCAAACACGATGAAGAAGTCCATTTGGCTGATTATGGTAGAAGACACCCATACTGATGACTGAAGGTGATCGGTGATCCTGACCCGACCACCTCCAATTATCCTGAAAAATATCCAAAACCTACCGAAATCGGCGAAATTTTCAAAAACGGACGTCGGATTCGTTATTAGCGCACAAAATAACCACTATATGATTTTGAACGAGAAAATTTGGCCAATTTCGAAAATATCGATTTTCTATGATGTCATCGTCCGCGCAGGCTCGGCCCACGCCCTCGATGGGAAATTGTCAAAAAATCGCTTTTTATAGAATTGGACGAAGGTGACGCCATTCGATAGAGCTTTTCGTGATGAAGCTAAAGGTGTTATTGCGAGTGTCGAAAACTCAAATATGGGCGAGTAAGGGCGCAGGAAACTTCACCGCTAAGTCCACCGCCCTAAAATGGCAGCTGGGGCTAAGGCGGTTTAGGCAGCAGAGGCGTTGTGAGCATGTCATTGTAAAGTGCTTTCAGTGTTCTGCCAGCATACGCGTTTGCATGCCGTTAGCACGGCGCGTCTTCCTGCAGGGCTCGACTGAAGTCGGAAAAAACCGTGTCACACACGGCTAACCTGCATTTTCGCGCCGCTATAATTTCGCCTGTTTAGAAGCTATAAAGCTGCACTTTCGCGGACTACTAAAGCGTTCTACTACCTACAACACCCACGAGCCGCAGCCGGAATGATTCGAGCTCCACAGAGTTATTGCGCTCCGAACACACTCGCGCGTGCAAGTTGTGAGTGGTCGCGCCTACTCGATTGATAGGTTCGATTCTATATGCATTGTTCACAACGCACTCCAAAGGCAAGCTGGACAGTTTAAGAGCAATTTCTGAGTAGGGCGGCTGGAAATTTCCGATAAAACTCCCGAAACGGTCACTCTACAGGCTCTCGCGCCCACTCGATTGATAGGTTCGATTCTGTATGCATTGTTTACGGCGCACTCCAAGGCAAGGTGGGCAGTCTTAAGGCAATTTCTGAGTAGGGCGGCTGGAAATTTCAATAAAATTCCCCAAACTGTCACACTACAGGCTCTCGCACCCACTCGATTGATTATGTCCGGCCTATATGCATTGTTCAACTCTATTGACTTATATGTCAAAAGATAGAGCTTGGCCTGCTGAGCTCAAATATATGTTTTTTTTACAAGTGCGTGACTTTAGAGATAGTTATATAAAAAAGCCGATTTGGAACGCTCCAAAGCGGCTTTTTCGGGAATTGACCAAAAGGCATGCGCGGTACTGTAAATTCGTCAATCCATGAGAAGGAAGTTGAAAGTTCAAGCATCAGTTGCTAAATCGCTAATCAGGTCATATCTACTGACCTATCGCATCCTCGGTAATTCAACCTGCTACTGGACAACTACGAAGATTTACAGGCACTCTCTGTTCAATCATGTAGAAAGTTTGTCAAAGGTTGATTATCAGAGAGTGGTGCAAGAAATGTTCCTAAGGAGTTGTTGCTAATTTGGCTAGCGTACGACTGCTCTTCCATGTGAGTTGTTTTCTTTGATGAGTTCTTGCACTATTTACGTTAGCCAGTTGTCTTACCTATGCTTTGAAAAAATAAAAATAAAAATAAATAAAAATAGTGGTTATCTGTTGGTCTCAACTTGCAAATGAAACATGGAAGATATTAACAGTCACCCTTGTGTGTTTGGCTGCAGTTTTCAGGAACGGAAGTTGTCTATAATCACCTTGATTTTCTTCGCTGTATGATGTAGACGACTGCTATAGCGGAGATGGCGACGATGTGGCAGATGAGGGCGAAGACGAACAGTATGTTGATCTGCATCGTACGACTCGCTGGCGTGTTCAGGCAGTTGATCTGAGGTGCGTCGAACTTCTCGCCTGCATATGCCCATAAACACTCGGCCAGAGGAAAGAGAAACTGGAAAATGTCAAAATCAGATTTGTAGAACCCTAGAGATTGGCCAACATCTTTTATTTTATGACATTGACACTAATGATAAGCTTTCGTTGAAATAGTTGCTAGAACTCATGGTCAGTGGAGGTAGAAAAAAAGACAGAAAATTAAGGGCCGCGTTAATGAATTCCACTTGAGATGCGCCACGCATTTCAATTCTACTGGATGTCATGGAGGCTGCTTGAAAGCATACTTCGCCTGTACACGACTTATTATACATACATTGTCCGCCAATGGTAAAATCAGCTTTTTATGCTTCCCAGCTAAGTTTGGCACCAATTCAACGACACTGGAAGGATAGAAGGCTTGTTGCCTGGGTGGGAAATCCAAGCAAGGCACCTAGAATTGCCTCCTTCTATCTTTATCTTTATTGAGACATGTGCTGCAACACATGTGAGGCAATAAACGTGAGGGTGGCTCACCATTGCGGTCAAGAGAATAGAACCTAGCATTACGCAAAGCCTGTAAAACAAAATATCGAGAGTAATACAATAAGAAATTGAATGAAATCATGGAAGGGAAATTTATCAAAAGAAACAATGGAACATAGGGAAACAACAGAAAATGAAGCAAAAAATTAAAGAATAAAAAGAAGGATAAGGCCAATCGGATCTATCCTATGTAGTCCGGGGGGCCACATAACTAAAAAGTATTATATGTGACAAATTCACTCAAAACTTACAGAGCGGCTCCTACGGAACAACACAAGACCTAAACGAGAAAAAGTCACAAGGAAAAAACGAAAAAATTGCATTTGTTACGGTTGTAAGATGGCAAAGTTGTGTGCCCCTCCTCATCATGTTAGATCCTGGTTATAACATGTCAAGCGACGGTCAGCACGCGACATGCGGCTTCATGCGCCCTCCCCACCATGTTAGATCCTGGTTATAACATGCCAAGCGGCGGTCAGCACGCGGCATGACTCTATTCCGTCGCTCTTTGCCCGCCGAAGCGGTTGTAAACCGCGGAGATTTTATATTTTTTTGTTTGCTCTTCCGTTTCCGGTTTCTTTTAGGTTAAGTTTTGTTTTCTAGGAGCCGCTCGGTAAGTATTAATTCATTTTGTGGCCCAGTTTTTAGTTATGTGCCCCCCCAACTAGGATAGATCCGGCCAATCATATTATGGTACGAACCGCCTCGAAAAACAAAAAAGGAAACGCTTGAAACGTCTACAAAACTTTGTCAAGTACTCGTCTGAAAGCTAAAGTATTTGAGGGTAAACTAGCACGCTTACTTAGCCTGACATACTCACTGCCAGCTCGACGGGTAAAGTAGCAAAACCGGAGCGAGCACCGGGCCAGCGAGTAGCTTAGCTTGACTGCTGCACCCCTGGTACTCGAGATTCTGGTCGAATCTGCACCCGCCCAGATGGATAGCGCCACGGAGAATTTTTGTGCTTCATTAGGAGATCAAATTTTTTCTTCGCAAGGAGAGAGGCCTAACCCGAGCGTCCGACTGCGTTCAGTGCTGTCAGGGATTGAGTGATAACCAAATTGTCCCGACCTAAGTAGAAGCTTCCTTGTAAAGCTGTTTTGAGCCTTGTTCAAAACTTCTACATTCTTTACTTTAGTTGGGCCAAAGGCACGTTACCATACTCTATAACAGGAAGAACATACATTTTATAAGCTCTGAGAAGAATACTATCGTCACTAGTAACTAAGCATCTGAGCAGGTTGCACACCCTACGAGCAGCCTTAGCTGCGATCTCCTTGTAATGCTTGTTTGAATTCCGAATTATCTGTGATAAGAAATCCGAAATCCTTCACTTCGGAAACCTGCATAAGCTGTCGGTCCTCGATGAAATATGTAGGGGGCATTGATGTTGCTCCACCCCTAGTGCAACACCTTTGTTTTATCCTTCGCCAAGGAACTTCTCTTGTGTATATGCTGAAGCGAATAGGATAGAGGACTCCTACTACGCTATCACGCGCCTCCGAAACATACGACCGAAAAATATAGAAATCTTTTGAAAATAGTGACACAGTGTTAGGATCTAAATAAGCAGACATATTCGCAACGCTCATGGCACACTAGCTATTTCTCGTTCCATTTTATACCTTCGAAGAATATTAGGTGGGATGTACGGAATGTTCTTACCAGGGAATGCCGTCAGCTTCTAATGGAACTTCGGAATGAGACCTATATCACGTGGAAGAGCTCGAGACGCTGATCACAGATATGCATACCAAATTTGCTAAATGGATCTTCTAAGCGAGTTATGGCCGGCGGAAGCCGCGATGTCTTCCATGTGTAAGGCGCGCTCGATCAGCGTTGGGCGCAGTATTGCGCGGTAATCAGCGGCTCGGCTATCAGCACCGCCAGCAGCGGCGCCGGCGCAGGGGTAGAGTGCTCGCTCCAAAGGTTTGCGATCATTGGTTCGGGTCCCGCCGCTGGCGTCTTTTTTTGCATTTTGTGACCTATCTTCGACGAGGACCTATAATCTCATTTTTAGCACATTTTTGAGCGCACGGCTTATGGCGACTTGCATTTGCGTTTACGTTTACGTTTTTGCATTTCCGACTCCACCGACACGACTTCGGTCGAAAAAATTTTTTCGCTGAAACTTCGTCTAGGGGGGTTATTTGGGGTGCTGATCACGAATCTGACATCCGTTTTTCACGATTCGGTCGGAGATCAGCCATACTTTAACAAGGGTGGTCCAGGCAGAGTCACCGATTTCGCTGGGCACTAGTTAGAAGTTCGACTCCACCGACACGACTTCGGCCGAACAGTTGTAGCAACGGTATGGGTGGTCTCCGACCGAATCGTAAAAAACGGATGTCAGATTCGTGATCAGCACCCCAAATAACCCCCTAGACGAAGTTTCAGCAAAAAAATTCGACCGAAGTCCTGTCGGTGAAGTCGGAAATTTTAACTAGTGCCTTTACTTTTTATTTATTATGTTTATTAAGTTTTGTTGATTTTTGCTTTTATTTTTACTTTTTATTTTGTTTTGATTTGAATTTCTGACTTGTTTTACGTCATGAATAAAACATTTTACCTGAAACACGTTTCCGTCTTCAAATAGACGTAAATGCAAGTCGCCATAAGCTGCGCTCAAAAATGTGCAAAAAATGAGATTATAGGTCCTCGTCGAAGATAGGTCACAAAATGAAAAAAGCCGCCAGCGGCGGGAACCGAACCAATGAACGCAATCCTTTGGAGCGAGCACTCTACCACTGCGCCGCCGCCGCTACTGACGGCGCTGATAGCCGAGCCGCTGATTACCGCGCAATACTACGCCCAACGCTGATTGAGCGCGCCTAACACATGGAAGACATCTCCGCTTCCGCCGGCCACAACTCGCTCAGGAGATCCATTCAGCAAATTTGGTCTGCGTATCTGTGATCAGCGTCTCGAGCTCTTTCACGTGATATAGGTCTCATTCCGAAGTTCCATGGGAAGCTGACGGCATTTCCTGGTTAGAAGTTTTTTTGGCACTGTTCGAGACATATAACAACAACCAAGATCAGTCATCAAGATAATTTCACTTCCTAGCCATTAGGTCTCTCCGTCGACTGGGCCAAGTAGTAATAATGTCTTTCCTTAAACAAGAGGAGCGAGATGAAATCCAGTCTTCAATTGGAGACGATTCCTTGACGATGCTGAAATTATTCTTTCCATGTGAAAGCCAAAGGTGCGCGTGTAGTGTAGTCGGAGGAGGTGCCAACTGTAGAGTGCACCCGATACCAGGTCTCTGGTCGGGATTTATCGTTCAGGCGAACCAAACCTTCCATCCCTCCGGGGTCGGTAAATTGGTACCAAATTGTCTGGGAAGGATAATGTGCTGACTTCTTCATCGTATGTGTGACTAAATGTGCTGACTTCATTCTTCATTGTATGGCCAAGTTTGCACGCACACGTACAAGTCGCCTCCACGACATAGACGTAGAGTGCGTGACGAATCCCAAAGGATTGTGTAACGGATTGTTCCTTATCCTATTTATCATCTATGTAGGAAGGAAGATTCCTGAATGCATGACAATCATAAGGAATGAGGTTAGGCGAATACCGAAGGCGAGATGGGCAAGTGACGCCAACCCCAAGCTTCTCCAGATTGTCACTCGCCTTCGCCTGATGGGGTCGGCGGCAATGTCCGACCGCTTTCATGACGATTAGAAGCTCGCGGCGGTGCTTGTGCGAAAAGCCGTATCTTGCAGCTTTTAAAACCAAATTTTCAAACTAAATCATTCTTAATAAATGCCTTGGTGAAAATGTTGAAGTAGACGCTGGATTGAAAATAAGAAGAATTTGATAAGCTTCGTCCTCCTAAAGAGCCGCCGAAGCAGCGTTGACGGTCGGGCACACTCCAGAGCGGGCTGTTGAACTGAACAGCGGTACGATCCGCTCGGACTTCGCAATCTCACGCTTCGTAACCGTACGCCATCGAATAGATTTGATATGTCATGCGTGGCTTGTGAGAAAAGTGAGAATAAATAATTATACTAAACCATGCATCTGATGAGATAACGAACCACCGTGTGCTCCTGCAATCAAAACAACCTCGATCCAGCATTTGATCGCGTGAAGTGGCATCACCACCCCAGAAAAGCGGACCCCACCGGTGAGCGGAATAAATGCTGAATAAGCAGATGAAGAAGATCACCTCATTAAGACAGTCTGTGGCTTCTGCTTCAATACTAGCCACTGCAATTTCCTGGTTGGATTTCCGTGTGAGATCCAGTTCTCATTCTGAGCAATAAAAAAGTTCGGTCAACTCATCGTTCGCTCATTGATAAGTAGCCTCTGACACACGCTGCTTCACAACCGAGGCTTCCTTCGGTAAGGGACCTTGGAACAACTTTAGGGCTCACTGCTCTGGATCCGTTTCTGGAGAGATTGTCGTGGAGCGTAGAACGTCCTCCTCTCCATTTCTCTTAATCATGGATTAGTTGAAAGAACGGTGGCGGAGCGACCGCAGCGGTAAAAGAGGACGGGGAAGAGTCTGGAGACGTGCGACATCTCACAACGCTTAGTCGTTTCATGCTAACGACTACGACAGTCAACAACGCCAACTATTCTTGTACGTGTTCCACCTTCCTTTTTCCGCCATTTTCTCCATGACTCTGTTTTGGGGTGCTCACCAAAGAACGGTTCAAGCCGTACCCCGTAATATCAGCATTCAATTTTTAGACCATTGATAATTTGTAGTTGAGCAGGGTCCAAATTTTTGGGTATGGCAGGTTTACAATAGCTTTCCTGTCGGCTCTTAGGGAGATAGTCAGTGCTTGATTGTATGATGACATCCACTGCACCATAAATCAAGCAAGATTCCCACCCTTGCATGGTTACATTTATTTATTTATTTATTACAACCGTTTTTCCACAAGTACAGACATAAGTATCTAGGTGCTCTTTTGGCGAAGAATTAAGCGCTCTTCTCCTGGTTCCCTTCAGTCACCACTGTCTAGTTTCTCGTGACATCGTTTGTTCTTGTTTCTCTGTATTTTACGATGTTGTCCAGTAATCTCGATCTTCAACTCATTCCGACAGTCCTTCCATTTTGCAGCGTTTATTTGCGAACAACCGTTTCCATTTGAGCGAACAGTGACCCAATCTTTGAGTCCTGGGGCCGGATTAATCGACGATTTACAGCAATTTAACAGAAAAATTTACAGCCGAAATCCCTGATAGCGTGGCTTATCAAGCGATATGGTGAGCGATATTGGTTACCTGAGCTTTTTGCTGCGAGTTCTCTGGTAAAGTCGTGTAAGTCCTAACACATTTTCTTAAGCCTGGAGCGGCTGGCACAGAGGCTATATGTTGTTACAGGATGTTTTGTTGCGATCAAAACTCTTGCGCCAGGCGTGACTCCAACCCGCATCTTCTGCTTTCCGGACAGCGATGTACGCCTTACACCACCGGCGCTGTTTGACCGCACGTAACATCCGTGATATCGTCGAGGCCTGTCAGCACCCACCGGAAAGCAGGAGATCCGGGTTCGAGTCCCGCCTGGCGCAAGAGTTTTGATCGCAACAAAACATCCTGAAACAACATATAGTCGTGTAAGTCGTTGATGAGTCCGACTACCGATCTGTGGCGAATAACTTTTGATAGTAACTTACCAGACGAACACTAAGAATAAGTTCATAAGTCGCATTCCATTGTGGATGACAACCTTTCGCCACCGTTTAATACCGTAGGGAGCGCGCAAGAATTGATAAGAAGTGAGGCTGAGTAGGAGCACATAATGGTACAAAATGCGATTGTATCCCATCTTATGAAAGCGGAAGGCATACATTCCACATGGCCCCAGTGGCGGATGCGGTTGAAGCGTGGAAATATGGATCGCGGTACACTCTTCACCCTCCATCTTTGCTCACAGCTTTTTTTCTTCGCAAATTTTTGTGGGCCGTATGGCTGCATAGGAACATTTTTAAAGCTTCAGCCACATTGATAGAGCGCAGAAAATGTGATACCGATAGGAGAAGTAGGGAGTGTCCGAGCTTCTTCGTGCATGTCTCGTATTGCCCCACATAGAATATCGCTATCATTCTTTCCAACAGCATAGCAATCTGAAATAAGCCACTGATAGACATTTGATGATACGTAGAAACACTTCACACGGGTATTGGCCTCGTTGCGCTCTTGCCTACCTACCTACTATAGTTGTGCTTATTCGACTGTTTGACCAATTATTCGAATATATTATTTGATATTCGAATAATTGGTTCGAATACTCGAAACATCCTGATTTTCGAATATCCGTTAGAATACGTATATTCGAAAACCAGATTTCGAATTCGAATAATATAACATAATAAATAATCCGAGTAATTATTCGAACAGCCGAATAAGCACAACTATATTATCTAGACCTAACATCCACAGCTAGTTACTGGCGTTCATCAGGTAAAATTTAGCCGCACGTAATTTACTCTCATGAATGGGAACGTCAACCTGTGTGTACCATGCGCGACTCTTAGGAATGTTCTTCGGCCATCATGATCTTAGTGAGGTGGACGTCTCACCGAAATCGATGCTAAAGCAGAGGATGTCCTGGTAGGGAAGGAATGAGAAGAAAGGTGTGACCGCGCAGAGCGCTGGAGAAAATAAGAGTAAGAACCTTTATCGGCATAAACAGGTCGTTGTAAAGACCTGATGCGGAACCACCTATGTTCGGCGTTCAGCAAAGGGCTCAAGGATTGGAATGCTAATAAAAATATTGTAATGTTCAGGCTGTTTTGAGAAGTGCCTTGCAGAGGTGTATGATTTGATTTGAGCTTTCAGTTTAAAGCGAAATGATATATCTAGACATGGAACGTGTGGATTTTTTTGGAAAAGCGGAAGACGAAAGACGGAACGGAAGTGCCCATAAATGGCCGGAAACCGGAATACGCAGTACGGAAGTGGAAATGAGGCATGTTCGCCATTTCTTCAAACGTGTTTCCGAAACGGCGTCAGAGGTTGCCTCTATTGCGCTTTTTCATGCGCACAACATTCCGAGCAGCAGAGCCTTCCAAAACAAATTGAACAAATACTTGGGTATAAGAATTTAGTCCGCTTTTGTGCACGAACGTACAAACGTACAAAAACCGATAGAACTTTCCTTGCAAGCTAATATTTATTGTTAGAGCACCACGTTGTGAGCAGCCCAGCTTGGTTGTTTCACTGCATGATTATTTCTTTCGTCTGATGCGAAATGAACAGATGAGGAGCTGCCTTGAGGAAACCCGCGCAGGAAGTTTGTTTTTGAAATCGTTTGACCCTTCCCATTTTCCAACAAAGGTCAACGAAGAAGACAGTCGTACCCCATATTGCAACTGCCTTCCCTGAGCTCATTGTAATGCCACTCTGCTCGATTAAGCAGCGCTTGCTCCAGACTCGGGCCAGAGATAGTCAATGACTTGCTTTAATTGCAGAATGGGTTACTGTAATTTTCCGAAAAACAAGTCACAATTTGTACAGCTACGTTCGCAGTTCAACCAGTAAGCAAGAATTGAATACAGATGTTCAAAAAATGACACGCGTGAATGGATGTCTTGTTGGATCGCTAGAGACGACGGTAGTCAGTGATCTTCACGCCTTTCTAAGTAATGACGACTTTTTATCGCTGACAACGCCTGCTGATTAACCCAACTCAAATCTCGCTTCAGGGCAGAATGACGTACCTGTGTGCCCTCGATCCACAAAACGGAGAATATATACGGCAGGTGAATGCATATGTAAAAAAACCGCGGAAGGAGCACATCACACGGTGACTGGTACGTGTATGATAAAATCAGCTGATAGGTCTGAAATGCCTTTTTCATTCATTAGCTTTGAAAACGAGAACATTAGTACAACGCGACAATTCTCAATTCTTTCTTGATTATCTTGATAATACAGAATTTCTCGAAGCGTCTTTGTCCGCTACCCATTTGGAGGTAATACTTTCAGATGTGTTGGGTTGAGCGGTGACAGAAATGTTTCTCCGTTGAAGCAGTGAAGCCTAATAAGAACGTCTAATAAATAAGCACTGGTGTTATGATGCGTAAAAAGCTACGCCAACAAATTTAGATACGGTGATAGTAAAGCTACAAATAAAATAGAGCGAATTAATCAGGTTATCTATCAGGTTGTCCCATAAGTACCCTCCGTTTTTTTCAACGATTCACGCCAGATTTTGCCGGCAGCTTCTTCCATAGCGCTGCACATCTTTCGAAAAAGAATGATTTGCTCTATCAGAACATGTACTGCATTTTTTTTCATCATGAATTTTGTCAATTTTTAGGTCGTTGAACTGAAAAGTGAAAAAGTGAAAAAGTAGCCATTTGCGCACTTGTTCTCTCCGCTTAGGTTTGTAATTTTTGCGCAGTTTTTATAGCACTTGGAAGACAATGTCCTGTACTACAAGAACATGTGTTAGAGCTATTTGCTCATTTGTACTTTATTGATTTTTAGGTCATCAAGTTATGACGTCCGAAGGAGGATGGTTATTTTTGCTGACAGCTCCTGCTCTGTGGTTGGACTTTTTGGGTTGGTGTTATACGTCGTTCGAAAGAGAATGTTTTGATCTATAGGAATATGTGTTGCGTTTATTGATATCTGTTGAATGTCAACAAAATGCCAAAAAGAGAAAAATCGTCTTCACCAACAACTCCTTCTCCTTCTTCAGTTGTTGATATTCAACAGAAATCAGCGTGAGCCAATAAACGCGACACAAATTCTTACTGAGCAAGACATCCTCTTCCAAACGACATATAACACCAAGCAAAAAAGTTCAACCACAGAAACGGAGTTTTGGTAAAAATTCGGAAGGGAAAGTCGGAATTCCCAATTTGGTGGCCTAAAAATCAATAAAGGACAAGTGAGAAACTAGCACTAACACATATTCTTGTAGCACAGAACATTGTCTTTCAAGTGCTATAAAAAACTGCGCGAAAAATTACAAACCTAAGCGGAGAGAATAAGTGCGCAAATGGCTACTTTTTCACTTTTCACTTCAACGACCTAAAAATTCACATGAAAAAAGAAAAGCAATACAAGTTCTGATAGAGCAAGTCATTCTCTTTCGAATGCTATGCAGCGCTATGTGAGAGACCGCCGGCGAGATCTGCAGTGAATCGTTGAATAAAAAACGGCGGGGACTTATGGGACAACATAATAGGTCTCATCTCTGAAGCACAATCAACCGCTAGAGATGAAGGGTGACTTTAAAACAAGAAGCAGAAAATTCCCTCATAGCTATTCATAGGATAATTCTGGCAGCACCGCTTCACCTACGTGACAGATCCGATTGTACGAAGCACTTCGCTTAATTTGTGTCCGTTGCTTTATGCATAGTAAGCGCGATTTCCTCCGCGATCTTTGATTACTATAACAATCATCGTGTCAGCATCAGCTGAATGCTTGGAGCAGAAAGCGCAGAAGTTAGCAGACTAACGAGGCAGGTGCAATCTTGCAAGGAGAAAGGCATAGCAAGGTGCGAAATGACTAGGAATTCTATCTGGCAAAGCACAGGTAATTGGTACGCTAATCGCGCCTTCTCTTTGCAGTTGCTTTCCATGTTGAATGTCTGCAATTTGTACGATCGAACAGATTGCTGGTTAGGCGAAGAAATGTATAAGCATTTTTCTCTGACTGCCCTAAGCAGCAAGCCATGCAAATTCAATATCTGTACTTAGTGTTGGACCCACAGAGTCTAGTGGTCTTCAAGCCTTGCCACAATGCTCATCTAAGAGGCTTATTAGGCAAGGAAGCCTTCAGCGTAGCCGAAAATAGGATCTATTTTGTGTTAGCTGTAAGCCATCATGAAACCCAAAGGTAAAGAAAAAAGGTCGGCGTCTGTTATTCCCATTGCGGGATGCCGTCTCACAAGACAGTGTTTCAGCCTTTCCAGACAAGTCTGGCACTAGTTCACCGGCCTCGGAGATATAGTAGGCCAGGTTGCCTGGGCGGGAAATCCAAACTGAGATCTTAGAATTGAGTTATAGCGCTTTCTCTGACTGCGCTACCACGCGCACAGGAAATCCTATTCAGGTGAAACTGAATAAAGCGAAAATTACTTGCCTGAAACACTGTCATCAAAGTAGCATGCAGAAATGAAGCAAGAAGTATAGACAAGAATAATACCTAAAATTCTCCAATGTTGTTCGCTTTATATTTCTGACAGTTTATACCTTCTACTGAAGAACGTTTGCAACTAGGTTCTCAATTTTTGGAATAATCAAAAGATATTTTGAAAAACATGACTGACATCCTGCAAACTCCCTTTTTTGCTTCGGTTTTCTAGGAGTCGCTCTACACGAGTTGCTCTTCCGCCTGCAAACATCTGCGACTTTCTATTCTTCTGGACACTTTTGGATTCTCTCGGAGCTTTCCGACTTCAGTTTCATAAAATTTAACCACTCTCAATTTGATATAGTCCTGAACGTGAAGAACCCTTCCATATGATTGATGAGGAACACGCAACGATTTAAGCCTTAAGCGCCCCAGTCAGACAGGCAGGTGAAGGTACCGTTGTCCATTTCAGTTACTTACTGATGCTTATGACGAGTAGTGAGAGCAGCGAGGAATCCAACGTATTTGTCCAGAAGGTCAGTCTTCAAGTGCAAGTGTGTAGTGTTCAAGTCTTCAAGTGTGTTTCTTTTATAAAAAAAAAGCCTTCGGAAGAGCGTGAGATGTGAAATCGGTGAACCCGAGCTTGTTAGCATTGCTCACCTATACATACACACCATAACCTACTGTATTCACCATAAATGATCGTCTCGTGGAATATGCGCGTATATCCTTAAGTATAGGCTGCAGTTTATTACAAAGCAACCCTCAACAGGGCATGGTCGCACCAGCAGAAGAACAAGATTTTCACAAAGAAGTTATCTAATTTCGGTCGTCCAACATCTGTTCTTCGCGTGGAAGCTTGGAATTGGAGTGTTGGACTGCAGCTGAATCTTACAAAGACGATGTTTATGAGGAACGGACGAGTTTCTGATGGCACATTCTTGCTCAACGGAGCGAATATCTCTGGATGCTCCAGCTATGTGTATCTGGATTGCGAAGTCAACATGCCAACGACCTAGTGCCGGAGTTGAGCAGGAGGAATCGAGCGGCGTGGGGAGCCTTCAAGAGCGTCGAAGAAGTCGCGATGAAGACAAAGAACGTCCGGCTCCGTGTCCACGTATTCGACTCTACTGCTCTTGGTGAGCTCACGTATGCTTCAGAAACCTGGGCCATACGAAAGCAGGTTGAATATGAGATCAGCGTCGCCCAGCGTGGTGTCGAGATGACGATGCTCGGAGTGACACGACCCACGCAAGTGAGAGAAGGCCTCCGAGGAGTTCCGAGCTTAGCCGACGTTCGAAGATCAGAGACGCTGTCGCGTGTGCTAAGTTCTCGAAAATTAGGTGGGCCGGGCAACGTAATGCTCTTCGCAGACACCTGCTGGACGAGAGCTGTCACCGACTGGATTCCGCGGGATGTCACGAGAACACCAGGACCTTACCAACTCGTTGGTCGGACTTGTTCAGGAAAGCCCTGAAAGAACGATATGACGCTCTTCGTGCCCCTCAGCGAGAGGATCCACTGGAGCACTCTGGCATGCGACAGCGACGAATGGAGACGCTGCTGGCGCAGTGGAAGCTAGTCATCCCTATGGTGGACATCCGGCACGCTTCCATCCATCGGTTTGGTAACAAGGTCCTACAGTTCTGCTACAATGTGTTGAGTGAGCAATGGAAATGCGGACTACGTGCTAAGTAAGATCCAGCTGATAGCTGTTCTTTCGCAAGGACTTTCCATTGCTCCAAGAGCGTTATGGTACCCTTTTGAGGACTAGCTTCGCTCCTCCAGAACTAGAAAGTAGTTCAACTCCATCTAAAGGCCATGAGATATCGGCTCGATTTCTGCTCAAATCACTCACACCTCGTGTCTATAAAGGGTACAATTTGACTACGAGAATACAATTTTGACTCACAAAGCAATTAACGTTTGGCTCATTCCTAGTTGCTACTCAATGCAACAACATATTAAAATGTGCGAGGTGAGAGTCACCAATCTTCCTCCTCTAGATTCAAAATCAGAAAAAGCGCGGAACGTACCCGTATGTTGTAGTGAAATATGAACTTTGATCGATACTTGATGAATACCCAGAGCAGCAACACGATGGACAAGGCGCAGAGAACGATGTGCACACACTGCATTGCACGGTAGTAGGAATAGGTTACGACGTCGGTGCCTTCCTGGAATACTGGGATACGCCGGGCTACTCCATTAGTTCGAACCGGAATTTTTCGCAGTTTTGGCATTGTTATTGTACCAGCCTTTTTAGAAGCTGCTCTCTCATTGACTATGGGGTTCTTTGCAAAGAGAAAATCATGTGGTTTTAGGTAGTTGTAAACGATAATGCGCATTTTACCTCTTTTCAAGATTCCCTCTTGGAGAATCGTTTTTGTTATCTATCTCCTCATTGCTTATTTTACACTTGTTTTAATTTCGCCCGCTGGCTATGTTTCTTTTTTGCACACAACATTGTGTATTTATGCATAAGTAAGTGAATAAGAGATGAAGCTTGCAAGGAAGGTCAATGAATTTCCCGTGGAGATTTTCAAAACGACCCATTGAGTGTTATGGGAACTGCCTGAGAAGCACCATTGTGGTTGTCAGATTTCCTGCAGGCATCTAGGTAGCCCAAAAATCACAAAAAGACTGTAATACTTCAGTGCGGATTTGTGTTGTCGCGAATGCGATAGTTCGCTCCCTTAAATTCAAACTCCCGCGGGCTGCCGTATCGGCTCGGGACCACGATGAGGCGTTCCCGACGCACGCTATTGGCCGGTGGGGACCGCGGTGCGCCGCCCTCGCCCGGCTCATTCTATACTTCGCCCGGCACGTCGAGCGGCTGCGCAGGCGCGGCTCTGGGACGCAGCACATTTTAGCCCGCTTCCATCACCATCCCGGGGACTCTCCGAGCGGAGCCTTGCCGCTCCTCATTACGCAATACAGCCGGCTGCACTCCAGGGAGGACGGTGAGCCCGGATAGGGCTTCGGACAGCCAGTACAGTCCTTCTTAGCCGGAGCGGTCCCGTCTATTCTGTATTCGTTCATCTGTCTAGTATTCACTGCCTATATCCTCCGTGGCTCTATCGATTGTGTTGCACACGTCTAGGAAGGTGGTGAGTTTCCTAACAGTACATTCTCGGTATTGGTATTGTGTATATTTGCTGTTGGGTTATGTATTTTTGGGTGTTATGTTGTGTCGGGTAGTATTTGGGGGTTGTGTCTGCTCAGTACAGTTCGGGTGCACTACTGCACGCCCGTAGGCACCCGCGGCTCATGTGTGGTCGGGCGTGCGTCAATCCCGACGCTGTCTGGGAGAGAAGTCACCACGCGGGGCTCCCGTCTGTCAGGGAACAGGAGGCGTGGCCTTCACATCATGGAGTCCCCTAGTATCTCCCATGGGTCTTGGGTTCCTGGTTACCTCGTAGCGCCACGAGGTGAATGGGGGACCTTGCTTAACAAGGGCATGTTCCTTCGTGAGTGGGGCCACCGATTCGCAACAGGCGTTGTAATGCTCAGATATTAACCTGAAAAAGGTTTGAAGCTTTAATTACTGTAAGATTTTGGAAATCTGCTTTTTTAGGTTTCCTAAAGGAAGCTGCAGGACACATTCAGGAAAATCCTCAATGCAATCGCCCCAGCATCTGGTTGGGCGAGTAGATAGCGATGCTGACTTGCGGAGGAAAGATCAAGGGTTCGAATCTGGTGTGGGGTTTACGAATTGCTGCTCGTTTGTGTAAATGTAGAATATATTGTCACCTCTGCAAGACAACATTTTCACTTCCAAACTCTGGATTCAACCTCTTGTCAGATATGAAGAAGTTTGCTACTCGTTGTGTGTAGTTATTTTGTGTCCCCATGAAACCAAGGTTACGGATAAGGCCGCGGCTGACTTTCATATAATAAGATACAGCAATTTTGATCCGCTCCTTAGTACTGATCGTATTGCAGCCTATTTCTTCAATTATCTCTTTAGGCGAAATTCGGGCGGGAATGTTTCCCACCTCCAGAATCGTGGGAGCACAAATCCCCATCCCTTGCCCCTAGGATTATTGGAGAGTGGTCAGAAAGATGGGAATCAAAGCGATTACTCTCACGAGATGGACTAAAAATGCAACATTTTCTAGTAGTAAGAAGAGTGAGTAAGTTGAAAGAACAGCGTCCTATATAGGAATCCGAAGATGGACTTCCACAGCTGAACAGAACAGTGCCATCTATTTTGTCAAAAACTCAAATAAGGGCGGAAGAAACTCCACCGCAGCCCTCCGCAGCTTTAAAATGGCAGCTGGGACTAAGGCAGGTTAGGCAGTTAGGGAGTTATGAGCACTTCCTCGTAAAGTACCTTTTGTCATCTGCTTGCTCACGCATTTTGAGGTCCTTAGCTCGTCGCGTCTTCCCGCAGTGATCGACTAAATTCGGAAAAAATCGCGTCACACAACGCTAACCTGCATTTTCGCGCCGCTGTAATGTCGCCTGTTTATAAGCTGCAGCACTGTACTTTTGCGATCTGGAGGTGGACTAGAGCAACACATGTCTCGATCACGTCCATAAATGAAATTACAATGAAAAAACGAAGCTGTACCTTTCAGAGATCAACAATGTACTCTGGAGCTACAAAAACGGAAGGAGTCTATCCAGCGGTCCCAAACCTCATCCTCAGGATCGAACTTCGACCCCTCCACTGCGAGTATGCGCCGATATCCACTCGGCCACCCACACAATCGCTCCTCCGTTGCTGCGAATGATGCACCTGCATACCGATGTACCCTGCTGCTTTTTCAAAAGCCTGGGAACTTTTCAGATAATTAAAGCTCCAAAGCTTTTGTTGGTTAATTTCTGTGCGTTACAAGGCCATTCATTGGGTCGCGCACTCAAAGTTTCGAATTTTCGCCGTTTTTGACTTGCCGGTGGCTACAGGAAATGGAAAAACCACCACGGCGCTACCTAGACAATTCTCTACAAAATTCATTACGCACTTGGGAATTCTCCGCGGGAAGTTCATTGATCTCCCTTGTGAGAAACTGACGATTTTGAACCACCCATTTTCTTGTGACAGCACAAATACTTATTTTCCTATCCTTTAGAATTACTTGGATTCCTAGAGACCAGAATTAGAGAAAATTGGGCACTGCATCACTGCGTTAAAAAACCAGAAGTGGAAGACTGGAACGAGACGTTTTGGATAGAAGATACAGAAGTCAGAAACGGTAGAAGGCCTTCCTGAGATTAAACGATCGCGCCTTGGAGCAAGCAAATGCAAACCACATGAAACCATCCACCAATTTGGATTCGTTGTATTTAAAATTACCCTGATGAACCATGCTCGTAAACTAGAACAAGGAACAGCATCATTTATTGAACAGTTTATGATCTAACGTATCGGCGGACGAGGATGCTAATGGAGGTCGTAAAGCTCAATCGCGAGGTATTCAACAACACATTCATCTCAAATTTCTGTTATGTGGATAATTATGCGTCTTCTATCGCTCAAAAGGTTCATGTTGAGGGGCAGCATTGGGAGATGGCGGCGCTCAGCCCATCATAACCGGGCAGACACCGGCCGAACAAATGCCAGCCAGTTAGAGCACTGAGCGTAAAAGCTTTGAATGACTCGCTGAATTTACGTAATCTGATTGGCTAGCGCGCTCCCACCACCCAGTGCTGCCCATATTCGCGACTCAATTAATCAACTCAGCACATTAGTGTCCAAGATCGTCTAAAGGTTACATGGCTTCATCATAAGGACCGAACTGAGCAATCTAGGAGCATACGGTGACAGTTTTTAATATGATGAACGACAGCTGATCTATATTAAAAGACATTTGAATACTCTACCTGTAACGTACGATAAATGTGGTAGCATTTGAATTCCTTCAACTGGTCGACGTAAAAGCAGCTCTTTGAAGAAAAAATGAACAACTTTTCCATTTACCTTTATGCAGAAGTTCGTGAAGTTAGACTGGCTTATATTCCATTGTATTCGCGTCATGTTGTCCACCATGAAATTCGGAAAAATGATTCTGCAACAAAAATTTACACCTTCTCATGCTGATGGAGATGTATGCGATAATTTCTCCAAACGATGAAAACAACAACATGTGAAATGTCGTGAATATGGACAGCATTGGAAAATGATGGTGCGCCAGCCAGTCATAACCAAGCGAAGCGTCGGCCGAACACACGCCAGCCAACCCGAATTCTGACTGTAAAGCCCTCTCTAATTTGATGCGATCTGATTCGTTGCGGGCAGGGGTCGTAAGTTTTCGGCAAAAATCGTCTTCGGAAACGAAAATCTTTGTCCATCTCGTAAAACGCTCTGGTCCGATCCTATTAGCATACACCTGCGATGACAAGTAGCTGAGCGCCTCAGTGACGTTGACCTTGACGTGGTCCTCGAAAATTCGAAAAGGGCCTTCAACGGCGGAGCGATTCCTCTGCTTCATTGATGGGCAACACATTCACAACCGTGACCACACAAGAACCGTCATTATAATGTAAGGCTAAGGATTAAGCTCCTTATTACTGAAGCCATTTGATATGAATTCAGTTATCGAAGACCTAGTGCTACTATCCGAGCGCATTCTTTTGTTGTAAGCGCTGGGTCTATGTGCGTATCTTTAAGAAGCGTAGTAGTGTATTTATCTCCAAATTTTCTTTTCTTCAAGCGGATGGCCTCCGGCAAGATTCTCAGATTTTATACATTCACTACCCCTAGCTTTACCTCTCAACCTCAACCTCAACCTCAGTAAATTGTCTCGCTTTAACGCTTTCATTTGTGCGAAGCATTCTCTTAATGGCCTGTGTTCTCGTTTGTCATGCTTTCTAAGGGTTGCCTTAAACAACGTAATAAATTATTATGTCTGTTTGTGGGACACACACGCTTCCGACTTGTGGCGACAGCATAGTTCAGTTCGCCTGAGCGTCGGCTTGTGGAAGTCATCAAATAGCCTGACTGACGACGAGTCAGCGCATTATTCTTTTCAGACGTGTCTGAGGAGGACAAAGCATTGAAATTGATAAAGCGTTCGTTGGAAGGCCACCCGAACCCCGTGACGCGATAAGAGATGCACACGACAACCAACTTAGAATAATGGTATAACGACCCTCCGTGAATTGGTACCAGACTTAACTCGAAAGGATAAAACCAGATCCCTTTATCGGCCTTCCATCGCAAGTAGTGGCATAGGCCGAATACGCATTCACGTTGCGTTCACATCCCGTAGAAATAGAATGCGTTACGCATGGGTTGATTAGCGCCGTCCTTGTTCCTTTTATCCATTTATTGGGGAATTCGGTTAGTGTTTTTATGACAGCCCCACTTGGGATGAGCCATGCATTCTACTTCTACCGGATGTGGAAGGATCGCGTACTCATGACAGCCGGTGCCTACTCCGACTGCGCTACCGCCCGCCCTTCAAAAAGCAAAAAACGAGAAAATTAGCGAAATTAAGAACAGCTTTAACAAACCGGGTGAGTGCTGATGGGTTCCACGAAGTGTGGATGTTGCGTTCGATCAAACAGCGCATGTGGTGTAATGGCGTAGAGCATTCCCGTCCGGTCAGAGGGGGGTGCGGGTTCGAGTCCCGCCTGGCGCTAGAAGTTTTGATCGCAACAAACCTTCGTTGTAACAGCTTACATCCTCGGTACCAGCCAATTAAGGCTTAAAGAAACTGATTTGAATCATTTCTGTCTAGACCTACAGCTTAACTGGTTCCATGCTGATATCAGCGGCCGGCTCATCCCGATATACGGGTGAGTGCTAATGGGTCCCAAGAGTTGTGGATGTTGCATTCGATCGAACAGCGCCGGTGGTGTAATGGCGTAGAGCATTCCCGCGCGGTCAGAGGGAGGTGCGGGTTCGAGTCCCGCCTGGCGCATCACTTTGGCAAATACATATTGGTGCATAGTTTTTGTTCTCATTCGAGTTTGGGCGGAATTTCTTGGGCACACTTGGGGCGTTCTTGGGGTGTTTTTAATGTCGCGTAGTAGGTTCTAGGAGCATCCACGGAAAGGGTACATAAGCAGGAGCCAGCGGGCCCGACGGCAAATTTTGGATAAAATGGATCAGCGTCAACCACGAGCTATTTACCTCCATGAGTAAAAACTTGGCACCATTTCGAAGGACGCGGCGGGTCGGATCAACAATGCATTTAGGCCCGACAGGACTACAGAATACATCATGAATCGAGAGAAATTTCTTTTAGAAAACAAAAAAAATAAAAAAGGACCTAAAAATTCTCCTCTCCGTTTTTTTGTATTCACAAGGCATGATCTATTGGAAGCTGTTGGCTTACAGTCGCACCGTCAATGTCGATGTCTGCACAAAACAGCTCCAGGAACTGACTGACGCTTTGAAGTGAGAACGAAAGAAACGTCTCGAAGTCACGTTAGCTGCACGCGGCGAAGTTAACTCGCGATAGCCTAGAGAAGATGGGTTGCACGACAGTGGCTCATCCACCTTACAGTCCTGTCATGGCGCCGTCAGATTGCTACCTCTTCGAAGCCCTCAAGCAGCATCTGCACGAGAAAAACACCGGTAATTGTGACCACTTAGAAAAATAAGGTTTTTCCTTTTCGAATCTCAGCCTCGTTCCTTCTGGAGCATGAAACCTTGAAACCTTGCGTAAGAAAAATCATAGCCTAATGCTGTCGACATTAACAGTAATAATATTGCTGATGGATGATTTATTGGGTGGAAGAAAAGTAAAACTTAAAATCATTCTCCTTTAAGGAATAAAAGGATAAAGGACGGCGTTACTCAATCCCTTTTGAGATGCGCCACGCATTCTACTTCTACGGGATATCATGGAGGCGATTTGAATGCGTATTTGGCCATACAATGAGTTGCGATGGCCAGCCGATGAACAAGACGGTGCTTTTCCTTCCCAGACAAGTCTGGTACCAAATCGCCGACCCCGGAGAGATGGAAGGCTTGGTTGGCCTGGGCGAGAAATCCGAACCAAGAACCTGGTATCGGGTGCAGCCGACAGTCGGCGCCTCCTCCGACTGCGCTGCACGCGTTCTCGTGCTCCTTTATGGATGAAAATTATGCACCGATCTTATATATTCCTAAAAAGTAGCTTTTTATGAGACGCTTCAAAGTAGGTAAACCCTAATCATCCATAGTTTCATTTAACCATTAAACAAAACGGTTCTTAAATGGGATGCGAAAGTACCCATATGGATTTGAGAAACGTTTCCAGAATGGAGGAACAGCCTGTTTTTGGAAGTCCGTAGACAGAAAGAAAACCAATTTAATCTGATGAATCCTATTTAATCTGATTTACACCAACTACTACAACAATGCTACTTTCAACTACATCTACGTAAAGGTAGTATATCGAAGAAGCTCAAAAATACCCGGTATTTCTTATCGATGGTTCTTCACAGTGATTCTTAATGAAAATGGCTTTGAATGTTTCCTAAAATTGTATTTTAGAAATTGAATGTTTCGCTTGAAACGCTCGAACGCAACTCAAGCACGCTAGCCTTACCATCATTTATTCACAATTACTGGTTTGCTCGCCGTAATTCTTCTTGTTAAGATAATTGGAAATGAAAAACCGTCCACCTACTGGTTGAGCTCTAATTAGCGAAACACCTGTACATCTAGCACTTTGATTCAAACTGATATCAACTTGTTTTTTTTCTGAACCTCTCTCAACCTTGGGTTATCAAGTGTATGAGTACAAACAAAGACCGCAGGTAGATTAATGCAGTTTTCACTTTCGAGGGAACAACTATGAATAGTAGATTAGGTTAATAACTGAATCGCCCAACCTAATCTACTATGAATAGTAGATTAGGTTGGGCGCGTGTAGCGCAGTCGGAGGAGACGCCAACTGTCGCCTGCACCCGATACAAGGTTCCTGGTTCGGATTTCCCGCCCAGGCCCACCAAACCTTCCATCCCTCCGGGGTCGGTGAATTGGTACCAGACGTGTCTGGGAAGGATAGAGCGCTGAATTGTTCATCGGATGGCCACCGAAAGTCATTGTATGGCCAAATACGCATTCATGTCGCCTCCACGACATCCCGTAGAAGTAGAATGCGTGGCGCATCCCAAAAGGGATTGAATAACGCCGTCATTTATCCTTTTAGTAGATTAGATTAATGAGACGAGTCAGTATCTGTATGAATCGTAGATGTCCTCAGGAAGGGTATTGAAGCAGCCCATGGAGAGCGTCACGTACGTAGACACGAAAGCGAACGAAATCCTACGGCTCCTGGCTAGCCTAAACAAAGTCTACGTGCGCTGTGGGGGTTCGACGAATCGGCCACGTCTAGTCTCAAGAGAGCCAAAGCGCTCACGTGGGAGGACAACGACGGAGGCGAGGAGGCGTGCTCTTGGTGCGAATGAACTAACTGGGCATTCAGCCGAATTTTCAATTCAGTAATTCCGTACACGCCATCGCGTTCAACCGGGTGTTCAGCTAGGTATTCAGCCGAAGTTGAGATTCAATAATTGTCGCCAGCAAGAAGGATGGGGAGATAATGAAAAATGGAAGTGGTGCGCAGTAAGCTGTGAAAAGTAACAAAGCAGGAGCCAAGGGTTGAAGTTCTGCCTCATCCGCCATATTCTGCAAAGCTGTCGCCAACCGACCACCACCTCTTCAAACACTTTCAGAACTTCTCGCTGGTAAAACCTTCACCAATCAAGACCAAGCCAAAGCAGCTTTCGTGATTCTGTCGAATCTCGACCACCTAATTTTTTCGCTTATGAAATAATTCGGTTGGTGGCCCGTTGACTAAAGCGTGCTAATTCGAACAGAGCTTGTTTCGACTACATCCGATATGATTTGAGAAAGTTATGGTAGTTCAAAATGAAGCACTCAAGCACACGCTCAGAACGTTCCGGACATCCTAACATATAGGTCCCAAGCCCATACCTCTTGTCTTTGAGAGCGCTAAAACCTTTCCCGTGCATAGTCATAAAAATAAATCAGACAGGTTGTCAAATAGTCGAACCAAATTTTTATACAGTTTTCTGAGCAGGCTTGACGCCGCTTTTGCAAGCAAACTGAACATCTTCCAAATCAAAACGAGCGTCTTCCACATTATGACAGAGACTATCCGAGACAACTAGAATAATTTTACTTCAAGGAAAATGTGGAATGACTTCCCTTGTAAATTTTTAAATCCACCTGCTCCAATAAGGGATCACTCTCTTTGAATTATGATTAAGTTTTTATATTTTAGGAAAAACAATCATTCAAAACTTATTTTAAAGCGCGGAAAGATGGGAATTTTTGTTGGTAAATGGAGAGATTGCACCGTGCCATCGTCCAGCACGTCAGGACTTTCCAGAACCGATTGTTCATAGGCATGCATTGGAGCCGCCCTCAGTGAAAAAAATAAAGCAAAGGAAGACCAAGAAAAAGATGGCCGGGCGACATAGCAGGATACAAAGGGACAATAACAAAAAAAGTCACGAAGAAATGGATCGCTCTGTCTGAAGGGAAAACGAACACGAACGCTGAAACCTAATAAATAAATAAATAAATCGTCGCATAGTGCAGGATAGAATATTTCGAGAAAGCTCTGAACAAATGATTAAATAAATAAATAAATAAATAAATAAAACATAAATAAGTCTCCGTGATCGACTGTCATAAAACTTGGGCATTTTTGATAACATAGGCTTCAAGTCAAGTGGGCGCGTGGAGCGCAGTGGGAGTAGGCGCCGGCTGTCGCCTGCACCCGATACCAGGTTCCTGGTTCAGATTTCCCGCCCAGGCCAACCAAGCCTTCCATGCCTCCGTGGTCGGGTGAATTGGTACCAGACTTGTCTGGGAAAGATAAAGCACTGACTTGTACATCGGCTGGCCACCGCAAGTCATTGTATGGCCAAATGCCCATTCAACACGCCTTCACGACATCCCACAGAAGTAGAATGCGTGGCGCATCCCAATAAGGATTGAATAACGCCGTCCTTTATCCTTTATCCCTTAGGCTTCAAGTCTTCTGTGCCACGCAGATTTGGTAAATGCAACTTTACTACGCCTGACGATTCGACTGTATCGTCGTTATGAATGGCCTATAAGAAAGCCGATAAAGCCGCGGTGAGTTGCTTTCGTATTGGAGTAGTTTCTTCGTAACACTCCTGGGACCCATTGGTACTGCAGGGTTGGGAAAACTGGGGCAGTTGACGATATGAGCGTACATTCTGCAGACCACCGAACTTCTTCCAGGCCTTTGATAACGACGATACCGTCGAAACGTCAGGCGTAATAAAGTTACATTTAACAAAGCTGCGTGGCACAGAAGACTAGAAGCTATTCTATGAGATAAATATTAGGTTGTCCCATAGGTCTCCGCCGTTTTTTCAACAATTCACTGCAGATCTCGCCGGCGGTCTCTCACATAGCGCTGCACAGCTTTCGAAAGAGAATGATTTGCTCTATCAGAACTTGTATTGCATTTCTTTTTTCATCATGAATTTTGTCAATTTTTAGGTCGTTGAAGTGAAAAGTGAAAAAGTAGCCATTTGCGCACTTGTTCTCTCCGCTTAGGTTTGGAATTTTTTGCGCAGTTTTTTATAACACTTGAAAGACAATGTTCTGTGCTACAAAAATATCTGTTGGTCCTATTTTCTCACTTGCCCGTTACTGATTTTTAGGCCATCAAATTGGGAATTCCGACTTTTCCGTCCGAATTTTTACCAAAACTCCGGTTCTGTGGTTGGACTTTTTTGCTTGGTGTTATATGTCGTTTGGAAGAGAATGTCTTGCTCAGTAAAAATTTGTGTCGCGTTTATTGGCTCATGCTGATTTCTGTCGAATATCAACAACTAAAAAGGAGGAGTTGTTGGTGAAGACGATTTTTCTCTTTTTGGAATTTTGTTGATATTCCACAGAGAACAGCATGAGCCAATAAACGCGACACATATTCTTATAGAGCAAGATATTCTCTTTCGAATGGCATATAACACCAGCCCAAAAAATCCAACCACAGAGCAGGAACTGTCGGCAAAAATAACCATCCTCTCTCGGACGTCCCAATTTGATGACCTAAAAATCAATAAAGGACAAATGAGCAAATAGCACTAACACATATTCTTGTAGCATAGAGCATTGTCTTCCAAGTGCTATAAAAAACTGCGCAAAAAATTCCAAACCTAAGCAGAGAGAACAAGTGCGCAAATGGCTACTTTTTCACTTTTTCACTTTTCAGTTCAAGGACCTAAAAATTGACAAAATTCATGATGAAAAAAAGAAATGCAATACACGATCTGATAGAACAAATCATTCTCTTTCGAAAGCTATGCAGCGCTATGCAGAAGACCGCCGGCGAAATCTGCAATGAATCGTTGAAAAAAACGGCGAAGACTTATGGGACAACCTAATAATTGAAAAATAAAGAAAACTGAAAGTGATAGTGAGTAAGTGGATTATAGGAGAGGTTGATAGGACATGATGCGGAGGCTGAAAAACTATTTCGCAATGCACTGCACTCGTGTCCTTCGAATTCCTCATATGTAGTCCGCAAATAAAGTAGCAGGAAGCTCATGTTAACTTGGGAAGGGTCTGAAGCTTATGTTTGAACGGGTGGACGAGTCTTATAGAAAGAATCCCACCCCTCAATTAGTATAAAAATGTGCTTCTTTTCGCCAATTCGTTAAACCCAAGGAGTACGGGTCCTTGAAGTCACGATGGAATCGGCGTCTCACGATTACGGAGGTCTTATACGCCCGCGATGCCCTCGGCAAGCCGCTCGTAGCGCAGTGGATAGTGACGTTTCATCACGCGAGGGGGTCGGCGATTCGATTCTTCTGCGCTGCTGCATTTTCGCACCTCAGCCGATTGGTTGAGATTTGAGGGATTCTGAGGTCTATACCATTTTCAGACATGCGTTTTCGAGCTGCATGATGTGGACTTCAACATGATGATGTATAAATGTTCAACGTCAGTGGTAGCTATGTACAAGCCTGTGAGAGCCTGAATCTGTAAGGAGCCTGTAGCCATAAAAGGTACAGGCTCATCAAAGATTGTTTAGCTAAATGGACCAATGACCTCGGGAAGAACCATCCTGCTCGGTTTTTTAACAGAGACCAGAATGTGACGTCAGAGGTGGTTGAACTGTGAAACGAAGTCTGTGGATTCCGCATATTGACCTAAACGGTCATCGGTACACTTTTTCCCTCATCTTTGCCTGTCATCTGGAGATCAGAGATCTGCTGAAGGTTTTCTAAAACCTAGCACCAACAATGTCTGCAGATGCTAGAGTGGTGATCCATCTGCTCACGCAGAAGTGTGGCCCACCCTTAAACGAGGAAGCTTCGAGGGAAGAGATCAAACTGACCAAACGGATGGCCAGCATACTCAAGGGCTTCGAAGCACGTCAACTTGAAGTTGACGAAGACGAACAGCTGGAAGTGGGGAAGAACAAGAAGAATATTGAGATTCGCAAGATGAACTGATGGACGTGGAGAGGCAAGAAAGCAGTGGGCATATGATAACGTTTTCAGGTGGAACTCTTATTTCGGAGGAAAGGATACGTCTTCAACTGGATTTCGTCTATGGAACCGGAGTCATTGGTCCATGAAGGGAAGCTAACTGTGAGGAGCCTGTAGGTTTTATACGCTGTCCGCATTGTGACAAGTGCTTCTGTTTCATGCAGTTTGTGCCTGCGTATCACTGATGATAGATGTTTATGAATTATTATGTTCAATAGCTTTTTCTATGCCTTCTGGTTAAAAAAACCGTTCCGTAATAAACAAGTCGCGAGAAAGTTACTCTCCACAGCATACAGCCGGAAAATGCACAGAAAACGTCTGAAAGTGGCATAGATGTCAGAATCTCTCAAATCTCAGTCAATCACTAGAATTGTAAAAATGCAGCACCGCAGAAGAATCGAACCTCCGACCCCCCTCGCATGAGGAAACGTCACCATCCACCGCACTCCGAGCGGCTTGCCGAGAGGGCATTGCGGGCGTATAAGAGCCCAGAAGTCGTGAGGCGCCGATTTCATTTAACTTCGGGGACCTCCTACTCCTTGGGTTTAACGACTTGGCGAAAAGAAACACATTTTGGATCTATCCTAGTCTGGGGGGAGCACATAACTAAAAAGTACGTGACAAAATGGATTGAGACCTACTGTGCGGCTCCTAGAGAACGAGTTGGAATTTAAAAGAAACCAAAAACAAACGAGCAAAAAAGTAAAAATCGCCGCGGTTTACAACCGTATTGGCGGGCAAAGAGCGACGGAATAGAGGTATGCCGCGTGCTGACCGCCGCCTGACATGTTCTAACCAGGATCCAACATGGTGAGGAGAGCACACAACTTTGCCGGCTTACAACCGCAACAAATGTAATTTTTCGTTGTTTTTTTTTTGAAAGTTTTTCTTGTTTAGGGTCCTGTGTTGCTCTGTAGGAGTCGCTTGGTAAGTCTCAAGTGAATTTGTTACATATAATACTTCTTAGTTATGTGGCCTCCCAGGACTAGGATAGATCCCACAATTTTACACTAACTGAGGGGTGGAGATTCTTCCTATATGACTTGCGCTCCCCGTCAGTCACCGGTCGCTATCTTCAGAAATTCCATGGTGATAGGCAGCTTCGAGCGAGGAACTTTCCACGGCTTCGTGTTTACTCAGCTGAAGCGGATTGTAGGAGAGGTTGAACGACGTATTCGTGCAAGTTGCAAAAACTGGGCCGTTCGATGTCGCTCTTCATCCTACGCCCTCCAGGGTGTGATTAGAAGATGACTGTTGCTAGAGCTAGCTTCCGGCCATCCATCTCTTCCTCTCGCAGCCGGCGAGATCTAATCTTCTAATGGCTAGAACCACGCACGGGCGCCCACGTGCTCGCGTCACCGGTAGGTGTGAGCGTATTGTCTTTGGACGCTGCGGAAGTAGTCGGCCGACCAGCGAGTGATCTCCGTGTGTCAGCTGTGTGCAAATCCGAATCGCATTACTTCATGCCATTCCTTGGTGACTATGACGTCTGTCATAAACCGCCACAATTTCTTGATGAGGAGAACAACAACTACAGAACACGCTGTGTGACCTTTGCGATTCGCCTCTAAGTTTAACGAAAATAGTTGTCGTTAGTCCAACGATAGAGCCTGTCCAACTGTATGAAGTCACCATCAGAACACCAACGGTCTATGGTTAGAAATTCTCTTTCATCCGTTGTCTTTATCCACTCTGATTAAAACTTTTGAAAATTTGAATAACTTTTTTCATCACCGAATCATAGCAACAAAATAGACATAAGACGAGAATGCCTTTACCGACTTTGTTCATTACAGGAATTGAAAGGGGTTTTTCACACGAGGAAAATCTTGCTGGAAGATGCTTTTTAACTGATCATTAAAGTAGAGTTCTTAAAATGAGCGACGATTTCTCCTGATTTCTAATTGAGATGGAAAATTTGAACTGGAACAACCAAAGAAAAATCTGGCTGGCTTTTCAAAAAAAGGGCAGTAATAGTCTGCATGGTCTAGCGCAGGATTTCAACTTAACCCTGCTCAATCGTCTATCAACTTGACGCCGCAAAAGGGATCTTACTGAGTCAGACTTACCCCATATTTAGGTATGCATCGATTTCCATGATGTACTCTATGTCTATTTTTGCTGTTTATTTATTTATTTATTTATTTATTCATAACGTGGACCAAGGACACATGTGAAAATACAATGTTGGAATAAAATACCGACGTATACAATCAAAAACAAAAAAATACAAATGAAAGCGCTCTTTGTTCACGTAAAAGTATTTTATTAAAACCATTTTCTTTGGTTTTTTTTAACATTCGATAAAGCAGACCATTCCGGACTAATGCAAAAACTTGAATATCTGAGTTCCATACCTTAGCGTGTGAATGGGTACGGAATTACCTTTCAGAACGTAGTTTCCAGGTCAAAATAGGAGACATCTTTTCAGTGTGTAAGCTAGTGAAGAGCGGAGTTCCCCAGGGAGAGGTTCTTACCCCAGTTCTGTTCGCTATATATGTAGCTGAGCTACCGTTGATTCTTGAAGAAAGCAGTGTTGTTTGTAAGCAGTTTGCAGACGATATCAAGATATATAGGAAAACTGAATCAACTACCGATATGGAGGGAGTAAATCGTGCATTGGAAAGGATTTATGAGTGGCCAAATATCTGGAAGTTACCTCTTGCCCCTGAGAAAAGTGTACAGATGAGATTGGGAGGGTCGGAGTGCTGTGCTTGGTACTCTTTGGAAAGACAAGTATTGAGTACAGTGGATAAGGTAAGTGGTAGGTAGGTAGGGATTTGGTATTTCATTACAACAATGAACTCGACTTTTCTGAACACTGCGAAGCAATTTACAGAGAAGCGATTTTTACATGTCTTGCAATAGAGATAAACAAGTTTTAATATGCGCGTATAAAACATATTAAGACCAGTAGTGGAGAGTGGAACTTCAGTGTTTTGTTCTTATAAAAAGAAATATATCCTCATGTTCTATAAAGTGCAACGAAATTTCACTAGGAAGCTTTACTTAAGACAGAATGGGTCCAGTTACATGAGCTTGCCTCACTCGTCTCAAAGAAACCAAGAACTTGGATTGCACTCTCTGGAATCTCGCCGAAAAACTAGAGATGCCTGTGTTGTTTTTAAAATTTTGTGCGGGATGTTAAAAACGGACAGCTCCTTGAAAATCACGTATAACACTCCAAGAAGGACCCTGAGGTCTACCTCATTTACTTGTAGAGCAGGCTCTTTGTTCCTTTCTTTGAAAAATGCGGTTGATTTAGTTCCTCCTTGTTTTTGTACTTTTCGACGCAAAACTAGGAGTCGACTTTTAAGTTATTAGCTGGTAGTGCTCTGTTGTGTTTGTGTTTTTTGGGTTATTTCTCTGACGTCTACCTTATGTAGCGTATTGAATAAATAAATAAATAAGTTTAAAGATAGTCCTATGACTTCCTGATTGGCGCTCAAAATGTGGTTAAGCTCCCTTAAATTTCTGGAGGCAAAGAAGCTTATTGGGGCTCGAGATTTTGTCACCGAAGCATGATGTCTAAGCTTGCTGAAGAGAACATGAAAGCTCGCTTTTGTTGAAAAAAATCTAAGTACAGCAAAAGTACAATAGTTTGCTATAAAAATAACGCACGCGAAGTTCTATAAGCTGCTTTGGGTACCATTCGCTTAACAAACCTAAACATTGAGAGTTAGCTTCTGATAATTACTTCGGGAATAAGATGCTTAGGTGTAGCGTGTCGCTGGATCAAAGCTACTCATCGTAGAGAACTGAGTTACTATAAGAATTGGAACATGAGCACTATTTGAGATGCAAGGCTCTATAGAACCAAGAGGGACCACAAATGTTTGAGTTGATTAATGGTTTCGGGTTCACATTAGGTGAAAAGGCAGCTCGTTGCACTCAAAGAATCAGAACAGGACGTGTGTTTGCTTAGAAACGGAGAGCGCGGTGGACTCGCGCGTGACTCCGACACGCGAATAATCAGACACGAGCACTTAGGAATTCACACTTTGATTTCAGACTGCGTGAAGCCCTTTTTGCACGTCGGCCATACCTGCTTCACTGTCGCCGGACAGGCGCAATCATCTTTTAGATGGGTGCGTTAAGGCGAGTAGCTTTCCTGGAGTTGCCGCACAATGTTGTTGGCTGGGCAGTGCGCTCCTGATATTATCCCGAAGAATGGCGTTTCCCCGGACGAGGCGGAGAATTTCAGCTTTTGATCTCTACAAATTTTGAAGTGCTGACGAATTGGTTGATCGCTAATCTATTTAACGGATTCTCGTATATTTGTAAGTTATGTGGTTTAAATCTGTTCTTGTGTCCGCCTCTTACGCGAAGTGACGCCAATAAAACCATGATTGTCCCATGTCCAAAACTTGACATGAACAGAAAGCAGTCTCTAAAACACTCAAATTGTTCGAAGAATCTCCGCATTTTATCATTAAATGTTGAAGCGTTTTATTGATTTGTCTGATTGCGCCAGAAAACGAAGACCAGCAGAAGCAAAATTGTAGAAAGGTGAAGAACTTGCAACGAGAAAGGTTGACACCGGATGGTGGTTAATGGTTACAGTTAGATCAGACCGAAAGTTTGGGCCGTTGTAGTCGCTTGAATGTATTGTTTTCCGTCCACGATTGGATATATGTTTTGGTAACGTTATTTGTAGAAAATCATATAGCCTAAAACACAAAAGATACATGATACATTTTAAATATGTCATACGAAAGTTGAGAAGTTCATCCCAGTTTTCTTTACACCCATAACGTCCGACTTTCGTGTCATAGAGCCCCACTAATCCCGAAAACTGGGAAGTACATTATTGTCTAAGAACGCAGAATCGAAGTATTGACTTCAAGTATTTCAAACAAGAGACAAAAAATTTTAAAATGTTGAAAAGCCTTGCTCAGACTACATACTGTAAGTTATCGGAGTATAACTGTCGCCTGCTTTCGAATTGTCATTTCTCTGCTACAGTTGTGGCCGTAGCCTTTTCAAAAATGCCGAAAAAGCCGCATTTTCCCGGCTTTTTCGGCCTTTCGAAATAACTTCCTTCAAAGTTAACCAATTGCGAAAGCAAGCACATTCTTGAGTTCAGCAGTTCAAGCTCTATCAGAAGGCGTTAAAAAATTGCCAAAAATTTCAAATCGTGCTCCACTGCGAAGGGCGGCTGCGGACGAGTTGTCGGTAGCAAGTCGTCGAAAACCGTTGCATGCTCATAACTCCTTCAGTTTTAGGTTTATTGAGAAGCGGTAGGTACCGTTCGATTCGTCTCTTCGAGATCTACACAAGCATTTGTACAAGTCCGCCAGACCACCGCGTTTTCGCAGTGGGTGGGCAAAAATGGTTTTAACGGGCCCTTTGCGATTGGAGAGAGCTTATTTTCGGAGACTTGCATGTTCTCGGAGTATCTCAAGCATGGCGTGAAGTGCTCTGACATGCCAGGAATCCCTCGAGAGTGCGCCGTGCATAATGAATACAGGATCGGACCTATCAATCGAGTGGGCGCGACAGCTTGTAGAGTGCGCGTTTGGGGAGTTTACCAGAGATTCCTAGCCGCTCTACTTAGAAATTGCTCTAAGACTGTCCAGCTAGTCTTTGGAGTGCGATGTGCACTATGCATATAGGATGGAACCTATCAATCGAGAAGGGCGGGAGAGTTTGTAGAGTGAGCGTTTGGGGAGTTTTATCACAAATTTGCTACCGGCCTACTCAGGAATTGCTGTACTCTGTTCCGGCGAGACCTAGGAGTGCGCCGTGAACAATGTGTGTAGGATCGGACCTATCAATCGAGTGGACGCAATAGGGTGTAGAGTGGGCGATTGGGGAGTTTTATGGGAAATTCTCAGACGCCCTAGTTAGGAATTGCTCTAACACAGTCTAACTAGCCTTTGGAGTGCATCATGAACAGTGCATATAGAACAGAACCTATCAATCGAGTGGGCGCGACAGTTCGCAAATTGCACGCGCGGGCGTGTTCGTAGCGCAATAACTCTGTCGAGATCGAATCGATCCGGCTGCGGCTCGTGGGTTTCGTAGAACTTGCCGGAACAGAGTACAGCAATTCCTGAGTAGGCCGGCCGCAAATTTGTGATAAAACTCCCCAAACGCTCACTCTACAAGCTCTCCCGCCCTTCTCGATTGATAGGTTCCATCCTATATGCATAGTGCACAGCGCACTCCAAAGACTAGCTGGACATTCTTAGAGCAATTTCTGAGTAGAGCGGCTAGGAATTTCTGATAAACTCCCCAAACGCGCACTCTACAAGCTGTCGCGCCCACTCGATTGATAGGTTGATCCTATATGCATAGTGCACGGCGCACTCTCAGTGGATTCCTGGCATGACAGAACACTTTAGGCCATGTTTGTTATACTCCGAAAACATGCAAATCCTGAAAAATAAGCTTCTCCAATCGCAAAAGGTCTGCCCCAGTCATTTTTGACCACCCACTGCGAAAACGCGGTGGTCTGATAAAGTTGTACAAATGCTTGTGTAGATCTCGAAGAGACGAATCGAACGGTTCCAACTTCTTCTTCTTCTTCTTCTTCTTCAGCGTCTGTCCCGCTTCGTAGCGGGGTCCGCTATTCTGGTGTCATGACGCCACCTTTCCCGATCCAGCGCTAGATCAGGGTGGACACCAGCCGCTTTCAAGTCCGTATGTAACGTATCAGCCCAGCGCTGCTTCGGGCGCCCTCTAGGCCGCTTTCCTGTTACCTCGAAGTTAAGGCCTATCTTGCGGACGCTGTCTTCTTCTCCACGCAGAACGTGGCCGTACCATCGTAAGCGAGCTTCGCGCATCTTGTCAGTTATGGGCGCGACACCGAACTTCTGCCGAATAGCATCGTTTCGGATGCGGTCCATGCGCGTGACTCCTGCCGTCCAGAGCAGCATCTTCGTCTCCATGACGCTGAGGCGACTTTCCGTCTCCTTTGTCGCAGGCCAACACTCAGCGCCGTACATCGCTACTGGCCGGATGACTGCTCTGTAGATCTTTGACTTAAAGCGCTCTGGTATCTTCTTGTCGCAGAGCACGCCAGTCAACGAGCGCCACTTGGACCAAGCTGCACTCACGCGTGAATTCACTTCGACCATCAGTTTACCGTCAGACGCGACTGCTGATCCCAGGTACTTAAAGACCGCAGTGCGTGGAAGCTCGATGCCGTTAACCTTGATGGAGCTGGACTCGGTAACGTCCGTCGTTAAATACTCGGTCTTCTTCACGTTCAATCTGAGTCCAAACCGCTCCAAGCGATCACACCAAGCTTGCAACTCTCGCTCGAGTTCTCCTTTATCTTCGCTAGCGAGCATCACGTCATCGGCATAAAGCAACGTCCAAGGGACGGGCTTCTGAAGATCTCGTGTGATGGCATCCATGACGACAACAAAGAGGAGTGGGGAAAGCGCAGAACCCTGGTGTACCCCGACAGAGATGGGGAACTCCATCGAGGTTCCAGCTGCAGCTTGAACTCGACTCTTTGGACAAGAGTAGAGAATTCGCACCCACTCTATGAGCTCTTCGGGAACTCCATGATGTCGCAAGGCGTACCATATCACTTCACGCGGTACGCGGTCAAAGGCCTTCTCCAAGTCGAGGAAGGCGATATGCACTGCCTTCTGTTTCTCGCGATGCTTCTCTATCAGGAGGCGAGTGGCGTGTATGGCATCAACGGTGCCACAACCAGCCACGAAGCCGCACTGATTGCTGGACAGCTGGACGATGTCCCGAATTCGTCCATCGACAATTCGCTCAAAGATCTTCATGCTGTGCGGAAGCAAGCGAATCGGACGGTAATTGGAGCAGTCTGCAGGACTGCCCTTCTTCTTCCAAATCGGGATCGTCGTACTTTGGCGCCAACACTCAGGCACTTTCTTCTCCGCCACAACCTGATTAAAGAACTTCGCCAACCACTCAGCAGGGTACCAGTACTTGGACTTCCACAAATCAGCTGCCACGTCATCGGGCCCAGTCGCTTTGCCTGGCCTCATCTTCTTCAAAGCCGCTTCAGTCTCCTCCACGGTGATCTTCTGAACGGGGCCGTGGGTTGGAGCCGTTGAAGGGATGGCTGGATGAGGAAATTCTACCGTAGAGATTTCCTCAAAGTAATCGCGCCATCGCTTCAATGCCTTCTTGCGGTCCGTAAGAAGATGGCCGTTCTCATCATTGATGCCGAAGAACTTCTCGATGTCCTCAGTCTGGCGATGGCGATTCTTTGCAAGTCGGTACAGATACCGCTCACCATCACGAGACTCGAGCTTCTCGTTGACATCTCCATAATGAGTGGCTTTCGCAACAGCCACGGCCTTCTTTGCAGCTTTCTTCGCTTCTTGGTACTTCTGCCAGTTATCGGCTGTCTTTTCGCCGAGAAACACGTGATAGAGCGACTTCTTCTCTCGAACCTTCGCTTTCACGTCGTTTGTCCACAGCCATGTCTGCTTGTCGACCTTCCGTCGCCCAGGCTTCGTAATGCCGAGTTCTGACTGTGCAGCTTGACGAATCGCGTCGGTCGCCTTCTTCCAAGTTTCGTCGACAGTCGTGACTGTCGGTAACCGCACGCGAGAAATCACAGCTGCTTCCTTCTCTCTGATTCGCCACCACTTAATTCTAGCTGCACCCCATTGCTCAACCTCTTCAGCCTCGGAGGGGCGATCTTCAAAGTGCAGATCAGCGGTCGATGCTGTGGGGCGACCGTCTCATACGGCACGATCTTCGCGTCTGTGACAAGACTCCGGTCGCGATCTCTCACAAGGACAAAGTCTATCTGAGACTTGGAGCTCCCACTATAGTATGAGATGAGGTGGGAGTCGCGTTTTCGGAAAACGGTGTTCACAATGGTGAGATTATGCGATTCCGCATACTCAAGAATGCGCTCACCATCGGCGTTACGTGATCCGTATCCGAACCCACCATGACAGCTGTACCCGTCTTTCGTAGCACCTACGTGCCCATTAAGGTCACCAGCGACTATGATGACATCTTTCGACGGTACCTCTGCTGTCTTCTCATCAAGCAGGCTCCAAAACTCTTCCTTGGCTTGATCCGAGCAGCCAGTCTGCGGAGCATACGCTGAGAAGAAGTGATAGAGTCGCTCCTTCGCGGCGACAACGATCTTCATCAATCGATCGTCAAAGCGCTCGACGCTTACAATCGAGTCACGAAATCGTTCGGAGACGATTATTCCGACACCACTGGTGGTCCTGGGACTCCCACATAGAACGGCCTTAAAGCCACGTCCTATATCCCTTGACTTGCGGCAGGACCACCTCGTCTCCTGCACCGCACAGAAATCAACTCTTCTACGCTCCAGTGCTTCAACCAACTCGCACGAGCGGCCCGTCAACGTACCCACATTCAGCGTAGCCACGCGGGTCCTGCTTACGTTACGGGACTTTCGGACTAGCTCAGTTGCCCCCCGATGCCGTCCTCGCATCAGGGACCCTCGCATACTTCTCACACTCGCCGGGCTCTGCGAGTGCGCGTCGGCTCCCGCGGACGCCGTAGCACTATCTCGAAACACTTGAGCTGTCATACACCATGTGATGTGACATGGGTCTTCGTAGGCCGGCCTGTCACAAGGGCCTGTCGCCTGCAATCGAGTGTCCGTGTTCGGCTTAACTCGCAGAGCGAGTAGTTTCCAGTGGCACCACGTGGAGGAACGGACATCGCCACCGAACGGTTCCAACTGTTTCCCATAAAAACTCAAACTAGAGGAGTTGTGAGCACGCAACGGTTTTCGACGCCTTGCGGCCGACAACTCGTCCGCGACCGCCCTTCGCAATGGAGCGCAAGTTTTCAATTTCGGCCATTTCCATAGCTTCATATAAACAATGTACACCATACGATAGAACTCGAGCTGCTGAGCTCAAATATATCGTTTGTTTTTGAAATTAATGAATTTTAGGCGAGTTATATCAAAAAGACGCAAAAGCCGGGAAAACGCGGCTTTTTCGGGATTTGATCAAAAGATACGGCCATAACTGTATTGTTATTTCTCGGATCATGTAACTTTACATGTTTAACAAGCGTTTCCGATGGCATCTTTCGCCAAAGTTTTGATTCGATTCGTCCCATTCAAGAATTTTTTAGATTGACGATGATTGGGCAAATGTAATTACATTTGGAAAACGAGTTCTTCAAATATTCAGCTACGAACATTTAAATTCGAATGCTTCAGCGTAGTTCTGTGAGCTGTATGCTATGACGAAATATCTTCGTAAAACGTTCTCAAATTTTTCAGGACTGAAGAAGACAATGACGCCAAATCGTTAGCCGAAATGTATTTAAAAGCCTGTAACAATTTTGGCCAAGGTCAAGGGCTCGTAAAACTGCGCTAGTGTGTTTATGGCCAATATGCTAAGATTTATCGAAAGTCGAACTTGGACAAATTCGAATACTTTGAAAGATTGCCATAATATTAGGTTGAGTCATAAATTTTGCAACATTACTGTTTTTTCTGGAAATCAGAATAAACCCGCTGAAGTATTATATTTGGTTTGAAAGCCTGTTTCCTAATGACCATTTCGAGTAGTCGTGAATTTTCCTTGCGTTTTTTGAAATGTTTTATTCACTAGAATGATGACCCCTCAAAGGGAAAAAGTGTGTGATTTCATTTTCAATTAGTTCAAGCTCGGCGGCAACCCAGCGACGGGGGTCAACCACATTCAAGAAGTCACCGACAAGCTCGTTCCTAACCGAGTAAATTATCGGAGGTGGTATCAGCGGTTCCATTCCGCCCAGAAGGGCAACAAAGACAAACCACTCCCGGGAAGATCAACTGCTGTAAGCAAAGGGCACCTATGACTCAACCTAATAGATGCGACAAGGTTAGTTGCCTTATTCGAAAAGTTTAAGCGTTCAAGATCGAAAGGAAACCATTCGGATATCTATTTGAGGTGGTCAGAGCTCCACGAAAAGATGAAAAATTTACCTCTGATGAGAGGGAGTGATTTTCTCTCAGTTCTCAAAGTCCTTATGCAGTCCGTGGAAGCTGGAGGCTCGCAGCTTTTGTTGGATTCCTCCCTCAGGTAGATTTGACCACTTCACGTTTGCGACAGGGTTAGCTGCATTGATTTCTTCAGCAGAATCATAAAAAGGCATCTGTCTTTCACTGCTGGACAATTATGGTGACGAAGGCGAACTGCGTTCCTACAGACCCAATGAGAAGGAAATATGCCGGTTTTCAGACTTCAACTTATTTGGTGCTGCAATTGTAAAAGCATAATTAACTCTACGTGATAACCGCTCTTAATCTGCTATTATGATAGCTTAAGCTGCTACTGCACCTTATATTGCCCAGATTATTACTTGGCTACTAGTATTGTTCAGTTTCTTTATTTAATTGAATAATTATTTATTTTATTTTGTACACTACATGCAATTAGTGCGCCTTAAGGTGCAAAAATGCATGGAAATATAGGGGAGCACTATATACTGTATACATATACACTATATACTATATATACTGTATGCACTATATACTATATACTGTCGGTACTATTTGCTCATTAGTTCTTTATTAATTTTTAGGAAGAAAAAACGAAAAACTATGAAGGCTATGAAAGCAGGCGAGACCAGATTCAGTGCGATAGAAGAAGCCCTCAGAGGTGACGGTAGGGAAAACAGCATAAGTTTGTTGTCCTATTGGTTAATAATGTGTCAAGCCATTGAGAAAACTGTATTCGTACCAGTTGGCCATGGTACTCTAAGAATGAATGGAGTTTAACCTCTACGTAACAACGCTACGTCGTAACAACGTACCGTAACCCTAGGTCTGAAGGCGAACGTTCTTTTGAAAATTGTTGGGCAAACTGTGTAGTGTATAGCGCACATAATTGCTACTTGTCTTCTCTTTGGGAGAGAACGTTACGACGATCGAAGTGCATTCAAAATGGAACCATTTACGAATTTTTGATGCGGGAAATTAGCACTTACGCCTGCATAAATTCTACTTGTACACTACAATTTAGAAATTTGTAGACTGTCGCCCACACATCCGATCTACACATTGAATGAGAGAAGATGAGAGAGCAGACTGTGTTCTAGAATATTACTTACCTCATACAGCTCCAACTCTACTTGTGCTCTAAAAGACGAAAGAGTATTATAAGATTATTAGTCTAACAGTTTTTATTCTCATCACAATTTAGGTGCGAAATGCACGCTAAAATGTCTTAGGCTCACTGGACCCTACGACATCTCGCGTGAATACCGTAAGGATATTATTTTTTGTGAAATCATTGGTTTCCTGCGCTATCGTTGCCAGCCGGTCACTTCGCATACCCTTTAGGGTGATAAGCCTCAAGGCATACTCCGTTTCCTCCCACTTATTGATTTTTGGTTCCCAGCGTTTCCTTGCTTTTCGTCTCCATCTGATCTGTCAGATCTTTGTGGAGAATCGAGACTCGCAGTTGAGCCTAGGCCGCCCTAGCCTTCCACCCCTGTGAGGTCGGTGGACTAGTGTCAGGCTTCTATTTGGTTCTTTGAAGGATAAAACACCGACTAGTAGTGAGGTTGTGATGAGCTTCACTCGAGGTTCTACTACAAATGTTTGTTATCTAACGTTTCGGCGGTATCGCCTTCTTCAGAGCTTAAAAGGAAGAACCAAGTCAAATCGTGGCTACCGCGACAGACGTCGCCTCAACCTTAGAAAATTCAAAAAAACCTTTGGATCTAATAGCCATTTAGAAGACCGAAATTCTAAGTTTACAAAAGGCCAGATGGTCCAATGATCGAAAGTAGAGACGTTACCTGTCACAACGATGTTTTGTTGCTATCAAAACTTCTAGCGCCAGGCGAGACTCGAACCCGCACCTCCCTCTGACCGGGCGGGGAATGCTCTACGCCTTCACACCACTAGCGCCGTTTCATCGAACGCAACATCCACACCTCGTGGGACCGATCAGCACCCACCCGTATCCGGGATGAGCCGGCCGCGATATCAGCATGGAACCAGTTAAGCTGATGGTCTTGATAGAAACAATTCAAATCAATTACCAAGGCACAGGGGCCCTAATCTGAATGCCCTGAGGAAATTGTTGTACAGGCCAAATATGCATTAAAATCGCCTCCATGCTATCCCGTAGAAGCAAAATGCATGGGGCATCCCAAATGGGACTGATTAACGCTTCTTTATCCTCATTTATTAGGGAATAGCAAAAAGTTATTATTAGAATATCAACTTCTCTGGGTGTAAAGTTGGTGCGCATGAACGCGTCGTCGTTGGACAGGCCAGAAAGGATACGCGCAATATCCGACCAAAGCGAAGGTAATCATTGCAGAAGTGGATGAGCGGAGCAAGGACCGTCACATGCAAGCACAGCGTTCTTCGTACGGCGGGAACTACGTATGCCTCCTCTCCGGAAGCAATCTTTTTTGATGTCTGTCGTCATCAATGAAGGCACATCCAGATCAGATCTCCGTCTGCAGGAACTCTCCAGCACAGCTCGCATTGAAAATTGAAGAGAGATGGATACAGGGTAAAGATCCGCATGGGTTAACCCGTTTCTTTCGATGAGCCACTCACTCTACATACCTGCACTTGTATCGCTAATTAGTCCGAGTGTGTATTTCTTAGTAAGTACGTACACAACGACTCGCGGTAACCACCCAATGAAAACCCAGTGCCAGGATCTATCCTAGTGAGGGCAGAAGCATATGGCTCGGACTCTTTGACAACGGTAGCAAAACTAATGCAGTTTAGTTCACAAGGACAACACCGTCAGCTGACCAACAAGAGGACCTTTTTTATAGTTTCGTTGATGCTGTTCACTTCTGTTCCGCTTTTCTAACGGTGCCCCTCCGACTACAGTAGGCCCCAGATCCCTTATTTGGCGTATCTTTTGCCAAGACAGCGGCTTGGATGGATGGATTGGTTTAGACGCTTTAGTAGGGCGACGAAACACTACCGTGGTGAGGATGGACTTCAAACTCGTAGCCGTCTACGTCAGGTGAATGAGGATTCTCCTGTTCTTCATGCACTGGTCAGCAGCTTAAATAGTTTCCGACGGAGCCAATCCTGGTGGTACTTATGCCTTATCAACCCGCTCTGAAGTGATACCATTTTTTGCCATATTCGCACCAACCAGTGGCCCGTAGCAAACACGAAGCACAGTTCTGTGATCCTCGTCCGATGCCCTACAAGACCATATAAGTCTCGTTGAGGATCTTTGGGTGAAGTTCATGGGCTTCCCTTGTTAGGCAAGGTTCTGTGTTCCTCACAGCTGCACGTCGAATGTTAACTTATGTTCATCTTTGTTTTCGTCTTCTTCTCTTTATACTTACACAAAATAAAGATAAAATAAAATAAAAAGAAGACAGAAGACGTAAAAGGTATAGATGAAACACCTGGAAGGCACCTTTCAAGAGTTCTAAAGCGCCGTACAAACATATTTGTGCATATGTGCTCTTTGGGCGCGTGTAGCGCAGTCGAAGAAGGCTCCGACACGACACCCAATAATAGGTTCCTGGATCGGATTTCTTGTCTAGGCCAAACAAGCCATTTCTTTGGGGTCGCTGAACTGGTATCAGGTTAGTTTGAGAAGGGTAAAACGTTGATTTTTTTCGGCTGGCCGCCGCAAGTCATTGTATGGCTAAATCTAAACACGTACTCAAACCAACTCGACATCCCAGAAGTAGAATGCTTGGCGCATCCCAAAAAGGACTGACTAACGCGCCCTTTATTCTTTGCATAAATCGTTTCACATCCTTACCCGAAGCCACTCACACATACGCCAGTGGTTCTCATGAAGCCTCTTCTTCTACGGAATTGGTCTTTAAAGTATCATTTTTCCTCTCTGACAAGTCCGTATTCCCTTCCAGATTCATTTATTAGTGAACCAGTGAAGCTTACAGAGCTTTTCTGAACCGCCGCCTGCAAGGTGAAGAACAAACAGGTCAAGAAGGCACCGCGCTTTCCCACAACGGTCCATCACGATAGCTTTTCATAGTCAGCAGTGCGCTAGATATGTAGCTTAGCCCAAGTGAGCCAAAAGAGCCAAAGATTCGTGGCCACCCGGCGCCCCCCGACTGCGCCACCACGCGCCCAACAAAAACTAAATAGAGAGTAATTTTCAGTGAACATCAGTTTTAAAGACGATTTCATGAGCTTTCGGGTGGACTCGTGGTTGTGATAGGCGCGGTGCCTTCTCGACTTGTTTGTTCTTCACCTTGCTGGCGGTTCAGAAAGGCTGTGTAAGCTTCACTGGTTCACTAATAAATGAATCTGGAAGGGAATACGGACTTGTCAGAGAGGAAAAATGATACTTTAAAGGCCTATTCCGTAGAAGAAGAGGCTTCATGAGAACCACTGGCGTATGTGTGAATGGCTTCGGGTAAGGATGTGAAAGGATTTATGCAAAGAGCACATATGGATAAAGGATAAAGGGCGGCGTTAGTCAGTCCTTTTTGGGATGCGCCAAGCATTCTACTTCTAGGATGTCGAGTTGGTTTGAGCACGTATTTAACCATACAACGACTTGCGGTGGCCAGCCGATGAACAAATATGTACAAATATGTTTGCATGGCGCTTTGGAACCCTTGAAATAAGGTGACAAGGTTTTCGAAGGTAATCTTCTCTTCTTGCCTTCTAGGTGTTTCATCTAGACCTTGTCTTCTGTCTTCTTTTTATTTTATTTTATTTTAACTTTATTTTATGTAAGTATAAAGAGAAGACGACGAAAACAAAGATGAACATAAGTTAACAGTCGACGTGCAGCTGTGAGGAATGCAGAACCGTGCCTAACAAGGGAAGACCATGAACTTCCCCCAAAGATTCTCAACGAGACCTATATGATCGTGTAGGGCATCGGGCGAGGATCACAGAACTTTGCTTCGTTTTTGCTACGGGCACTGGATGGTCCGGAAATGGCAAAAATGGTATCACTTTAGAGCAGTTCTTCAGGCAAAAGTGACACCTGGGATGGCCTCGTCGGGAACTATTTAAGCTGCTGACCACTCAACTGTCACTCTTTCTCTAAATTATCACTTTGCTTGCACTACCTTCCATCAGGGCGCGTGGAGCGCAGTCGGAGGAGGCGCCGGCTGCCGCCTGCACCCGATAATAGGTTCCTGGATCGGATTTGCCGCCTAGACCAACTAAGCTTTCCATCCCTTCGGGGTCGATGAATTGGGAAGGATAAAGCGCAGACTTGTTCATCGGCTGGCCACCGCAAGTCATTGTATGGCCAAATACGCATTCAACCCGCCTCCACGACATCCCTTAGAAGTAGAATGCGTGGCGCATCCAAGAAGGGATTGAGTAACGCCGTACTTTATCCTTTTACTTTCCATCAAAGGTTGAAGTCGAAGATTGGAAAATAAGTCTGACAACATTGGAGAAAAAAAAATAAGTCCACTAACGTGCACAGCTTTAGTCACCAATATCTACCGTAACCTACCGTAATCGATCGAAATTTTAAAGCTAGATGTCACATCCGCGATCAGCACCCCAAGTAACCCCCTGAGCGGTGTCTGAACGAAAAATTTTCTATCGACCTCTCCTCGACTTTTGGAGTCGTGAAAGGCAGTAGTGCCGGTTATTCTGCGTATACTCCTTTAGCTTACACATGCCTATCGTAACCTTCTGTAATCTATCGTTTCACCGAAATTGGTTGCAAAATTGGTGCTGTGCACCCAAATAACCCTAAAAATGAAATTTGGACAAAAATTTTCCTCGACCTCTAGAGTAGAGGGAGTGGGTGCAGGTGTTCCTATCTCCAATGCTCCCAACCCGTGACAGTGGGAAACACTTCCAAAAGTTGTTACAGGATGTTTTGTTGCGATCAAAACTCTTGCGCCAGGCGGGACTCGAACCCGCATCTTCTGCTTTCCGGGCAGCGATGTTCGCCTTGCACCACCGGCGCTGTTTGACCGCACGTAACATCCGCGATATCCTCGAGTTCTGCCAGCACCCACCCGTGATACGGGGATGGGCCGGCCGCTGATATCAGCATGGAACCGGTTAAGCTGAAGACCTTACTAGTAACAATGCTTGAACACATTTGCTTAAGCCTGGAGGGGCTGATAGAGAGGTTACATGTTGTTACAGGATGTTTTGTTGCGATCAAAACTCTTGCGCCAGGCGGGACTCGAACCCGCGTCTTCTGCTTTCCGGGCAGCGATGTCGGCGCTGTTTGACCGCACTTCCAAAAGTAATTGCGAACATACCAAAGATGTCATATGGGGATCGCATCTAACGGAACTTCCTCATCGAGACAAGCATCATTTAATGGATGCGCGATTCGCTCCACACAACAAAATCTGATTCTTCCACATCTGACAACAGGTTGAAAGCGGGGTTAGGAAGCGAAGAAGGTATCCTACCAGAGCCAAAATGTAATCTTCATTTGCAAAAAAGCAAACACTCCACCAAGGGAACCAGAAACCCTACCCCCGAAATCGGACCCTCGACCCCCTCCTGCAAGTCCGCCTCGCTATCCACTCAGCCATCCAATCGCTGGTGAAGGTTGCTGCGAATGAATCACTTGAATGTACACTGCAGCTTCGGCTAGGAAACGTGGGGAATTAGTGTAATCAAACTTTCTTTTGAGTTCTAAAACTTTTGTAAGTTCAAAGCACGAAAGGGCCATTCCAGAGACCGTATTCAGGAAGCGGCGGGAACGGGAGATAAGCGATATCATAGTGATATCATCTCTCGCCTCTCTCCCCTGCCTCGCTCTCTCGCCTCGATCGCTTTCCGTGGGAAGCCGGGAAGATCCCAGGAACGTTCATGAATACGGCTACCGGTGTCACTTTTGCCTTATCAGCCCGCCCTGAAGCGGTACCGTTTTTTGCCATTTTCGGACCACCAAGTGGCCCTTAGCAAAAACGAAGGACAGTTCTGTGATCTTCGTCCGATGCTCTCTAAGACCATATAGGTCTCGCTGAGAATCTCTGGGGGAAGTTCATGGGCCTCCCTTGTAAGAGTGCTGCATCTGGCATACCTCCGAGTCGCTCCAGCGACTGGTCGCGGCGACAGTGTTGCGAGGGTAGCTACGCAGTTTGTAGCTACCCGCGCAACACTATCGCCTCGACCAGTCGCTGGAGCGACTCGGAGGTATGCCATATGCCTATCGGATCGAAGACAAGTCTGTTATGCACAAACAACTCACAGGAGAGTGCACGTGGTCATGAAGAAGGATTCAAACTCTAAGCGGAATATTTCCTAGCGGGAGTTTCTTGATTCACAGGCCCTGCAATTATTTTTTCTCATTCCATTAGTGACGAGACAGTTCGTGCGGCTATTTTTACCTTGCACTCTGAAAGTGCTCATTCACTTTAGACAATTACGTGGGGATAGATGGAAAGTGACAACTGCCCGGTTTCACTTGGCTGCAAACTTTGCAGTTTGTATCAAAACTACGTACTACATTGAAATATTTTATAAAAATTAAGGCTTCCATTAAAAACTAATAGAGCATTGAGCTCTCTAAACTCTTTTAAACATGGGATTTCTAGTAAACAGTCACGCATTCTTGTTTTTTGCGTGATATCATCCTGACATAGGCTCTATACATTGGATCCGATTGAATCATTTTCGGATATCCGACTCGGATATTTTTATCCGAACTATCCATTTATCTGGCCTTCGCGAAATTACTCTTATCCGATTTATTCAAAAACTCGGGGTCCACAAAATTGCCGTTTCCCGAATCATCCAATTATCCGGACCCTGGAGAAATATTATGATTCGGATGAAATCGGTTAAAACCGGATAACCTGTTCAATTTTCTCTCTCAATTTTGAAATCGCGCACCATGGATAAAGGCACATTCAGAACGAATTTCGCGGGCGGGTGAACCATACGTTTTCGTGCCCCACTGTGAAATAGTGTCGTAATGACGTCGAATACACTTAACACACTGTTGAGCGTTACGTCGACCATGTCATCATTTTCTCCAAATGTTATGTTGCGCTGCAGGGGAACAGGGAGGACGGTGACTGATGGAGACTGAATTATAGAAATCGAACACGGTCCTGGTTCATCAAAAAATAAACCCGTGGGTATTCGGGGTATAAGGGGTATAGATAAGATAAGAGTCATACGGAGATAAGGCAAGAGTCAGAGAGGCAGACTTCTTCGTGGGTATTACTACCCCCAATACCCGCGGGTTAGTCGTTGATGAATCCGGCCCCGGAATTTCCTGCCACCGTAGTCTGGCGCGATTCGGGCGCGCCCGTCTTTTAAATTGTGGCGCGGCGCGACCGAGCGGCCCGCAGCGGGTCCTCGCCAGACTTTTGTATCATTTCGATGAGTATTTTACGAACTTTCATAACATATGAAGATGCATATGAAGATGACATTAGATCAATTATAACATAAATATAAATAAATCATGTGGGCAACACTTGGAGCCATGCAGGCACGCAGTGTACATCTAGTTTTCAAATAAGCAGCACTAGATCCAATCAGCGTTGTTGGAAATATTTTCATCATGTTGTAAGCAAAAGCAGACTGAACAGTATGGGATGTCGTCCTTCCGATATTTTGAGAGCATATGTCTATAAATGTCCATTCCCTTGTTCTTCTTGCATCCAGGGCAGACGTTTTTTCCACCAACTTCTTTCCTTGTACAGTCATGATTGAAGAAACATGATCTCAGGACGTCTGGAAGATTTTAAGTGGCTAGCAGTATCCCCGTCCTGATTTCCTCAAATTTCCCGCACTGAAAGCGCTAATGTCTTTAATCCGTTTTCACTATCTTCAAATTTCCCGCACTGGCCCAATGGAAGTGCTAGCCCCTAAATTCGTCTTCGACATGTCTCTCGATAAGAGATGTTAGTTGAAAACAGTGTTCAGGCATAATAATTTTCCCCGCTCCCTCTTCCTGTAAAGGTACAAAGGCCCCACAACATCATATTTGTTCGGGAATCAAATATAGGTTATCGTGAGTATCGAAGTGCATTGGAAGTCTGGCGAGGGTCGGTGCGGGCTGCGGGCAGTGCGGTCGGCAGTTTAAAGGAAAAGGCGCGCCCGAATCACGCGCCGGATTACGGTGGCAGGAAATTCCGGTCGAGTTCTATAATTCAGTCTGATGGAGAGAAGGGACTAATGGTAAGCACGTACTCTGTTCGGCAGTTCACTGTTTCATATTGTATAGCATTCGACGCAAATTGGGTCGGAGGGGGGGGGGGGGTCACATCCATACCGCAGAGCAACACCATACCGCACTTTGTGCTGCACGAAATTAAATATGTTATTCAACGCGTGTGCGAAGGTGATGAAGGATGAAAACTGCTGATCCCCCCCCCCCCCCCCGATCCAATTTGCGCATTTTGATAATGGCATTTTGGAAAGTCCATCTCACCATCAGAATACTTAATCTTGGAATGATTCAGCTTGGTTGTTATTTCTTCGGCCGTTCACTGTTCCCCAATGTTGAAACCCTTCAAAATTGTGTTCTTTTTTGTTAATGATTCGGATATACAAAATGCAGGGTATGAAAATTGTTATTATCCGAGTCATCCAAAAATCCGCGGTCCGCAAAATCGCCCCTTTCCGAACCATCCAGTTATCAGGAGATTTTCGATAGGATCCAATGTATAATAGGCAAATGGTAGGGCGGACAGAGGAAGCGCCGGCTATCGTGATAACCCCGAGTCGAAAGTCCCTAGCTAAGGTCCTGCCCAGGCAAATCAAGTCTTTCATCCAGGCTTATCTGCGAACGATAGAACATCAGTGACATCGGCTACTGCAGGCCATTGTGAACGTCTGCGTTTCTACACCAGTAACGCCACTAAGTTAAGATAGCGAAGAATCAGGGAGAGCAGGCATTCGTTTTCACTTCACTCAATTCACTCTTTTAGGGACAGGCCACGCATTCTGATCCTTTGTAGCGAAAGCATAGAATATGTGGCACGTCGCTCGTAGAAATTGGCTACGCTACCCTTGGCCCTTAAATAATAATAATAACAATAATAATAATAATAATAATAATAATAAGGATAAAGGAGGCGTTACTCGATTTTATTTAGGATGCGCCACGCTATTCTACTTCTGCAGGATATCGTGGAGACGATCTGAATGCGTATTTATCCAATATAATGGTGGCCAGGAGATGAACAAGTCGGTCGGTGGTTTGTTCTTCACAGAGACAGGTCTTGCACCAATTCGTTGAACCCTCTGGGATGAAGGACTTGGTTGCCCTATGTGCGAGAACCGCCGCCTCGTCCGACTGCGCTATACGCGCGTCTTCCGGCGAATATTGTCAACTAACCAACACCAACATCGGAGATTTTAATTTTGATTATTAGGATGTCGAACCCCGAGCTAGGACCTGAAGTCGAGTGCACGCGAGAGCCTGCTCTTCCTTCGACTGCTCTACCCACTCTAAGCAATGTAGATTGGTTCAAGTTATAAAGGTGCAAGGCAGAGGCCGTTACAGTGTTCAGAACGGGTCGCAAGGATGTAGCTCGGTACAGGTTGCAAAAAATCGGTCGCTAGGGCATCATATTACAGAAGCCTCCTGTTCCTGTTCCCTTGTTACACTCGTGTCGAAGTTCCTCGTTACACTCGTTCCGGGTTAACGGACGGCTGCAAAGAGCTGCTAAAGCGACAATTGAAGAGCCTGCGGATGGGGTGACAGGGCTTAATGGTAACATACATGGTTAATATGCTGCCTCTTCCGGTACTACCTCTTACCTTCTAACCGCGAGGGAAGAGTTCAAATACAAATTTTATTTTATTAATTTCTCCTAAAAAGAAAAATTTAGTAAAATTGTTCTTATTCACTTGGGACAGGTAAACTAAAAAATTTCAAAGAATGTTTTATTAAATTTTCTCTGAACAAAAAATTATTCTAGCCATCCTAATGAGTCTGTAGTTTAACCTGCCTGAAAGTCATTTCGAATTGGAAGAGACTGCTTTTATTTCACAAGTCTTAAAGCTAGAGAAGAAGAGTGTCCAATGTGAATTGAAAAGTGTGCAAGTGGACGAGAAAATGGTATATATTATACCTTTGTCCTTGGGAAAAAATTTCGAATTTTGAATGATCGAATAATATTCGATTTTCAAAATTTCGAACTTCGCCTCATCTTTGCCTGTCAACTGGAAATCAGAGGTCTGCTGAGGGTTTTCTAAAAACCTAACACCAACAATGTCCGTCGATGCTCGGGTGGTGATCCACCCGCTAACGCTAAGTGTGGTCCACTTTAAGACAAGGAGCGTTCGAGGGAAGAAATCAAGCTGGCCGAACGGATGACCAGCATACTCAAGGACTTCGAAGCAGTCAACTTGAAGTTGACGAAGACGAACAGCTGGAAGTGGTGGAAGAAGAAGAGTAAGATTGGGATCCGCAAGATGAGCTGATAGACGTGGAGAGAGAAGCAAACAGTGGACATATGATAACGTTCTCGGGTGGAACGATTTCACTCCTACGTCATTGTGCACGACCTTTTTTTGACCTCCAAAAAAAGGACAACATCCTGAAGCTAGGTGTCGAAGCTGCAGCTAGCTGAAGGAGAACGGATTTGTTATAATGACATTGAAGATGGTGTCGTCGACACTGAAGGTGGTGTACCTGTGAGGACCCTGTAGCCTTTATACGCTGCCCGATTGTGACCAGTGCTTCTGTTTCATGCACTTTGGGCCTGTGCATCACTGGTGTTGAACGATTCAAATCAGTTTCTTGAAGCCTCAATTGCTGGTACCGAGGATGGAAGCCGTTACAACGATGTTTTGTTGCGATCAAAACTTCTAGCGCCAGGCGGGACTCGAACCCGCACCTCCCTCTGACCGGACGGGAATGCTCTACGCCATTACACCACCGGCGCTGTTTGATCGAACGCAACATTCGCTATCAGCGGCCGGCTCATCTCGATCAAACAGCGCCGGTGGTGTAATGGCGTAGAGCATTCTCGCCCGGTCAGAGGCGGGTGCGGGTTCGAGTCCCGCCTGGCGCTAGAAGTTTTGATCGCAACAAACATCGTTGTAACGGCTTACTGGTGTTGAACGTTTATACATCGTTGAGTAGCTTTCTCGTTGCCTTGTGGTTAAAAAAACCGGTCAGTAATAAACAAGTGACAAGAAATTTACTCTCCACGACGTACAACTGGAAAATTAGGCAAGAACATCTGAACATGGTATAGATCTCAGAATCGTTCAACTCTCAACCAAACATATGAAATGCTAAAATGCAGCAGAGCGGGAGAATCGAACCCCCGACCTCCCACCCATGAAACAACGTCTCTATCCACTGCGCTCCGAGCCACTTTCCGGGCGTACAATACTTCATTGTAACAGACTCCCTACTCCTTGTATTTAACGACTTGTCAAAAATAAATAAATTTTTACACTAATTGAGGGGTGGGGATTCTCCCTGTATGACTCGCTCTCCCTTTCAGACGTACGCTCCAGGCCCTTCCCTTGTCAGATTGCATACACACAGTTCGGCCACTTTGAATGACGCGCGAAACAAAACACCGTTCTTATCCAAAGGTCACAATTCCCTGGTTTTCGAAGAGGAGTGCCATTAACTTGTTAAGAATTTGATAAAGAATATTCGAAATTCGATTATTGGAAATTCGAAGCCTTCGAATATTCGAATAAACGAATAATTCGAATATTGGACTTTCTCGAATATTCGAATAAACGAATAATTCGAATATTGGACTTTCTCGAATATTCGAATAAACGAATAATTCGAATATTGGACTTTTATTTATTTATTTATTTATTTATTTATTGCACTCAAAGGTGCGCATAACCTTTAACACATAATCATGCAATTAAGACAGATCCAGCACTGAAAAAAAAACTAAAAAACAACAATAACTAAACAACTTTCTAGAAACATAGCTGATAAAAAACAACGAAAAATGAAAAGAATTCGCAAACAACTTGAATTGTAAAGGCGAAATACTGAAACGTATTTAGAATACCTCCTTCAAAGCAGGAAATCCTCTTGCCCTTTTTCCTTGCAGTGCCCTCATTTTGAACTTGAACTTGAAAACTGGGAGATTTATGGTGCAATGAGTAGCAATGTGGAGCCATCCGCGTCCATGCACAGGTAGCTTTACTAATGGTAAGAAATAACCTGCATCAGTCTGCTACAATGCCTTAATACACACGGAAATCACAAAATTCGCTGTGTGAAAACAAATTGGTGGCAGAGTAATTACGTAAAACAAAAGAATAGCACACAGAAATTAGGATGATTTGGTTTTCTAAAACACAGCCCAGCTATAGCATGGTTATTTATATAAAACCACTCTCGAGCAACATTCCTGGCTGGTCAACACCTAAGCGTCAGGTTGTAGCCTTCCGTACTTAGGCGAGGCAAAGCTTCTTTCAGTGACAGCCTTTGTCGCTTCTATAGCCGCAGCTGGTTGACGATAAAAACCGAAACATCCTGTGGAAAGGGAAACATTTTCGAAACATTTTTGATCAAGTCTAAGCTCTCCTGCCAACCAGCTACTCATCGCCCTTAATAACCCAGGCTAAGGTCTCAAAATGTTGTGATAAGAGGAATCGCCCAGGGTTAAGATAATGGCATAGCATCGCTTCGGGGATAAACGTTCACTTTGCACAAGTGTTTGAAGATGTAGCTTCATATGAGAGCAACGCAAGAAAAAAGGAATAACATTATCTAGAACATTAACATTGGGAAGGTTATAAAACAATAACAGTAACACGATGAATTTAGCGCGAGACAGCCAGCCACACTCATCCCCGTACAGCCAACCAACATCACACGAACCTCACCACATGGCAAAATCTGAAATAGGAATGGTGAAACTCCAACCCTAAGTGTTTCCTAACAGCTGCAAAAGGTCATTTCTCTTCAGTTCTTTTCTCAATGCAGAGCCATTTTCAGCTTCAAACACTGTCAATGGTAGCAGCTGCATCCACCTGGCACAACGGTTAAATAGGTTGTTAAACATCAGTGAATATTTTTTCCTGCCGATTCTACGATAATGAAAGTTAAACCTACCATTACGCATGCTTGATGGCACAAATACCCAATACTTACTTGCCAATAATTTTGATTCATTTCGAAGAACTCGGAAGCAAAATGTCAAGTCAGAAGCAATGCGTCTCTCCTGCAATGTCTTTAAACCAAACATATTCATCCTATCGGTATAATTAGGCATTTCGGTTCCACTTCGAGAGCGCTTAACCCTAAACCAGAGTAGACGGGTGAAAACCTGCTGCACTCTTTCTAATTTTCGAATATCCTTCTTCAAGTGGGGACTCCAAACTGGAGAGCAGTATTCAAGTTGAGGCAGCACGTGAGACTTATAAAGTCTCAGCAATATTGCCTCATCAGAACATTTTATATTGCGGAATAAGCAAAACAGAGTGCTGTAGGCCTTACGAACTACTCCATCAATGTGCGTCGAAAACTTCAGATCAGTGTCAAATATTACGCCAAGGTCTTTTGTGTAATGGCAGGTTTTATGCCGCTTTCCGTCAATGGCATATAAGGGCACGTCGTCATCTCCAATATGCATAACAGCACACTTATCCGTGTTAAGAGGAATACCCGAACAATTGGCCCAGAGATGCATCCGTTCAATGGAGCTTTGAAGCGCCAAACGTACTTCGGTTTTGTTTTTATTATCATACATACCATATAGTTTGACGTCATCAGCATAGAGCTGCATTTTAATCTCAGCAGGAGTTCTTAGGAATTGAGGAATATCAATCATGTAAATCATGAATAACCAAGGAGACAAAACACCTCCCTGAGGGACACCGCTTTCACAGGCATACCTTCCGGAGAAGCTTTGTTTTACCCTAACCGTCATGCCTCTATTTGATAAATACGATCTTAGCCAGTTTAGCACTTTACCTCGAATCCCAAGCCTTTCCAACTTATCAAGCAGCATTTTACGACATACCCTGTCGAACGCTTTAGATAAATCGAGATATACCACATCAACTAATTTTCCACTATTGAGAGCATATGAGAAATCATAAAGCGAATCAATTAAGTTGGTTGCTGTCGAGGCACCAGATAAAAATCCGTGCTGCTGGTGAGGGATTACGTTAAATTTGTTAAGCCAAGTTTGAATTTTTTCGCACACTATTTTCTCCATTACCTTAACAGCTGTAGGAGTAAGACTAATCGGGCGAAAATTACTTAGATGATTAGTGCTAGAACTCTTTGGAATAGCTGTTACTATGGCTTCCTTCCACACCTGGGGAACCTCTCCTGAGAGCAAAGACAGGTTGAATAGGAGCACAAGGGGCTTTGAAAGCGAATAGTGACATTTTCGGAACACTATCTGAGGGATTCCGTCATACGGCTCAGAGGTAGATGGGTTTAAACGCTTGAGAATTAAAGAGACTTCATGTGGATGAAAATATATATCACCAAATGTATGTTTGATAGATAAAGAGTTTGCAAAATATTCTGCGGTTGCAGAGCGGCTGGCTGCAGAAAAAAAAACCAGAGAAAAATTCAGCTAATGCATCCGCCTTCTCCTGGTCGGTACGGAATTTGGAGCCACATGGTCCGACTAGCGTTGGAAGGCATGCTCTTGGCTTTAGTCTTTGACGGATGTATTGGTAAAGGTTTCTGCCTGAGGCTTGAGAGGCAAGCCGTCTTTCGTAATTAGCAACGAATCTTTTGACATGATGGTTCAGGCTTTCGCAGACATTTTTGTAAGCCTGGTTGTTTAAGGGGCATTTTGACTCGCGAAAAAGACGTTGTTTTTGATTCAATAAATTACGACTTTCTCGAATATTCGAATAAACGAATAATTCGAATATTGGACTTTCTTCGAATAGTCGAATATTCGAAATTCGAATTTATTCGAAATTCGACTAATCGAAATTCGAAAAGGACAAAGGTATAGTATATATCCGACATTCCTCCAACACAAGACGTTATCAGTGGTCAGGTTTCTAAGGGCAAAATGAAAAAGCAGAAGGAGACAACTAAATTCCTGCCGCGAACGAAATGAGTGAAAGTTTTTCAGCAAGAGTAAGGGCACGCTCGAGATGAAATGGGGATAGTGCTAATGAGAATTGTATTGCACTCTCTTCTGACATTAATGCTATGGCTGAACGGACGGGGATATGGAGGCTGCCACTCTCCTCACCTAACTAGGGAACGGTTTCCACCTCCCATATAACTTCAAGTTGAAGCAAAGATCACTGGAAAGAGCTCGGAATGCTGATTATGAATTTGGAGGAGAAAATTGCAAAAGGAGACTCCTGAGCGATTTGTGACCTGCCGAAGTTGGGTGGCCAGGCTGGCCGTGAGAAAGAGCTTGCGCGCGAGTGATGAGACAGAGGGGTTCCATAAAAATTTGCCACCACCTGCGCCACACTTTTATGGATCCCTATGCCGCAGAAGTAGTGCCCCACTCGTCACGCGTGACGTCATTGGTTCGCTAGCCATTGGTTCCGCTTTTTTGCACCATGATCTATCTTCGAAATGACCTTTTATTCTATTAGGTTGTCCCATAAGTCTTCGCCGTTTTTTTCAACGATTCACTGCAGATTTTGCCGGCGGTCTCCTGCATAGCGCTGCATAGCTTTCAAAATAGAATGATTTGCACTATCAGATCATGTATTGCATTTTATTTCTTTTTCCATCACGAATTTTGTCAATTTTTAGGCCGTTGAAGTGAAAAGTGAAAAAGTGAAAAAGTAGCCATTTGCGCACTTGTTCTCTCCGCTTAGGTTTGCAATTTTTTGCGCAGTTTTTTATAGCATTTGGAAGACAATGTTCTGTACTACAAGAATATGTGTTGGCCCTATTTGCTCATTTGTCCTTTATTGATTTTTAGGTCATCAAATTGGGACGTCCGAAGGAGGATGGTTATTTTTGCCGACAGCTCCTGCTCTGCGGTTGGACTTTTTGGGTTGGTGTTATATGTCATTCGAAAGAGAATGTCTTGCTCTATAAGAACATGTGTCGCGTTTATTGATTTCTGTTGAATATCAACAAAATGCCAAAAAGAGAAGTCTGAGAGCCTTCACCAACAACTCCTTCTCCTTCTTCAGTTGTTGATACTCGGCCGAAATCAGCGTGAGCCAATAAACGCGACACAAATTCTTACTGAGCAAGACATCCTCTTCCAAATGACATATGACACCAAGCAAAAAAGTCCAACCACAGAACCGGAATTTTGGTAAAAATTCGGACGGGAAAGTCGGAATTCCCAATTTAATGGCCTAAAGTCAATAGAGGACAAATGAGCAAATAGGACCAACAGATATTCTTGTAGCACAGAACATTGTCTTTCAAGTGTTATAAAAAACTGCGCAAGAAATTGCAAACCTAAGCGGAGAGAACAAGTGCGCAAATGGCTACTTTTCCACTTTTTCACTTTTCACTTCAACGACCTAAAAATTGACGAAATTCAAGATGAAAAAGAAATGCAATACACGTTCTGATAGAGCAAATCATTCTCTTTGAAGAGACCGCCGGCGAAATCTGCAGTGAATCGTTGAAAAAAACGGCGGGGACTTATGGGACAACCTAATAAATTATGGCGTGTTTGAATAATAGCCGGGAGTATTATCATGTACGCTGGTAACAACGCTTGGAAGCAAAAAGCTGCTATAGTGGCATTTTTGCCTACTATTTTGGGCGCGTGTAGAGCAGTCGGAGGAGGCGCCAACAGTCGCATGCTCCCGATACCAGGTTTCGGATTTCCCGCCCATTCCAACCAAGCCTTCCATCCCTCCGGGGTCGGTGAATTGGTACCATGCTTGCCTGGGAAGGATAGAGCACTGACTTGTTCATCGTCTGGCCACCGCAAGTCATTGTTCGGCCAAGTACGCATTCAAATCGCCTCCACGATATCCTGTACAAGTAGAATGCGTGGCACATCCCAAAAGAGATTGAGTAACACCGTCCTTTATTTTTTTATCCTTATTTGCACAAATGCAATCTAAGTCTTATATTGAACAGCTGGAGGTGTTTCTAGCAATCTCGACATTTATGGGACAAAGCAAAAAAAATGTGCGAAGCCAAAAGTAAGTGGAATAATGTATGCATGATAAGGAAGAACAAAATGTCGTCGATCTGCTGCTTTTTCTTCACTCACTATATCCTTTTCATCAGCAAAGATGGTGTCCATTCTCTTCGCCGACTTTGGTATGGAAGACGACCACGATGAACAAAAAACTCGTGAAGAGAAAAAGGTGGCTAGAAGGTTTCCAGCTACTCTACATCACGGTATTCAGTATAGCTTCAGTTGATGTGGAAACGGATGAGACTCTGCGGGTGTCTATTAATGGAGAGTCCGTTTGGGGACGCGAATAAAGATGTCACCATAGCAGTTTTTTGTCTTCAAGCATTTATACAAACGTGTATGGTAGTTTTCCCGGCTATTTAATCGAACACGTGTCACAACTTAGGATAAAAGGTCATTTCGAAGATAAATCGTGATGTGCAGAGAATGCGGCAGCAATGGAGATCGAACCAACGACGTCTCACGTGGTGACGCAGAAGCACTACCCCTGCGCCGCTCCCACAACTGGCGGCCCATTTCAACCCTATGACACGGCGCTCTCGTGCCAGCTCTTCCTCATGGGCAGCCTATGGTCGGGTCACCCAACTTCGGCAGGTCATAACTCACTCAGGGATTTCATTTTGCAATTTTGACACCCATATTCGTTATCAGCATTCCGAGTTCCTTCTAATGGTCCTGGTTTCAACTTGAAGTCCCATGGGAGGTCGAAATCCTTCCCTATTAAGCAATCGAGCAGGCTTCATCTTCAAAGTAGGCACACCTACTACCTTGGCGAGTCCCAACTCGGGATCTAGGTTTCCTTATCGACTCTAAACTTTCTTGTAGTTCTCACTGTGACGATGTATCCAGTAAAGCTAATAGAACTAGCCACAACATATTCAAGTCCTTGAGCACTAGTTCAGTGAAACATTTGGTTTCATCAGTTTACGACCACAACTAGAATACGGTACAACCGTATTTAATCCATCGTCAAGTTGCAACATCATAAAACTTAAAGCAGTGCAGAACAACTTCACTAGAAAGCTGCGGATAAGGCTTATGGATATGAGCTCTCCACCAAACCGCCCGCCCCTGTACGCAATAAAATTTTTGATATCTCGTCGCTCGGTATTCGAAGAAAAAGGTACGACCTCGTCGTGGTCTACAACATCCTAAATTCAATGACGGGTCTATCTGTGGACAGATTTACACGATTTCGCCTTCCATCACTAGAGGCGCACAGGCAACGCTTCATTTTCCAAGATCTAGAACCCTACGTGCCACGTTCATTACACGAAGGGATGTTTCCAAATTCATCAAATTATCAAAAACATATCCTAGCGCCTTAAATTTTGATAAAGTCCTATGCTCGTATATTTAAAGCTTATTCGGCATTCGAATAAAATCATGCGATCGAATTGTTCATTATTCGAATTTTCGAATAATATTCAACTATGGCTTCCTTTGATGTTCGAATCCGAATGAATCCGAATGTCGAATGGAAATCAACGATGTTCGAATTTAAACGAATATTCGAAAATTAAGAAATATCGATAATTCGTATTATTAATCGAATAAATTATTCGGATAATTATTCGAATATATTCGTTTGAGCACACCGGATCTATTGCTCTAATCGATTTCGTGCACAAGCGACAGATTCATCTTCGAAATAGTACTATGGATTTTCAACTTCTGTTCATTATTAGGAACCGTTTTCCGCTTCAAATTTTGTTGGACTGCAGAGTAGCAAATGATCTTTATTAGCATTATATTCGGATTAATTTAGGGGTCTCCATCTCCTGCAGAAGCGCAACGCAATCAGACCAATTCTGACTGATAAACTACATATGAAATATGAAGAATGCGAAGCTGGATACCCGATCAGGCTCTACAAACCATTTCGCTGATGAAGCAACAGGACTGATTGACCACGTAGCCCATCATAAATGCTGTTGTTGAGAAAGCGCTAGGCGCTCTGAAGAGCGGGTAAATAATAAGTTGATTAGTGGGTTCTATTAATAGCACTAGCAGGGTGACCACACCAAAACAACCTTTGGCGGTGGATTGCTTGGAGTCTTGTTTGCATAGGAATTCGAAATCCACAAGGAGGAATGGGCTGCTTCTACTTGTCAGAACTTCTACTTGTCAGCCTTCTGTGTCGTCTGCAAGCGCCAAGAGGGTCAATTATGTATAATAGCTCGAGTGGGAGCAAGACTGTGACTCTGTGTTTTTGATGCATGCTAGATTAGCCGTAGATATAGGCCTACTCGTTTGAAGGACACGAAGTGGCTCACAACCGCAGTTCAGAGCTTCACGAAGAAGTCGATTACGGCTCCAAATCAGTAGTTGTCAACATGACGTAATGAGCTCATTTGATCGCCGACGACGGTCGGAACCTCAGACGTTTTCCTTTATTAGCAGGATGATGACAACAATAATCTCTAAGTTCAACCTTCTTGGAACTAGGTGTTCTACTGGTAAGGCTCATATCTTTCTTTTAAAGGAGAAAAGGATAAAGAACGGCCTTACTTACTTCCACTTGGGATGCGCCAAACATTCTACTTCTACGGGATGTCGTGGAGGTGATTTGGATGCCATACAATGAATTGCGGTGGCCAGCCGATGGACAAGTAAGCGCTTTACCTTTCCCAAACAAGTTTGTTACCAACTCACCGATTTCGGGGGAATGGAGGGCTTGGTTGGCCTAGGCAGCAGTTCCGAAACAGGAACCAGGGATCGACTGCACGCGACAGTCGGCACCTCTTCCGACTGCGCTGCGCACGCCCATAACAACGAGGTATGATGACGATACCAACGCTGGCCTGATAGGCAATGAAGATTTAGGAGCTTAAGGATAAGGAGAAAGGATAAAACACGGAGTTAGTCAATCCTCTTAAGGATGCCCCACACTCCTTTTCCTTCTGCGGAATGTCGTGAAGACAATTTGAATGCGCATTTGCCTATACATACAATGACTTCAGTACTCACAATTAATATTAGCAGAAATAACAAGAGTAACAGCGAAATGGTAGCCCTTGTCAGAGAAGGCGCAGACTCTCGTAAGTGGCCGAGACCAACGTGAGTATCCCGCAGAAGTACAGGATGGCTACATAGTATAGTCCACTGGCTTTTTTTGTCATAACTAAGAAACGATAACAGACATTCTGATATTGTTGTTACTATTGAATTATCGGATTATGTATATTGGATGGACCACTCAGTCATGATATTGTTCAAAGTGATCTTCCTTGATGACCGTTTCTACCGCGGGCCGCAAGTAGTCGTCATCTGCCATTCTCCAACTAGAGCTGCCTTCACAAACTGTCAAAACTTTGGTGAGAGTTAGGCGAGGCCCTTTGCTGCAAACAGCTTCAAATCGAGTAGTCCATGGCTTCCGGTCCGACGAATTTGAGGGCCACATATCATTTGCTCGATGCTGATAACCTGCTGAGCTTCGACTCGGCCGATATGGATTTGATGCGCGAACACGTATTGGAATTACTCTATCTAAAACGCATATAATAACATTTCCTTGAAATGACAATCCATTCTCAGGAACCACTCTCAGAAAATTGCGGACCGTACTTTGTAACCATCCTGTAGAATGTGTGGCGCAAACCTCGAAAAGATGGAATATGCTATCCGTTATCCTTTAATATCAATGTTAGGCTTAGGCTTAGGAGGCCCTTTAAAAATTAAAAGGCCTCTTCCTTTGAAAATTGATTAAAAAGAAAACTCGCTTGAGTTAGCCAATAGAGTAGAGAACGGTAGAGAACGAGTCACCGCATAAAACGAAATGACCAGAGAATTTACTTCCAGGCCGTCAAAAATCTAAGGGAAACGCTACATGGAGTCCGCCTTCTCGAAGAATGCTCCTCTGAACTGCGAGCTTTGGCCTGCGTCCAAAAATCCCGGTGTCGAAGGCTGTCGAGTGGTGATTGCAGTCGGCAGTGTCACTCGCATATGCAGACACACGCCAGCCAAGTTACCACGAGCAGAGGAGGTGCTTGGCAGGCGACCTGGCGTGGGCGAAGACAATCCCATTAGCACGGCTGAGAGGCTCCACGAGAAGAGCTGTCTTACCATTAGGGCAAACAAAGGACAGGCTTACTTGAAGAAAAGATGTGGCAGTGCACGAGATTGCTTCCGTTTTTCTAATCAGCTGTTCAGCTGCCTTCAGTTTTCTACTAAAGGGTTTTGCAAACGCCTACCATCCAAACGTCGCAATCTGCACATAACGTTTGTCACACGTATCACCTGTCGCCCTAATTATTGCCGGTATACTGGCGAACATTTCTCTATAATCGACTGCAAAAGTATTCCATTCTTCGAGGAACCCGAAGAGCATCATTTCTCTAGATCAGCTCATGGCCATCGCACTGATAGATGCTCCAGGAACGACTGACATTTCGTGGAATCCACCAGATAATAGACTTCATACATTGGGTAGACCACAGACCTCATGACATACTGACCCACCGAATTTTCAACGAGTTGACCCGTTTCTGATGAAAGAGCATCTCCAATGGTCGGAATTTCGAATGTCGTCTCCTACTCGTGTTAATCTTGTTGCTTCAACCGCTTTCCCCTCGATTCCTCTATGAGTTACGAGCCTCTCAATTCGACCAGCTTGGGCAGGTCCCGGCTTCGTGATTGCTCAGTAGGATGAGCGCCGGCTGTGCAACGCTAATCTAACCATAAGTTACTGGTTCAGATCTTGCCCAGTCCGAGCCAGCCTTTTATTACTTGGGGTCGATGAAATGCCACAAGATTTGTCCGGGTGGATAAACACCTCCTGCTCATCGACTATATACATGGCCCTAAATACGCATTCCAATTTCCTCCATCGTATCCCGCAGAATGCGTAGCAGTTCCCAAAGGACACCTTAATTCCTTTATCCTTCACTCTTTATATAATGCGTATCTTGCCCATACAATGGGTTGTGATGGTCAACCGATGAGCATGCAACTATGTACGACCCTGGAGGAAGGGAAGGCATGGATGGCTTGAGCGGGGAATCCGAGCCAAAAAACTGGAATCGGGTGCACGCGTCGGGCACCGCTTCCTTCTCCTGCGCTATAAACCCCTGCGAGAATCGACGAGTATTTTCATCAGCATAACCAAGATATCAGGCTGTCGCAAAAGAAATCTCCGCTTCGATGCATGTATAAATAAATAAGTTTTTTACCCTAAATCGTTTCGTCTTAGGGAAACCATATATACCTTCCGGTAGTTTTTCCTGCCTTTTCGAAAAACATATGTGGATGTCGCTCTAATTTTTCTAGCCAACCTTTTCCAGGGCTCCGTGAAGTCGTAAACCGATACGACTGAGTCATCATGCTTTACGAATTTAAATTGGCACATTTTGTGGCAGAAGCATCCCGTATTCTTAACAACGCTTTTGGGACGCTTTTGGGGCGGACCGTCTTTGCGAACGAGCGGTTCGAGTAATTCGCTTCTGACGGTCTTGATCTCGAAGAAAAACCGGGATGCGGTCGCAGCTGTTCACTTGACGATGAAGTTTTGAAGAGAGCCGTCGAAGCAAAGCAGAGGACCTCGGTGTACATCATAGTACAGACATTTGGCGAGAAACGGCGAGGTGAAGAAGATGACGAGATGGGTGCTTCATGGGCTGACAGATGAGCAGCGTCTGGCACGTTTCAACACTTGCTCCAACCTGCTAGTTCGCTTTAAAATAAGCTTTTGTAAGGCGTTTTATAAGTGTAGATGAAAAGTGGGTCCTTTATGATAACAGGAAGCGGGAATTCGTCCGGGTAGATAAGAGTGCTCCTCTAACATCTTCTACTACACCCGACCTTCACCCAAAAAAGTTATGATTACTTTGTGGTGGTGTTGTAAAGGTATAATCCATTGTACCTTTTTGCCACCGGCAGTTACAGCAGAGTTTTGCAGCAGAGTTTTACAAGTTTGCTGTGATTTAGACCAAATCTACGGGAAGCTGCAACAATGATGGCCAGCAGTAGTGCATAGAGGAGCGCCGCTCCTGTTGCAGGACAACGCAAAGCCACACACCTTACAAATCACTCGGTGAAAATTAACCCATTTATGTAGGTATCAAAGCTTTTCCTCACACGCCTATTCTCCCGATCCTTCCCTAACTGGCTATCACTTTTTTCCGATCTCTTGATTCTCATCTGCTTCAGAAACGATTCACTTATCTGGCCGACCTTGAATGTACCCTCTTTGATTTCGTTAATTCCTGTGACCTCAGTTTTCATTGTAAAGGATTAGGTTTATTACCTTTTCGTTTGCAAGAATGTATAGCTTCTGGTGGATCTTATTCGATTAATAGAGCTGTGTTTAAGCTGAGTTATAGCAATTTGAAGTGAGCGGTCCATTTCGGTGACTAATGTTGCGACGGCCTAATACAGTCTTAATTGCAGCTTACGGTTCCACGTTGTGGCTTTCTTCAGAGCCTGAACGAGTCGAAGAAACTAAAGAACTTGAGAAACTACTCAAATGCCGGTTTCATTCTGCCGAAACATATCAAAAGGCTTGGAAACACGCTGAAACGTAAGCCGTAATAAAGAATCATATTAATGTTGGTCACGCTGAAGGAAATACTCGTCGATTACAACGTCAAAGATGCTAGGATTCATCGAGAGTCGGACGTGGAGTGCGCTTCTTGTGGATACTACATGCACATCCTCAACACACGACACAGTTTATCCAGCAGAGCCATTACCTCTCACCTGCTCCATGGTGGCCAGTTTGCCGGTCAGCACCTTGAGTGAGTGGTCTCACGAAAAATGTGGGTTCACGGCTTGACTCCCATGAGACCGATTTGTTAGCTACTGCGGAAGACAAGTTTCTGACCAATCGGCCTCACGGTAAAGAAAGTAGTGGGCTTCTTTCATGCCTTGAGAAAGATGAGCGAGTCTGCGTTCAATGTAATCTGTCAGGCACAGAAGAAAGAAAAAGTGATAATGAAATGTCAAGTTTAATGACGGACTTGGAGTTGTCATGATTAATCGCTGTCTTTTGTTGGGCTGTGCACTTTCGAAATTAAGCTGAAAATCTTCTAAATTGAAACGATGCCTTCCAAAATAAAATAAACGATCCGAAAAAAGGTAAAAGTGAGGATTCCACTCAAGATTTGATTGAAGTGCGCGTACAAGGGGTGATCTCGTTGAGTGCATGGACTACTGATCACTGAAAGAAGCTGACAGATTCCTTTAACTTTGACAGGGTGCTGCATGGGCCAAATCTTGCATTACTTCTTACACGCACGGTCCTGCTTCCCTGAGGGAAATCAAAATTTCACCACAACTTCCTTTGAAATTTTTTACCAATTTGCCCAAAATAGCTAAATACAGTGTTTAAAATTTTTATTTTATTTTTTGTGTTTGTAGAATTTTTTAAAAGAAAAAGTTTGGATTTATGTTTATTCCGAAGTGCAGAAAACCGGCGGCTTTGAATGTCTCGCAGGAAGAGGTCGCACCATGCACTCATTCAGCACGCCCCTCAGTTTACCTGATTGCCACTGTAAATGCTCTTCACTTACGCAGTGGTGCTCTGCGTGTTCTCCTCCTTTGATTTACTCCGTTGATAAGCGCATTTGCGATGATAGTCTACGTAGTCAAATAAAATCGCGACTCATGAATGCATGGCGCTATCTCTTTCACTGACACATCGAGAAAATTGTTACATTTCTGCACTTGAATTTGAGCCCACAGCTGTTTTCTTCCAAAAGAATAAAAAATAGGAAAATTCAAAGCCTTCATTCACTTTTCTAGGAAAGATGAATTTTAACGATTCAAGGCAAATCAAAATAAATTTTCTAAAACAATTATTTATTGTTCCTTTTTAGAGTGCGTCCATTTTTGATTTGGAGGGCGTCCATTTCGGAAATTTCAACTCTGCTTTCCGGAGAAGTGTCCGGTTTGACTGTATATTTCGATGTAACTCTCCTATTTGGCTTGATCGATACATTAAGAACGATTGACGTCGATCACTTTCTGGAGCTCCGAGCACAAAAGACTTCGTGTTGCAGGTATCTATGCAAACTTAGAACACTGGTGAGGTTAACGATCCTAATGGTACAAATAGCATCGCAGAGCTTTACTCTCAGTACATAATGACTCTGTTGAAAGGCAAGAAACAGGCTGGGTGTGGTATTTCGAAATTCGCTCATTGAAAAAAACTTCTAGGTAACACTTAATTTCCACAGACGAAGTGCTACCAGAAGTTTCTAATGTTTTCTACTTAAATACCTTTAATAACTCCACTAGCTATTTGCCAGGAGTCTATCTTAACGGTAGGTCGGAATGGCCGAAGTGTTGTATAAAAGCAGAATCGCCTCTGTCTGGAAAACAACAAAATGCAAATATCTCGACCCTAATACAACTTTCCGCAGTTAGGGACGACGGAAGTTGGGCCGCTGGCGACGTTAGCCCTATGCCTGCACGCGGAGGACGTGCTCAAGGTGGTTGTAAACAGCGATGACAAACGAGCGGCGGTGGCGCAGTGGGTGGAGGGGGGCGTAGTCTCCATGATCGCTGTTTTCAGCCTACTTGAGCTCGCCCTCTGAGCGCAGGCAGAGGGCTAACGCCGCCCGCGGTCCAACTTCCGTCGTCCCTAACTGCGGAAGGTTGTATTGGGGTCGAGATATTTGCATTTTGTTGTCTCCCACAGAGATCTCTCCGATTTTGCACATATACAACACTTAGGCCGTTCCGACCTACCGTTGAGATGGTCTCCTGTTAGACAATAATATTGCATTCACTAAGTTAAAATGTTTCTAAAATGACAGACCATTTGGAAAGAGCATTAGTGATGTGGTGTTTTCCGCGAGAACCCGCTCCAGCGACAACGGTGACCAAACCGTGGACAGATTGGCTGCACCGACTGGAGTTGTTCGTCTTGTGAATGCGTCCAATGATGGATTAACAATTACTTAACCGGCTGGGAAAACCTTCCCTTTCTTCAGAAAAAGATAAGATTCTTTTTCTGGAAACGCTTGCTGGAAGAAGGCTATCGTCGAGAATTGTTTTACTGCTTTCGCTGCCTTTCGTCCAAAACATTCACTGTTCCCCTACTCAAGCCCTCTTTTTCTTCTTTTTTCCTTTATAACGAAGCTTTGTTAGATTTGGCAGCTTTTCCACACGAAATAACTCAGACTACCTTTAGTAAGCCCGTCGTCCTTCAGCTGCCTTGGAGGTGGTCGCTCACCAAGTAGTGGAACCCTTCATGTAAGAATCCCTTGTCATTTACAGCTCCATATAAACCGCCGCCATGACTTGATTCATGAGTCGATCGATAACGCGCATCTGATTCGGTCAGGAATCAAATCGGTCAACCGTTCAATGTTCTCTCAGGTCAGATGAGTGAGCGGCGTTATCACTTCACTTGTCGCCATTTCCTCGGTCGATAACGCAACGAAATTTTGATAGGAACTTGCCCTGGTTCCGTGGTTTTCTGTGCCTCTAGTGGCAATTCCCTGGCTGAACTCTCTTCTTTCCTTGCCTTTGAAATTGCTCTGACTCTGTGCTTCATTCTAAATATTCCTTATTGTTTATTTTTTTAAACAATTCATTACATATGGATCAAGTAAAGATTTTAGAACGTTGAACTAAATGTTTTAGAACAAATAAAGCGCCATAATGAGCCCATGAAAGCAATGATTCGGACTAAAGCCGTATCGAAACCCTTCGTGTACAGAAGTTTCATCCAAACTGAACGCATCCTTCTTGCACTGTCCGCACGAATTGACCTTGTTAGACTCCGCCACCCAACCAGTTAGACATTTCGTCTCTTCGAATTCTGTGAAACGTGACCTCACGTCATAAATTTTCTACCAACTAACCTCGGCTTACCTAACAAAGAGCTGTGGTTGGTGAAAGCCCAGAAAGAGGAGTCCACCTTAATTGTCTTCCCCAAGGCCTGAGGAAGTTTTCCAAAACCTACGGCACCTTTGGCTTGGAAAAAACACGCTGTAATTGCACTAGGAAATCTAGGCCTGCTTTGGGTCGAGTAAACTTTCTAGGTTTAGAAGAAATACGGGGTGGTTCTCTCCCTAAACTTGCATCGATGCTCTTTGAATACGAAAGTTGCCAATTTGAAGGAATTTCAATGAATCCGCGTCTTTACTGAGGGTTTCCTGAAGAATTGCGGCATTGTTTTTGAAGTCACAACAATGATTCTAGCAAAATTGTTGGAGTGATTTAAAGCGCATGCGCAGAGAATAGATTTTTACGTGTGCGATAGGATTGCGCCGCGCATTCGTTAGAAGCCTTTTTTGGTGTGGGCGGTGGTGTGGCATTGATTGATTGTGTTTGGGCCGACTGATTGTTTAGGTTTTGCCGAGGACACAGCTAGAATTCCAAAGCTGAATAAGATTGCACTACAACTTGTAATAAAATAAGATGCGATCCCTGATCGAGGAACCGTAGTCGGTTGTTGGTCATGGTATTAGCAAGATTTGGGGTTCGTATGAAGGAAAAATAGAAATGGGTAAGGGATGCTGTGAACTGGGATGGGGGGCATATGCTTTTTCGAAATACCAAATCAAGAACTGAATGAATTAATTATGCAGGAGATACATGCGTACATCATTTTTGGAGCAAACCGGAGCTTCACACTTTTCTTCAGTCCCTAACTACGCACGCAACACATGCAACAGCAAAGCCATAACGACAGGCGGCTGTAGTGCCTACCTTATCGAATTGTATGCAATGTCACGTTCAATTTGTTGGATAACGCCATTTTTAGTATGTTAATCGGTGTGTTTCAGTTACATTGTCCTTTTTATTAGGTTATCCGGAAAGTGCTCTGCGTTTAGTGTTACTATTTTCATTCGTCTATTATTAATTTGTGTAGAATTCAAAAGTTTTAATGAGGTTCGTTTCGCCACTAATCCATACGAACTTATTGATGTAGCATCTCCCCGGTGGCTCATCAGTGGGACGGGGATATGCTACATTTACAAAAGAATAGTTGAAAATGAAGTAAAAATAACAAAAAGGAAATACATAAAGGAGTTAACTCACGGCAATGTCCAATAGGTTAAAGTTCAACTTGCATTGCGCATGAATGCTACTTTCTGTACAGAATGTTTCGCTCTATCTAGTTAAGTAATTTATGTTTCAACGTTATTTTATATTATTTCTGCTCTCGAGCGGCTTATTGAAGTATGTAGAAGGGGCAATTTTGAACGGTATTCAAGCTAGGACAGTCCGTACCCGAGACAGCTCATCGAACGAGTTAAGTGTGGGGCGTGATAATGTTGGAGAAAGCACTGTACGCCAGTGGTTCAGTAAATTCGGACCGGGAATTTCAGCCTCGAAGAAACCATCGTAGCGGTCGACCTAGAGCAGTCCTGGACGACGACTTGAAAGAATTGGGGAAAGCTGAAGCATCCCAAACAGTTCGCGGCATAGCGGAAGAGCTAGACGTCAATAAAGCTGCTGTTGCGGATGCTTTAAAGCGCCTTGGGAAGGTGACAAAGCTCGAAAATGGGTGCCCCACGGGTTGAGTGAGCGGCCGAAATAGTCAAGTTGCGAGATTTGTTCTTCTCTACTTTTACACAACAAAACTTACCCGATTTTGGATCGAATCTTCACTTGTGATAAAAAGTGGGTTCCGCATGATATTAGGAAACGTTTCAGACAGTGGATGGACGACGACGATTTCCCTACGCATTTTCCAAAGGCGAACCTCCACACAAAAGTTAATGGTCTCTGTGTGGTGGTCGGCGGCTTATGCCATCCATTACAACTTTTTGGCACCAAGCCCAACAATCACAGCAGAACCCTACTGTACGAAATACTCCGAAAATTGTGCCAACTTCAGCCAGCGTTGGTCAACAGAAGCGGCCCAATTCTTTTGTATGATCACGTCCGCCCACACGTTTCACAAATCACTATTCGGAAATTGAACGAATTAAGGATTGAAGTTCCGTCTCACCCGCCAATCCTCCAGACATCTCTCCAACCTACTACCACCTTTTCGAACACTTTCGGAACATTCTTGTTGGTAAAACCCTCACCAATCAGGACCAAGCCAAAATAGCTTCCGTGAATTTTGTCGAATATCTTCCACCTAATTTTTTCGATGATGGAATAAGTCCCGTTGGCAAAGGTATGGTGATTCGAATGGTGCTTATTCCGACTAAATCCGATGAGATTTGACAAAGTTATGTTAGTTCAAAGTGAAGAAGTCAAAAAGCTGAGAACTTCCTGGACAGCCTATTAGCTTGAGCCGCTGCATGTCTCCTATGGTGGCCTTTTGTTAGAGTTATCGTTTGTCTCGCGTCTCTTTTCTCCATTTTTCTTTCGATTTTCACATGTGTCTACTCGCAGCTCAACAAGTAAATAAATGCAGTAGAACAAAAAATACAGCGGGAAGTGGGGTAAGTACTTGTTTGTTTAATCATGTGTAGTGTGGGCTGATGTGTGCATTATTGATAGAGTTCAACAAACAAAACAGTGGCTTGACCAGTTTGACCAGTTTTCTGAGAAGCTGGAGCATGGATGTAGATCCTACTATCGCTCTACCAAACCCTACTGTTTGAAATCTTGAAGCAGTGCCTGGTAGACAGTGGATCCCACCACGATTCGGATAATTCGGATCCGTCATTCTTTCAAACTCCGGTTAAAAGAATTGTGGGAACAAGAGGATTTTTGAAGGGCAGGATCCTACTAGCTAGAATGATTTAGTTAGGAGTGATTTTCACCAGATCGGGTCTTTGAGTAATTCAGTTAACGATCTGAAATCTGATGTCCTATCAGATACGAATAGCCAATGTGAGATCCGTAGAAAAGTCGATCATTTGTATCACCCGAAAATCCTTGTTATTAAGGCTACTTTTATTACGTGAATCATCCTAAGATCAGGGGCTTTTCAAAGATGCCAATATTCGCATAATCCTTTTAACCGGATTTGAAGAAAAATGACGGATTCGAATCATCCGATTCGGCGATACATCCAATGCCTAGTGCTTGGAGCTAACTTTGCTTAGTGTAGCCGACACCGTTTGATATATTACTTTTACTTTTTGCTTTTCGTGCAACTCCCACAACTCTTCTCTCAACAAAGTTAAGCCTCTCCGAGTCAGTGCTCGCTTTCTTGTGGTACGTATTTTGATGCAAGTTGTAGGGGCTTTCTGTGTTGTTCTAAAATTAAATAAGAGCACGCGATGACTACAGTTAATGACAAGAACAGCAACAGCCAACGACGCACAGCGAAGTTAATCCATGATAGAAGTTCGCGAAGTGCACGGCACACTCCTCACCGCCTAGGAGCCTATAAACTTTTGTTTTCCGGCACCTTCACATGTGCCCTAACCAAAAGTCTCCTCGACGGTTCTATTGCTTTGTTCACAGCACTCCTACGGTCTCCAATACTGCTAAAGTTCTTTGATACACTCTGTATAAACTTCTTTCAGTTTGGTGCTGTTTCCCATAACCCTGCGCAAAATCCCTTTGGTGTCAAAGGCTGAATTCCAATAAGTCTAGACACACTAGAGTCTACCCTTCCATGACCTTTATTCAGCCGACCATTCGCCGTAAGCGTTATCAGCGGAGGTCAGGTCATGCCGAACAGATGAGCAAAAGGCGAGACATGACACCTCTCTCCATGTCACGTCATAGTAATCATTCAGCTGTTCGCGCATGAATTGTGGCTGTTTCCGAAACCTTTCGATAGTCCCAACCATTGTGATATGCCTTATACGTCTGGAAATATCGAGAATCCCACATGGCCTCTACAATTCAACAACTCTGAAGCACGAGCGTTGTTCGAGCAGCAGGCTGGTCTGCCCACATCCCCATGCGTGGCGTGCTAGAAAACCTTTTAAGTCACCCTCGCTAGGATGAAAGGAGCACCAAGTCTATCGTTCAGGCTTCCACAAAGAAATCCATGAGAGGCTCGGTAGCCGTCTTGCTGCTCTTCTGGCATCTCGTGCAAAATCCACTCAGCTAAGGCTCTAGAGATGTTAACATAACACACTACGTGGTCATGAAATATATAATACTATTTGGTCGGACCAAAGCTGTCCATCTTTTGCGTTTTTGAAAATTTCCGCGTTTTGAATAGTTCACTCTTTCACGTGTAATAGGATATCAAAAACCTAATTTTGCATGAAAATAAAATATATAGCGTTCTTACCAAGGACTTTATTTTAAAACAGTTGCGTCGTTTAAGTTCTTCGCATTTTTCACTCTTCCTTGAAATTTTTTGCCCACGAAGGGATGACTAATTTTTGTGCAATTACATAGCTTAAAGCATGTAGCTTCAAAGGCAAATGAAATATTTGAAGCATTTCTCAAAATCTGTAGATTTCAAGCCACTTTTTATTACAGCAGAAAAGTACGATTTTCGATTCATCCTATATTCGAACAATTCGGGACTGAAGTAGACTTCCCGAACTAGCGTAAACTTTCATACCGTTCTCAGAGGATCATTTTTGCTGTTTTGCGGTACATGCTAGAGTTTTTTAGGCTAAGTTCCAGGAAACAACCTAGCCAAAAGAAAAAATCAAAGGCATACCAAATTCCTACATCCATTTCGTTCCTACCCCTATTATGGATCAAGAACAAAACCAAAGAACGTAAGTGCTAACACGGAACTTCTCAGCCAGGAGGAGGCTCTCTGAGTGTATGAGCGAACAACAAACCTGAATCAAATAATTTAGAGTAGACGACAACGAATGGAATGTGAGGGCAAAGCGTAAAAATTGGTTGCAGATGTGTTTCGCTTTGTCAAGTAAGGTGTCCTACCCATTATGGCGGCAACGGAAAATAGTTCCCATCAAATTGATCGCGTTTCAAGATAAACACTCTACTTTACTCTGCGTTATTCTCAGACGTTATGCTTGCGCGTTTTTTAGAATTTTGAGGGACGTTTCAAATGAGAAATCCACACTTGTACAAGAGCATACCAAGACAAGTTTATGAGCTCTAAGGTTGCCGCTGTCTATAATTGGTACTATAGAGGACTTCGCCAGTGTGTACAATGTTGAACGCAGCAGTTTTTTCTTTGACTAAAATAGCTAACCACAAACGAAATCCTAATCATGTGAATTTTGAACTCGAAAACGACAGGATCTAACACTATCCGGGAATTTAAGGTTATCTAACTTTGTAAATGATTCCGTTAATTGTGGCTCAGTTTGAACTAGGCGTATAGCTCTCGTATTACAACTAGCGATCTCCAACCAACAGAATAAATATCGCAGCTTGTTATTGGTTGCAAGTCTAGATAAGGGGTTCCAACCTGTAATTTCTTTCATATATGGCAGCTGTGCTCTAGCCCAAACATGCGTAGCTGTTCTCCTACAGCTATAATACACATGCACTGTAGTTGTGCTCCCAAAATTTTCTCGAATACTCGAATAGATTCGAATGCTCAAATTTCGAATATATTCAAAAAAGGCGGTATTTCTGAATAGTCGAATTCGAATACATTTGAAAAACGCGATTTTTTGAATATTTGAATTTAGTGTTCAAAATTGAATGAAAATCGTTCGAATTTTCCGGATAAACCTATTCGAATAGATTACTCGAACACAACTATAATATCTACTCTCACCTAGTGCCTTTATTTTAAAAGTTTTCGAACTAAATCCCTGGATTTCATGAAGAAAAATGAATGGACCCCTCCCTCTAATTACTTCTTTTATTGACTAGTATTTTTTCAGTGGGCGCCTAGCTGACGGAAAAGGTGCAGGCTACTGCATACCCCTTTAACCAACGTTCTTGACTCGCATCCTGCCTAGGCCAGTTATGTAATCCACTCCTCCTCGTTTGGTACCATATTCGTATCTGAAGGATATTTCTGATTAATCACTTCCCCATCAGTTGTCCAGCACAAATCACTTTATGTTTGCATATAACAAATGTGCGTAAGAATTTTGACAGGATCAGAATTACGATGCATGGCTCATCCCGCAAAGAATTTGATTGAGGCCGACCTTTATTCTTTTTTTCGCGCTACGCCTATTCTAAGGTGTTACGTATAGGGCAAATGATGGCATATTAGAGACCATCTGTAAATGGTTTCCCCCAGAACAAACTTTCTCATCTCTAGAAACGCTACACAATGTAAGCGCATGTCTGAAGTTCTAGATAAGCTAGCTAAGCACATTGAGAAGTAACCCAGTTTCTTTCTCACGTGTTTAAATGCTATTTTGGCTTCCGTACACAAGTTGCAGACAGCTTCCTATCAGTTCTTCGCTTCGGCGCGATACCTTTCAACTAAAGATACAAAATTCAGACGTTAGGACGACATCTTGGAAGGTGGTCATTCCGTAGCATCAAATTGGGAACGCTAAACAGAAACCGGCACTTTTTCCCGTAAATTGCATACTACTAGCAGAAGGTAGATCTTTGCTACACTCGCTACCTGTTTTTTTATGTTTCTTGTTTTTGTTCCGTTAAAATTATATAAATCATCTAAACACAGATGATTCTATTTCTAGAAAATAATTTAATAATAATAATAATGATCTTAGATGATAAGTTGATGAATTGCCAAGACAAGCTAACTGCATATCCTCCCCCAGGTGAGAGTACCGTTGTTCCATGGCGAGCTTCTCCGTTTGTGTTTTGTTCTAAAATATGGGAGCTGTTGCGTATTGCATCTATCCAGACATACCCTTATTGTTTAGATCAAAAAATTCCTTTTTTGCCTATTGAAACTGAAGTTTCATTTCTACGCACTATTCTTTGGGGACAGTTGCACTGGCAAAACCTCTTGTATACAGGGTGGTAAAAAGTATTGACGCACTAAACATAAACGCTAGAAATAAAAGCACATTATAAAATTTAACAAGTTTATATAAAAAATGTCAACAATGATCTAGCGAACAGAATAGCATCACTTTCATTTTATATAGGATTCTTTGCTGCGAATGCAGGGGCGAAGACGCCGGGGAAGGCATCGACAATGCGCCGCAAGTAGTCCACGTCGATTTCGTTCCATGCTTTGACCAAATCATCCTTCACTGACTTCACACCTTTGTGGGAAGTAGCGCAGGCCTTTTCTCCAAAACTTCTCATATAGAGTAATTCAGCTAATTCAAATCTGGTCTATACAGAGGTCATTCCTCTGCCGAAATGAAGTCCTTCAAGATGGCTCGGCACCAGTCCTAAACAATCCTCGACTCTGCGCAGGAGTCTAATCCTGCTGGAAGACATACGGCTTACTCTCGAAGTGGGATTCGAGCCAAGGAACCACTTACTTCTTTGAAACATCAATACTGGTAGTTCTACTTCACTCCTGTATCCACGAAAACGAGAGGCGCTTGTGATGAATGCACAAACCATGATACTGGCCGGATGCGCCTACCTTGCAGCGAGCCTCCGGTCAGAATTAGCACTTTGGAGGTCCTTGAAGAGTATGTAACACTTTTACGAGTTGAATGCACAAAGGTATCATGTCACTGATGGTCAAAGCATGGAACGAAATCGACGTGGACTACTTGCAGCGCACCGTCGATGCCTTTCCTCGTCGTCTTCCCCCCTGCATTCGCAGCAAAGAAGCCCATATAAAATACAGGTGATGCTGTTCTGTTTGCTAGATCATTGTTGACATTTTGTATATAAAGTTATTAAATGTCATAATGTGTTGTTATTTTTAACGTTTAGTGCGTCAATACTTTTTACGCACCCTGTAAACATTTGGGAGACATTTCAGGTGTGTCGCAAAACTTTTGGTTTTTATCCATTTTATTCGCAAAGAGATGTTCCTTTTTGGTTGCACGCACATTTCGCTTTAAAGCTTAGGAAGTATGTTGTGGGATTAAAGGAAAAAATCGAACTCTACATTTGTGTAGAAGTATTTGAACGGCAGAATGTTATACGATGAGCCACGGGAGGAGTGCTAAACAAAGGTTCGTATGATTAAGTGGCGAAACGAACCTTGCATATTCTTCCAAGATGATACTTCTATTGTTTGAGGGACCGTGCTCTGGTGATGAAGAACTAGAAAGCGAGGTTATCCCTTCAAAGCCAACGCTTAATAGAATCGGCATCAAAGAAAAGTCCTTTTAGCACGCGTTTTTGTTGCAGCAGAATTGTTGAGTGAAATAGTCCTTTTTTCAAAATGATTTAATCTGAATACAGTATGATTTTTCTTGTTTCCGCTTGCAAATCAGCGCAATATGTTTAACTCGTCTATTGCTGATACCAGCGACACCTAACCATTGTGTCCTGCAACGTGACAAAATTTTTAAAGCTATTATTTCATATTTCATTTCCACAGCTAAGCAGCCCTCCCATCCCTCCGAGGTCGGTGAATTGGTACCACCTGCCTGAGAAGGATAGAACACGGACTTGTTCATTGGCTGGCCACCGCAAGTCATTGTATAGGCTAAGTACACATTCGAGCTGCCCCCACGACCTCGTCGAAGTGCAGTGCATGTCATATCCCACGAAGACAGGGATTGCCGTCGTTTTTTATCATTTTATTTCGTGCCCTCAACTTCTTGTTTTATGCTTCAATACTTAATTTAATATTTTCTTCATGTTTTTCTTCTGTGGAATTCTTATTTGGCGAGCTAACGCACAGTTTGATAATCTTCCTCTATATAACAGCACTACTTCTAAAGTGCATTCTCGGTGTATTCTCGCGAAAATCTCATTTATCAATCGAGGAAACGTTTCAGAGGCCGCCGGTCGAAGATGATCGCCACAGTGATGCACCTGATCAGACATTGGGAATCACTGGGGAATGAGTTTCTGAAGGCATTCAAGGACCAGCACCACATCCTTTCAGCACTGAAAGGTCTCCGAAATGGAGTGGTGTGAGTTGGTTTTTTATTTGTTTTTGAACACAATATTTATAGTTGTTCGACTCTACTAAAAATAGACGGTGCGTCATTGCTCGTTTAAATCAACTGTATTTTCCAAATATTCGAATGACAATAATGGTCGTAATGACAGTTTCGTTGGATTTCGGCCAAATTTTCATAGCCATGCAACATTTTCTTTTTAAAATGACTTTTAGAACTTACTTTATAAGAAAAACTCAAGGCATAAATAAGTTTCCATGTCCATTCGGTATTATTTTTTAAATTTAGAAAACGGAACGAGTTGAAAAGGTTTTCTTTACTATTTGACACTTTTTCTCGAAGAATCAGCAGTTCCTAGAGGCCGAAAACTGCCATGGTATTATAGTTAGAATTAACCGCTATCATTATAAGCAGAGCACACTACAAAACCACCGTCTAATTATAAAGCACTGAAGCATACAACAAATATTTCAGATATGGAGCCCGAATTCGAGCACCTCATGCACTCGTCATGGTATTCTTATTCGGAGAGGGAACGTAAGTCGAATATTCAGTTCTTTCGAATCAGTAGGAAAATTTGAAGTATAGAGGATGACACCCCTCGAAGACAATAGAAATTATATAGCTATTAGCCATGCCAGCTCTAAAGCAGCTTAAGGCCTTCCTATGTATTTTGGAGGTTGATTTCTCACGAACTAAGCCGATAATGCACTGACGTTGATAATCTTTAAGCGCTGGCTGCCATCGGTGCCCGTCACCGCTGCAAGGCTGGCAAAAATTGAAGAAACAACTTTCAGTGCGTGAAAGCCCTCATCGTCAAAGTGAAGGGATAAGGAACGAATGCCCACGTTATTCAACCGCTTTTGGGATGCGTGACACACTCTACTACTTTGGTGATTTGAATGCGTATTCTGCAATACAATGAGTTGCGGTGGCCAGTCGACGGTCAAGTCAGCGCTTTACCCTTCGCAGACGAGTCTGGTAGCAATTCAACAGCACCTACCCCGGAGGGATGGAATGTCTCGTTGGCCTGGGCGGGAAATCAGAGCCCGAAATCAGAAACTGGGTGCACGCGACACCCGGCACCTCTTCTGACTGCGCTACACGTGCTTATCTCGTTAACGTTAAGGCAATGAAAATTTAATGATTGGCAGGAAAACAACTGCTTTAGAGGTTGAAATGAATTCGGAGCAGTGGTATTACTGATGTAGTGTTTGAAAAATTATCGAAAAGCATAGCTCCCCTAGTCGCTGATTGGTCGACCACAGATCAATAACACGAGCTCCGTTTCAGAAGTTTCACCGTTGTGAACGCATCTGCGTATCTTACGATGTAAAAGCTTTTCGTAGCTGTAGTGGTCATGAGGGTCGCAACCAGGGGTGTGCGTAAATGAAATTTGAAATTTCGTAAATCGTAAATCGTAATTACGAAAAAACCGTCGTAAATCGTAAACCGTAAATCGTAAGAGTCACCTGAACTGTAGTGCAGTACAACTAAATTTCCAGAGGCCTTTTCTGCTAAGGTTAGTCAGATGTGATTCAATATTTATTTAACTGTCGTGTAACTTCAGTTTTCAGCTTAATCTGAACAATTTTCTTACCACACTATTTCTCTTGTCACGGGTTCCTGAAACGTCGTCCAAACCAAACTTTACACCTTTCAGGAAAGTCAAAAAAAACTGTAAATTCAAAAACATTACTCAAGCCTATGCATGACATTCTAACAAAAACCTTGCATCAGTTGAATATTCATTAAATTCCTAACTTACTACCAATGCTTTAGTTTGAATATAAATCTAGGATTTAGCGGAAACAACAGCGCAAAAATCGCCTTCAAAACTAAAAATTAAAAAAACGTTTCACCATTGACTAATGCGCCGTTTTCCTGCTCCTGCAGTTGTAGCATTTCGAAAACTTCATAACGCCTTTACCCCATCCTGTCCAGTATTGTATCTTATCTTCAGTTGTTTGCTGCGTGCGATAGCGCGCATTTTTTCAGCGCGCTAATTATTTGTATTATTTTATTTGTATTACTGATTTTTTACGTATGAAAAAGACAGTAACAATGAAAGTTTTCCACTGTAGCTATTAACGAACTCATTGATTAAAATTGTTCTATAGAATGTGTAATAGTTTTCCATGAACTGTTTTTATGATGGTGTCCGACGACTTTGTCGGACATTGTCCCACGCGGCAAAAAAAGAGATCGACGACATGGTCGGACAATGTCGTAAAAGGAATAATATTGCTCTACCATTTAATAATTCCCAGCTCCCGCACGGGCTACCCTTCGCCAGCTCTGTAACGAACGTTTGCTCTCCGAGAGCCTGCAACATCGTAAGTGGATTAGATAGGATGAATCCGATAAGCTCCATCACATCACCGAAATTGGAGATCGAGACTGTCAAAACTAGTTCGACCTTTTCTAGAAATGCTACGCGCTCGATTTTACTGCCCCTTTTATATCAATTTGCTCAACCCCATAAAGCATAATTCAGAGCGATAGAGCCATTGGTACATGTCGCGAAGGTGAGCAGCATTGGTAGGTGGTAGCGCGCCAGCCCATAATAACCAGAACACAGACCGAACACATGCCAGTCGATCAGGATTCTAACTGTACATACACGCCCTCTCTGAATGACACGCCCATTCAATGCGGTCTGATTCGATGGGGAGTTCCCATCTCACAAGCTCCCCGTCCTCGCGACATATAACGAAACGTTAGTGGTTTATCCTTTCAACATGAGCGTAGCAACCCTCTAGACCCTGCTTGTAATCACGAATGATGTTCGATCATGGATTTGCGTCAATTCTATTCGATGGGATTTTCATGAATACATTATAAGCAAATTGACTAAACGTTATTACCAAACAGGGCCGGATCAAAGAATGCTCCCTCTGTTTCTCTAAGAAACCACCTCCAATGGCCTTCTTTGGGCTGGAATTGAACAACCTTCACTAGTAGGAATGCGATGCGCCTTGCTAGCTCCGGACCAGTAACGGAGGACCCCAGCCTTCCCTGCCTTCTAGACCTGAGCTTATCATATCATACTATATAATAATCCGCTAACCGATGACTCATACATTAGTCATAAAATCGGGGGGGGGGGGGGAATTACGGACCGCGAAAATGGCGAGAAATATACAGACAACTTCTACGTGTCATGGGAACTTCAGCCCTGGAAGTAATCGAGGTCACTGAACACGAATCTGAAGTTCGTTTCAAAAGTGTCGATCACCATCATTTGATATTGATCAAATCATCGATCAGTACCAGCAATGGGAAACCAGGTCCAGTCAAGGGGTACCAGGAGTGCTGTAGGGGGGGGGGGCGTGAGTTCCAGTAAAGGGGGCAAGTAGTGGGGACACTGCTGCAGCGGGTCCCACATGGAAAATTTTTTCACTTCAACACAGCGTTAGAAGCGGTGGGAATCTCAGTTCTGACAAAAAGGCGTTTCGTCGTGCGACCAAAATCGATCAGATCTATCGAAAATTTCGATTTTTGCCTGAGGTTGACCGTTTGAGGACGAGAAGTGAAGTTGTTCGTAGTCAGCCTGGCGCTAGAGTATCCGAATATTGCCTTTTGTACTGCTAGGAAGGAAAGAAAGCTGGACATGCAGAGCAGCTAGCTTGATCTGATTCTCCTCAGTTAAGTGATACAGCAACATTGCGCGAGGCACGCCGATTGGCCTGACGGAGCACTTGCTTTCTATTGTATTGCACTTGTTTCTCCTCTTGAACCTGTTCGGTTCCAAACGGGAGTCCTTACAATGTCAGTGAAATGGGAAAGTTAGTTAAGCGAAGAGAAAAGTCAGATTCGAGAAGCCTGTGAACAGGACGGTATTGTATAACACAGCAACACATCGGATCATCAAAAATGAACTCTAAAGGAAAGTGGGAATGAGCTACATATAAGAGGGGACCATTAGAGTAAGCATATCTTTATAACCCACTCCACATAAATTTGGTCGCCAGTTGGTTGCTGATCAAAGATCGCATTTACGAAAATTTACGATTTACGACCCAAAATGTCGTAAATCGTAAATCGTAAAAAATTTGCCAGAAATCGCCGTAAATCGTTAAATCGTAAGTCGTAAGTCGTAATTACGCACACCCCTGGTCGCAACTATATTAAAGCTCAGTCCTTCGAACAAGGCAAGAAGTTTCAGACAGCATTTGAGGACGAATCGTAAGATTTCTCGGGTAGTCATTCTAAAAAATTAAAGGACAAAGGATAAAGGACTGCTATAATCAATTGCATCGCGAAATGCGCCACGTGTTCTACTTCTACGGGATGTCGTTCAGACAATCTGAATTCGTGTTTGGCCTATACAATAACCTCCGTGATCAGTCGTTGAACAGTTCGGTGTTTTATTAATGACCACATAAAAGGAAAATACCAAAGGTAGTCTATTGCATGTCAAAAAGAAGGTTAAGATAAATTAGTTTTTAAAAGAGGCGAAGGGGCTATTAGTTTTACAGAAACGCCTTGGATTCTGTATCCAGGAACATTCCACTTATACAAATAAACCGTATAATAAAACTCTGTGTCTACACTCATGGATTGATCTTCCTGAAGAATTAGGTTGAGCAAAAATTCTCTGAAAATCAATTTTGAGACCTTACGAATTTTTGTTGATATATTGTTATGCTAAGCAGTTTCCTGCAAATTAGTTCATAAACATATGTGTAGCATTCAGTAGGTGATTATCATGGTTTTAGAGTCCTCAAGGTGGGAAACATTTAGGCTGGCTGAAAAACTGCAGACAATTCTCCGTCTGACGAAAACGCACGCAGTCAACCTTGCCAAGTTCGTGTTCAGCTACAAGCTGTGTCAAGGAATTCTTCAAAGGCTTGAAGGTGGGAGAGTAGTTTATTGTGCGAACAGAATACCTCTATTTTTACGCAATATAACCTTCCTATGTGAAGAACTCGTTGCTCTAGCTGAAGGGGCCCGTGCAATGGTTAAAGATGATGATTTCACAAGATGATGTAGTCGTGCATTGTTAGCAATGAACGCTTCCGCTAGATCTAGAAGTTAGGCGTTGCTTCCTGCTTAAAAAGCTGTCGCTTTTCTCAATGCTCATTGATAGGAAATAATAAGAAACGCTTGCTAATAGCAGCAAAGGATAAAAAGGTAAAAGGTGGGCATTATTTAATCCCTTTTTGGGATAGGTCTATTGGCTTTACTGGATATATCATCACAGTGAGGATTAAAAGAGCCCAATAAGGAAACCTAGATCTCGAACGATATCGGTGCTGCTGAGTAGGGACTCCCGAGGTAATAAATGTGCCTATTGTCAGAACTTCCAAGATGGAGCAGCTTCGTTTTAGGTGAAGAGAGTGGAAGCTTCCATGTCGCTGACCACTCAGCAATAGCGTTAATAGCAGTTGGAGTGCAATACCATCCTCAGTCTTTTCAACACTTTTGTAGACCTTTATATCGTCCGCAAACATTTTGCAAGACACATTATTCCTTTGAATTACTTCTGGTATTTCAGAAGTATAGACGATGAAAAGAATGGGAGACAAAACTCCACCTTGCGGCTCTCCACTTGCTCTCCAATTGGATATGATTCTGATAATAAGTCATTAATTCTGACTTGAAAGGACCTTCCTGTTATGTAGCTTTTTATCTAGTTAACTACTCTAGGATGGAAACCTATTCTGTGTAGCTTAGAAAGTAGAAGATCAAAAGGAACCTTGTCAAATGCCTTAGTAGAATCGAAATATACAACATCAATGTTAATTTTGCGGTCAAGCGTACTCGTCCAATCATTAAGGACTGCAAGCACGCAGTTTCTGTAGATCTCCCTGATCTGAATTCATGTTGATTGTAGGTAAAACGTGCTATATACATATATACATGTATAGACATATATACATATATATGTCTATATATGTATATATACTTTCGATGCCAAGCAAAGAATAATTCATCATGAACCAAGCTTTCCTAGGCAGCAGTCACTCATTTTAAGGATAATACGAATAACTGGGCTAACATATTGTCATTTTCTTCTCTGTTGAACGCACCTGGCCTAGCTTTCTTTACCACAATAAATTGTATCGCTTTGACTTACGCCTTCAATGCTCTTTTTTTCTAAATGATAACTCCCCGACCAGCAACTCAAGGTGATAGAGATTCTCGTAGTTTCTCTTTACGAGCACAACTTCAATGATCCAATGTTAAAAAAATGAGAACGGTTCGTGAAGCCATGCTGTTAATTAAGGACATCGTCGGGAGTGGCATTCCTTCGTGGCCGCATTCGTCATGGGCTACTTCGTCTTCGGCCATAATAATGCAGTGAATATGCAGGTTAGGGATGATTTTGTTGTATCGAGCTTTGTATAAAATCCTAAACCATCATCAAAATTTTGGTACTCCTTCTAAAATACATTTAACAACATTCCTTCTAAACATACTTACGTTTGGAAAAAGAACTTCTTGACCTGAAGCGCATCTCCGTACAGAAGTATTCGATAATACCTGTTTTAGCCTCTCATCTTTCAAGGAGTTTCAGTGTGTCACTCTATACCGACATTTTTTTTTCATTCCAAAAGAAGAAGAGAGGCTTATGGGTTGAATTGGGAGTGCTGTATAGTTGAATGAGTTGCTACTACCAGCTTCTGTTTTTGTCTTTTTGTCAAGCACTGTGGAAGCCGCTTGAAATGGAAAAATGAAGTAGTAAAATACCGCATCTGTCTTGTTCGGCTTCTGGGTGGTATAGACACAAAAAACGTCGTTTTCGCCGTTTTCCCATAAGTCTCTTCGAAGCATATTGTCCAAAAAGCAAGTGCTGCCATAGAAATCCAATCAGTACGATCTACCTAATGAAGCAGGGTCTTCCAGTAGTTTTAGAAAAACAATATCTGGTACCGTGTACAGGGTGGGTACAAAGTGTTGACGCACTGAACGTAAGCGTTAGAAGTAACAACACATCATAAAATTTAACAATTTTATATAAAGAAGGTCAATAATGATCTAGCGAACAGAATAGCATCACTTGTATTTTATATGGGCTTCTTTGATGCGAATGCAGGGGCGAAGACGACGAGGAAAAGTATCGACGGTGCGCCGCAAGTAGTCCACGTCGATTTCGTTCCACGCTTTGACCTTCAGTGACTTGATACTTTTGGGCATTCAACCCGTGAAAGTGTTACATACTCTTCAAGGACTTCCAAATTGCTAATTCTGGCGGAAGGCTCGCTGCAAGGGAGGCGCATCCGGCCAGAATCATGGTTTGTGCATTCATCACAAGGGTCTCTCGTTTTCATAGATACAGGAGTGAAGATAAATCACTATAACTATTTGTATTGATGTCCTAAAGAAGCAGCTGGTTCTTCGGCTCGAATCCCACCTCGGAAGTAAGCCGTATATCTTCCAGCAGGATTAGACTTCTGCGCAGAGTCGAGGATTGTTCAGGACTGGTGCCGCGCCAACTTGAAGGACTTCATTTCGGAAGAGGAATGACTCCTGTATAGACCGGATTTGAATCCGCTGAATTACTCTACATGGGAAATTTTGGAGAACAAGGCTTGCGCTACCTCCCACAAAAGTATGAAGTCAGTGAAGGATGATCTGGTCAAAGCATGGAACAAAATCGACGTGGACTATTTGTGGCGCACCGTCAATGCTTTCCTCGGCGTCTTCGCCCCTGCGTTGGCAGCAAAGAAGCCCATATAAAATACAAGTGGTGCTATTCTGTTTGCTAGATCATTGTTGACATTTGGTATATAAACTTGTTAAATTTTATAATGTGTTGTCATTTCCAACGTTTACGTTTAGTGCGTCAATAGCTTTTACGCACCCTGTAAAACCTGGGCGGCGGCGACCTTCCTATGCCACTCAAGGTAGTTGACCAGTTGTTCTGGGAGGGATGGCAGAAAAGGATTGCGAACGGATTTATTGCAAAAAACACGAACGAGGGGGTTACGGAAAAACGGCAAAAGCTGCATTTTACACGGCTAACTCGCCGAAAAACCAAAACACAGGAATGATGTTGTAATTGTAAACAAGCGCATATATGTGCGCCATAAAGTTGGGGATTAAGGACAATGCTTTTCAACGGAATCTGAATTCAATTGTGAGAACTGGCATAGACGTTCGCAGCAGCTGGAAATATTTAGTGGTGACCTAACAGAAGCTATAACAATTATCGAAGGAATTTTGAAAGAATAATTGTCAGTTACGGAGGCGTGGTGGCTCAGGCAGAGCAGGCGTCGTCTAATGCGTCCTGATTCCTGGTTCGGATTTAGTCCCAGACCCCATGGACCCTGGTGCACTTATAAAGTCAACTGTAGTAATTTCAGATCAATTTATATCTATTATCTCGTATAACAGTTGGATTGGCTAAACTCGCCGTCGACAGCGAAGTGATACCGCAACCGAGTGAGTTTTTAATGCTTTTCTGTTGGTGTGTGATTGTGAAGTTGCTAAATTGGGGGCCTTTTTTGGGATGAATACCTGAGTTGCTATGCGTTTAGTTAGAAGGAAAAGAAGTTACGAAGCCATTATGAAACGCGAAGATGAGCCTACCCCAGAACGTTTTCTGTTTTCTTAAAGTGTTCAATTTCTATGGTAGGCAAAATTACAGTTGAGAAATTCTTCCCTTGAGTTGAGCTCTCTGACTTTCCTTTATAACACCTACTTTGAAGTCACCAATGAAAAGGTCGTGTTCCCCATTTTCTTTCTCAAAAAGGATAAGGATAAAGGATAAAGGACGGCGTTATTCAATCCCTTCTGGGATGCGCCAGCGCATTCTACTTCTATGGGATGTCGTGGAGGCGAGTTGAATGCGTATTTGGCCATAAATGACTTGCGGTGGCCAGCCGATGAGCAAGTCAGCGCTTTATCCTTCCCACACAAGTCTGGTACCAATTCACCGACCCCGGAGGGATGGAAGGCTTGGTTGGCCTGGGCGGGAAATCCGAACCAGGAACCTGGTATCGGGTGCACGAGGCAGTCGCGCCTCCTCTGACTGCGCTACACGCGCCCCTTTGTCAAAAAACGCCTAGAAAATGAGAAAATGATACAAGTTTTAAATGCCCTCGAATAATATCCTATTCTTTCTTAGAGGTAATCCTGCTCTTTCAAATGTTCTACCACTCGTTGCTAGGTATTATACCTTTACCTTGCAATATGCAGTTGAACATACGTACATAGGATGGCAGCAAAATCTGACATTGTTCTTGCACCAACCCACTATGTATTCAGCACTATTATCATTTCTTCACTTCCTACGTTCATTCTGAGTACTCTACCGTTGATTTCAGACTTCCCCGTCTTCCCACTGTTTGCCGCCGCCGTTTGGGGAATCGTGCTGTGGTTGTTCGAGCATCACACAAATGTGCTCCAGGGCTCTCTGGTAAAGAGCATGACTTACCTGTACAAGGACTCCAACTACTGGACTGACATACGGAACTTCCTCTTGAGAAACAAATAGTTTTTGTGGCTAGGTACCAATGAAGCTTTAACACTATCGACCACATACAATGCCAAGCACCAAGTTTTTATTGACATAAATAAATCATGCATGTACGTGGATTTGTCGGAGATGAGACAGTTTGGAGGTCGGAAGCGATGTACTAGTACTGCGAATCATTTCTTATATGGGGGGGGGAATGTACAAATGTATAATGCGAAAATTGAAGGCATACAAGATGCTAAACGGTATATGACACTTTGGCTATTCTTGATTGAGCCTGAAAAAGATCCAATAAGGCGTTATTAGACAACATTTGAAGACCTTTAAAATGATGACTGATACCAAGAAAATGTTGAACTCTTTTGCTGGAGCATTTCTACGCACACTATTAAGTGTGGAAACCTTTGTGATTTGCTCTTTCTGGGACGTGTACTGGCGTCGAAAGTGTACGACTTCCAGAATATTAGGGAGTGCAGAAAGTTTTGCAAGAACTGAGAGATTTTATTCAGTAGTTGCTGATGTCCGCTTCTTCACGTGGTGCAATTGGAAACTGCTCGGTTCGCGAGATAAGTTGGACACAGACGCTCGATTGCAGGCGACAGGCCGGTGTGATAGGCCTGTCTAGGAAACCTCATTTCATACTATTTAATTTATTTTGATACACGCAAAAGTGTGTCTCACAAAAAAGGATTGAAAAACTCAGAAACCAGCTGCAGTCGAAAAAAGGATTATGGTTGGTTGGCTCCCTGGTCCCCATTTATGGGACGTGCGACAGTTCGCTCATAAACGATGGCGTAACCCAATCTCTTTTGAGATGTGCTGCGCCTTCTTCTTCTTTGGGACTTCGCGAAGGCCATTCGAATATGTATTTGGTCATACTTTTATCATGGAGAGCTTGGTTGACCTGGGTGGCAAACCAAGAATCGGAACCAAGAATCTGGTTTCGTGTTTACGCGACAGTCGGCATCTCGTTCAACTGCTTCATGTAATCGCGCCTTTCTTTAGCAGCGATCTATTGATATTGCGTACCGCTTTATATAGTGAAATGCATAATAGAAATCCAACGAAGCAGCAGAGGACGAATCAATTGAGCAGACGCATGACAATAAATGAAATGAGACCGTTCAAGTTTTTTGTTAGAACTCGACAAAGGCCCAATGGCGTCATTAGGCAACAATGAGAAGGCTTTCAAGACGATGATCAATGACATGAAAAGTTAGACTCTTCGTGCAAGAATAATTCTGTGCAGAAAGAAAAGGACCTCTGAGCCGTTTTCGTGCTGGAATTAGTTGAGTGGAATAGTTTGAAATGTCGGCTAATTTGAATCTGCTCTGCGATATGGTGGGTGTGGTGAAAAAGAGGTGAAAAAACCATGAAAAAGTTATGAATAGAGGTGCTCCGCTAAGGTGAGCGCCGAAAACGCCATAAAATAGTAAATTTAGGTTGAAAGGAAGGCGCTTAAGCTCAAACAGCCTAAGTAGCTTAAGCTTAAGTACCAATAGTTCAGTCAGCATCTGCTACTGCAAGCTCCTTGTAGTTAGTCGGTTGTGCTACGCAGTGAATGGGAATCCAAACTCTGCATCTACAACAACGAAAAGCAGCCTGAAGATGACGAAAATCGATTTTAAAAAATTTATTTCGCTTCTGATAGCTTCGTTTGCCCGCTCGTTGCAAGGATCCTGCCAAACTTATGAGAAATGGGTTATGTTTTTTAAATAAAAGTTAAACTGCAGGCTTCCATTGGTCTCGCATCTGCCGAGGGCTCACCAGATCAAAGTGTGCCGTCTAGCTTTCTCCTTTTCCAAATGCGCGAGGATTCTCCAGCAAAGTAGGTCTCAACAGCCCAGACTTTAGGCTTATACTTCAGTGTGACTGCAGAGCTCTTCTTCTACTTATTTCGTGGAAACATTTACTCTTTACGAAGCTACGTATTCCTCTTCTTCAATTTTTGTATAGTATGTTCTAGATGTCTTGGAACTTCCTTTAAATATTGTTTTTAGAACCCTTTGTCTTCATTTTGCCCTTAAATGTCGACTTATTTTGTAGTATCCTTTCCGGCTTAAAACCGTAAACAGCAATGAGCAAAAGTTAAGTTTTTCCTTCACTAAAAGCAACTTTAAACCTCCAGAAAAAATGTTTGATTAGGATTCGACAATACATGATCTTGTCAATAGGCAGATGGTTAAGATACTATTGGAAATTTTTTAATTTATGGTTTTTTTTTTGAAACTGAATGAAACACTCACATTACAATAACGCTGACTTAGCTTTCGGTCTAATAGAAGAATAGTAAGGGACGGCTGTGAGTCCGTTCCTCTTCCTGCTGACGCTTGACTCTATAGTGAACCACCTTCAGGAAGGCCCTCTCAGGACGATCCTCTACGCGGACGACATCGCCCTAGTAGCCGATAACCAGGAGGAGCTGGAAGAGGAGGTGCAGCTGTGGCAGAGAGCCCTCGCAGACAACGGCCTACGGCTGAACGTGAAGAAGACGAAGTTCATCAGCTCTGAGCAGTGCGCTGGATCGATCCTAGACTGCCAAGGGGAAACGATCGAGAAGGTGGAAGAATTCCGCTACCTCGGAAGTGACCTATCCGAGGAAGGAACTGTGGACCAGGCGGTCAGGGGACGGATAAACGCAGTCTGGCTCAAGTGGAGGGAGTCTACAGGGATCTTCTGCGACCGTAGATGTTCCAGGGCGCTCAAAGGCAAGCTGTATAGAACAGTAGTGAGACCTGCCCTCCTCTACGGCAGTGAATGCTGGGCCCTGGGTAAGGAGCAGGAGCGGTAACTGCACGCTACGGAAATGAGGACGCTAAGGTGGGCATGTGAATAGACCCGTCGGGACAGGGTGCGAAACGAGGATGTTAGGGCCGTGATGAAGACAGCCCCGATCCAGCTGAAGATGAGGGAGCAGCGCCTAAGGTGGTACGGACACGTCCTCAGAAGGCCAGAGAATCACCCCGTAAGGTTGGCCCTAGATTTCGACGCATCCGGAAAGCGTCCGAGAGGAGCCCCAGGCAAAAGACGGAAGGACGTCATCAAGAGAGATCTCGGCGAAGTCGGCGCCACAGAAGATGACGACCTTGATAGGATGAGGTGGCGACAGATCACAAGAACAGCGGACCCTGCGACTGTGCGGGACTAAACGCTCAGGAGAAGAAGAAGAAGAAGAAGAAGAAGAAGAGAAGAATAGTAGCGCCGCGAGTTGTATGTCTTGAAGTTGAAGACTAACGGAATATTTGAACGTTTATTTTATGTGTTCAAACGAAATATCGTCTACAGTACTGGTAAAATTGGTCGATGTCTATGACACAATAACGACAGCAACAAAAGTTTCTTTCTGGAGTTGAACTCAAAATATTTCGCCGCTCTTCACCGTTGAAACTTCGGATCCGCTGGGATGATGCGCTCTGGTGACACTGCTTCCGGCCTGAAGTAGACGCGGTTTATGTCGAGTATGTCTTTGCGATCATTTCTGTTTGAGATAAGATGTGTAATTTCGCTATTCTCGGCAAATATCCGAGCCAGCCGCAGCTCTGCGCTGAAAAATTTCGAAATTCTTCACACAGCCAAACTCTGCTTTCTTTGAGAACGGGTCAAAATGCAGTTGCTCCAACACTCCCGCTCAACGATGCAATAGGACGGACTATTTCTGAAGACATCGTCCAGCTCCTAATGGAAGTTGCTGCTGCTGAATGTCTACCAACCTAACTGTCGCAGCCTTTATGAACCACTTGCTGAAGAGGTGTGAACTATGGCAACCAGTGTTTTTATATTTTTGAGCCTTCTTTAGATATTTGTTTTTTGACCTGTGGCTTAACAGTTACTTAGGTGGATAGTAGGATTATTTGTATCCGTAGCAGTGCGACAGCGTTTTTTCCTCTGCGCACACTTTTTTCTTTTTCTTTTTTTTTTGGAAAGAACAAGGATTCAATGAATAACCAGAGATGGTTCTAACCAGAATTTTTCATACGCATCCAAAGAAGAAGAGAAAGCCTGCTCCTGTATGAGTGCTCTGCATCCTTGAGTTGTCTTTACGGTAGCAACACAGGAACTACTCAACTCTCACGACTTTGTTTTTGGCAGGATCCCCCCTTTTAGAGAGTCTGCGTTAGAAAGTGATGTGCTGCAGTAGTGAGTAGACTCTCAAATCACATACTCGTTTGGCGTTCTTTCGTCATCCCCGTCAGTGCACGGCAGAACGTATCCCTTGTACCGCTCTCCAAACAGCCAGCCCATCCCGTAGTACGGTATGTAGTTGCTGTAAAGTGAAAATGGTGGAAAAATGTTTCAACAAGTGGGGAGTTAGTTGCATTAGTTCAGTTTTTTTTACTCCTGAATGTCATCACGACACATACCTGTCCTTGGCAAACAAGTCCTTGTAGTTGAAAGTGGCGCGACATTCTCTTGTCAATTTCGAACCGTGTAATCTTTGCCATTCGTAAAGGAACACAGAACAGATTAAAGAGATCAGTCCACCAAGTGCAGGTGCGAGCCTTGCCAGACAGTTAATGAAAATGCTGAACATTAACAATTGCACAAGCTGAAGAAGTGGCAACTAATTCCAAACATTCCTATTCGAATCCGTTGGCTTTCACCACTGCAGTGTATCCTACAGCGACTTTAGTTTTATTGATATGGCCGTATTGTACTCTCATCAGCGAGATGTGCTAGGAATGCACTTGGTTTAGCAAATAGCCTGCGCCAGGAGCCTGCCCGAGCAGCAAACGGTTGTCTAGGGCAGGAGGCAATCCGTCATATCCCTCTTTTGCCTGTTCCTCTTCTAACCGTAAATTGGAAAAGAGCGCGCACAGCTTTGGCCAGATCTATCCTAGTCGGGAGGGGAGCCGTAGTATGCCGACTAGGATAGATCTGGATCATCTCAGCCCACACAACTGCATCCCCTGAATTTAAATGAAATGCCTCGCACCATGGATCAGCAGTTGAAGTTCTCATAGAAACTCAAGCTTGCGAATGGAGACGTAAATCACCATATGCCCCTGTGCTTTGGAAAAATCTCTTTGTGACCATTGAAAGGTGACCGCGCACGGCAGCCTTTGGAGAGTGGCTATGAAGACTAAAGGGGAGAGGAATTAGATTTCTGGTGCGCAAAACTGAGGTTATAGCACGGCTCCATCGGGCGAGCCTTCATTCTAAGTACAGCGATGGACCTCCTGTCTAAACTACCGTACACTAAGCCTACCCATGCCCAAATTTCCATTTATTAGCTCGCTGCCAAATGCGAGTTTCTGAGGGAGGCACTCTTGTCACGATCATGGTCCTGCTTTTTTCTCACTATAGTTTAGAGCGACGGATCCACCTTCCTCCTAATTCATGCATAACGTTTGCAATGAACCCCTTGCACTGTCCTTCCATTTTTTTACGACATCCCGTAGAAGTAGAATACGTGGCCTATCCCAAAAGGGATTGAGTAACGCCGTTCATTATTATCCTCCATCCTTTGCGTGAGGGCACTGGGAGCACACAGCACATTTTTTGGGTTACGGTAGCTCTATGTCAACTGTCCTCCATTCCCATTCTTGTTTAATTTTGGTCCTTCCGTTCTTGTCCATAGAGACTTATGGTGACGCCTTTTCCTTCCTATTTTTCTCACCATGGTTATAAGCTCTAGCGGAATCCTTGAACTGCTGTGAGCTATGCCAAGTAAAGCACAACGTGTTGTTCTACCATGAAGCTGTACATTGAAAAAAATTCAGGCCTAGACGAGAATGCCCCACCACTTCGCACAGCCGCCTATTATTTTTTTAGTGAAGGGAGCGGAAGTTTGGAGAAATAATACTCTTCGGGGCTGTCCCATTGCTAATCAGGACCTTCTGGTTGGTAAAGGTTGTCGGCTTAATGTTTGCTACGGGCATCTGTAGGTCCGGGCTTCAGTGGTGTAGGCCGACAAGTACCATTCGTGAAAAAAAAAACTCAAGAAAAATTTTCCAGCTGTACGAAGAAACAATTCACATTAGAAAACCAGCGGATACATGTATGCAAATGGTCGGGTTGAACTTCTCTGCTATGTTTGCTGACATGGAAACATGTGACCTAAAAATATAGGCTCGTAAACTTGAAACTTTATATAAGGGCAACTCCTGTTTAGTGCAGGCTAGAGTTGCTGCAGAATACTCACGCTTCTGTGGTTTCGGATTCGTCGAGGATCTTGATATCTTTTGCGGAAAATCTGACATGGTTATCCACCGTGCTGAAAGCACCGTATTGAAGTCACCCAGCGACGCAATACGGAGATGGGAGGCGCAGTACCATGCAAGCATGGAAATCAACACACGATTCAAATCATTTCCTTAAGCCTCGAGTGACTGGTGTCGAAGCTGTAAGCTGTCACAACGATGTTTTGTTGCACTTAAAATGCTGATATCAGGGCCGGCTCATCCCGATATAGGGGTGAGCTCTGCTCGGTTCGATGAGGTGTGAATGTTGCGTCCGATCAAACGGCACCGATGGTGTAAAGGCGTACAGCATTTCCGCCCGGTCAGAGCGAGGTGCGGGTTCAAGTCCTGCCTGGCGCAAGAAATTTTGATCGCACCAAACATGTTAACGTGTCAACAAGTCAACATACGGCTGCGTTACGGTAGAGTACTTTATTTCCCTAGAGGAGGCCCAGCTATATACTAGGACTGCGCTAGAATAATGAGCTCTAGTGCGAAAAAAGGAAGAAAATTCATCGCCATAAATGTGCACTCCCATAGGCATCTGGCATACCTCCGAGTCGCTCCAGCGACTGGTCGCTGCGATAGTGTTGCGCGAGTAACTACGCAGTTCGTAGCTGCCCGCGCAACACTATCATAACGACCAGTCGCTGGAGCGACTCGGATGTATGCCATATGCTATACACGTATTGTGATGATCCGAAGGGGAGGGGGGGGGGGGGGGAGGCACTCCATTCCAATATTTAAAGACAAGTGCTCCTAACGGCGTGTCTCGCACTTGCGCGCTTGGCGCGACTTTGTAGCATCACTGATCTACGGAAAGTAGTTTTTGTAAAACATAAAATTCACTAACATCTAGGAACTTGGTTCGTAAGTTATCGGCATCAAGCCCTTCACCACTTCGGTACCTTGATCATAGACATTTTCTCCGGACCGGCCAATAATGTCACTGGTTTGTGCTGCGCAGTACTTCTGTTCCTCAGGTTGCCCCTCCGCAGCCGTCCTCATGCTCAACAGCTAGCGTTTTCAGATATCGCTGACATGTCTTCTGAAGCCCGATTCTCCCTCTTTTCTTCTTAATGGATCTATTTGCTGGTCCACCTCAACTGGTCTTCCCTCCTCCTCTTAAGCCCCCCACCTTTCTGTTCCCAATTCCTGGCCCACTTCTTTGTTTCCACTATTGACACCTACTGGTCTCTTCTTGCTGGTTTCCCCGTTCTGGCCTCTTCTCCAGGTTCTTCCTTTCCTTCCTGGTCGCTCTCCTGGTCTACCATAGAGGTCCCCCATACCGCCCTTCTCCATTACCCCCTTAGCAGTTTTCCCATGCTCACGGCGCGGTCGGTGTCACGTATTCTCCATTACCCCCTTAGCAGTTTTCCCATGCTCACGGCGCGGTCGGTGTCACGTATTCAGAATAAGGATGCTTGCTGCGCGACGTAGGGGCCCGCTTTCTGGATCAAGAAGCTCAGAAGCGCGCGCAGTCGCCGCTGTGTCGAGCATGAAGAGGCTATGCATATGGCAGATTCCTTCTTCTCCGTATGAGTTCCCTTACGGCTCCCTTCTTGTTGGTTCCCCGTTCTGGTCCCGCCTCCAGGTCCCTTCTTCAAGGTGTATTCCTCCTCACCCCTCGGGGTCCTCCCCACTACTCTACCCCAATTAAGTAGGCCTCCCACGCTCACGACAGACGACGGCGAGCGAACGCCCATTGTGTGACATAAGTGTCACATTCTCTAAATCCGGTCACCCTTACTGGTAATGGATCCCTTTGCTAATCCTCCTTACTGTCCCCCCCCCCTGATTGGTAACTCCCTACTGGTCTCTTATTATTGCCTAAACCCTTCTTGGTGCCACCTCCTGGCCTGCTTCATTGCTCTTCCCATCGACCATCACGATGCTCCTACTGGTCGCTGCCTCCTGATCGCCGTCGGTTCTCCACCCTCAGAGTCCCCCTTCTACCCTTACCCCTTTAGTAGTCTTCTCATGCTAATGCCACGGAGTCGGCTTCTGAATCTGGACGCTCAGAAACGCGCATAGGTGCTGTTGTGTTAAGCAGTAAAGGGCCTCGTTTCCCCTGCTGCAGCAACATCCCACGTTCAATAGCAATTTTTGCCAGCGCTTTAGATGATGAGGCGTACCTCGTTCAGGTTAGATCATCGACCGCCCTCGCTGTGGAGAATGCGGCGTATCCCACTTCGGTTAGATCACTCGACCGCTCTCGCTGTGGATCATGCGGCGTACCTCACTTACGTTAGATCTCTCCACCGCTCTCCCTGTGGATGAAGCGGCGTACCTCACTTAGGTTAAATCACTCCACGGACAAACTCTTTTATATATAGGTGGTGATGGTAATGGTGATGGTGATGGTGATGGTGATGGTGATATGCTAGGGCTGGTTTCATCAATGACTTACAGCAATTTAAAGCAAAAAAAAAAGCGAAAGCACAGCCAAAATCCCTGATATCGCGGCTTATCAAGCGATATGGAGAGGCATTTGCCGCGCTATCAGGATTTTCGACTGTGTTTTCTCTGCTAAATTGCTGTAAGTCGTTGATGAGTCCGACCCCTGCATGCAACGTAACAATATGCTCTCAACATCCTTACCTTATAAACTGCTGTCCTCACAATCGTCATTAGATTCTCTCCGACTCTTGTTCATTTGTTCCTCTTCTTGAATTGGTATTATCCAAGAATCGAGGTAGGCCGTGGGGCTATACGTAGAGGGGAATTGCAAAGACCACTAGAATGAGATCGGAATAGGCGCGTGGCGTATGAGCACGCAATTGGTGCAGGAGCACACTCGTTTGAGGCGAATGCATACGTGAGCTGCGTCAGCTTCCACGCGGGTATTCGACCGATACGTATCGGTCTCTTGTATGCCCGCGGTGGCCTTACCGCCGGACGGAACGTGGCGCAGTGGATGGGGGCTGCCTCATGCGATAGAGTTCGGGGGTTCAGCTCTCCTGTGACGAAAGCAGCTTTCACGAGCAGCTTGGATGGACCACATCCCGTACTCCCTTACCTAGCTTAGGTGCGGCTCTTCGAGCGCAGAACACAGCGGCGGACTCCCCCTGAGCGACGAAAGCAGAGCTACACGAGCAGCTTGGATCGCATCCACCCTGGAATCCCTTTCCTAGCCTGGTTCTGCGCTCTTCGAACCCAGCTGCAGACTCCCCCTGAGCGAGAAAGAGCTTAAATGGACGGTTATACTGATACTACCATGCTCGAGCGCCCAAGTTGCGCCCGGACGCAAAAAAATCTATTCCGATCTGATTCTAGCGGCCATAGGTCCACTCTACGTAAAGCCCGCAGGCGTCCCTCTACGTATCGCCTCACGGTAAATCAGTCGACGCGCACATTCTACGGTAGCGCAGAAATTTAAAACGAAGGCGCAATACTACTGTGAGGGGTTAGCCCACATTTGAACGAGTTTTCTTTCTTTCTTTTCTTCTAAATCCCTGTAGACAAAAAGTCCACTCTGGGGAATTGCCTCTCGTTCTTGCTCGACGTGACTCACACGTCATTGCAGTTATGCAGCACTGGTGCAATACACGTCTTTCACGGTCCTTACACGTAAATTCCAACTCATCAGTGACGCTTGCCAGCTGATAAGTACCACGGAAAGCCATTTCTCGTTGGACTACGACCGGCAAAGACCGCACCACGGGTTCGCGGCGGATTTGGGGGCAAATGGGCTCGGTGGACTCAGTGGATGCTAGCCTTGGTAGGAAGGGACGTGCATGTCCATCAGAAATAGCACGGTGTAGAACACAGTAATGCTGCATAAAATTTCAAGTTTCCTTCAACGCAGAGCGTTGTGTAGGGCTGTCCTACATGGTCAACCCAAGTATGCTGAGCTCATCATTCCTTAGAAAACAACTACGCCAACGAAATGAGAATAAATGACACAGAAAACCTGAAAACACATGCATAACCCCTGTGAGCTAGGTCAGTAAGTTTGCAAATGATTAAGACCTCCAGTACGTTGTCTTGCTTGGGCCGAAAACGTTGATTGATGGCGTCTTGGCGTATTTTTTTATTTCTGCTGATGTCATTTTTTTCGTAAGCTTAAAAATTACGTTCTCGGTGCAGATCTAATAAAAGGATCCTCCTGATTAGATTTGCACCGAAAATGGTCCTTTTTAGGTTATTCTCTCTCGACTATGAACTCGGAAACTGGGTCTGTCTGAGCAACCAGGCTGACGTAGTTTATTATTTCTACATGTTGCTGCCAATTCATTGCGTTTCGCTATGTCGGGAAATCGTTTGAGAGCCACCACCAACGAGGCCGCGGATATACGGATGTATCCACAACGATCGGCGGGTTTTCTCTAGCCACTGATATCCCCACGATTTGGCGGGTAACGTTTATCATGAATCGTGGGCATGTCCACATCATGGGCATGTCTACCCCCTATACCAAGCATACCCATGGGTATGCGCGTTGATTAATCCGGGCCCTGGGTTGCATCCCCCGCTACTGAATTCTTGAAGTTTACGTGTAAAGACGTGTGGAGGACGTGAACTACCAGTCCAGAATAGCTGACGTAACAGGGTTTGCGTTCAATGACGTGTACCAAACGTGTAGCGAACGCGTCGGAAATTCCTTAAAATTCACTTGGTGTCTAAACGGATCAAGCCAGTTTTTACCCGTTTGACCTAGGCCCCTCTCGCTGCAACTTGCATTACTCGTATGTACGCGTCAGTTTGCGTACAATGTGGGAAATTCCACGCCACCATATCCGACTGCTACGGCTAAGTCGGTCGAAGCCCACCGGCTGGGCCCCTAGCCGGTGGGCTTCAACCGACTTAGCCGTCGTTGCGCCTAAACGGGGATTAGCCGCTGGAGCCTCTTCATGCTTTTATAACTAAAGATTTCCAATATTCCAGCAACGGGACCCGCTATTTTCGCAGGAGGGTATCAGGTAGGCACTTTTATTGTTATATTGTATATGTTTATCTTTAAATACTATCTACAAGAGACTATGGAATGCCTCCCTTTTAGGATTGCACCTGCGCCCAACCAGCTGCTCTGTTGGTGCAGATCTGTGATGTGCCTGATCGAAGTGAGAGAAGTGCACAAACCTATCAGGAAACTCATACGCGTCCTTCGGTAGTCTGCCCATTGTTGCTGCATTCAGTGAAGCACGCACAGTCGCTAATCTTCGGGAAAGTACTAGGAAAAGTGAATCATACCTTCACTCACGCGAGATATGTGATAACTGCTTTAGATAAGAGTCGATGCCTTTGGCTGTCTATGGAAGAGGAGAACGTGAGTATTTTTGGCTCACTACTACAGCACAACACAGTTTGTCCGCAATTAACGATTAGATGCTATTAAGGGGGGGGGGCAAAAGTAATGAGACAAATTGAAAAAAATCTTTATCTCTTTTTAACTCAATTACAACTCAACGATGCTGAGGAATGTATAATATTTGCCATTAAGGGCAATGGCCTTGCTGCCATCGTTCAGCCAACTTCCTGATCCCATCCTTCCAGAACTGCTTGGACCTGGTGTTGATCAACTGCTCGATATGGGTGTCAAGGACTGCTTGGGTTCTTGGGTCCCTTCCGACCAGGAAGCCGTGTAGGCTCAAGAAGTAGTGGTAGTCGCATGGAGAGGTGTCCGACGAATACGGTGGGTGAGGCATGTGAACGCAGACCAGCTGGCCAAGCTTCTTCGTGGTTACTTGTTCCCGATGGGGTGCGCCATTGTCGAAGAGGAGAACCTTCTTGAAGCGCTGCGACTGAATAAGAGCGAGTCGCTGGCCCATCTCTTCTACTTCGTTCACCATGGCCTTGGAGTTTATCGCAGTACTTTTGGGAAACAGCTTCCGGTAAACCGATCCATGGGCGCAGACCCAAAAGCTCCAAAGGTGCTTTTCGCCGTGAAAATCTCGCCGAACAAAGGTCGGTAACAGGTCACCGGGTCTCACCCAGACTCGCTGCTTGGCAGGGTTAAGGTGGAAGAAGTACTTCTCATCTGCGTGAAGATTAAGTCCAGGCTGCTCGGGGTTGGGAATCGGGAGAGATTTGCGCGACACAGGTCGACTCGTCAGACTGGGGTTTCAGCATGAGGCAGACTGGGGTTTTGGACATGCTTCTGAAAAGGACGGAAGTGGTAACTTTTCAGATGGGCTTCAGTAAGTAGCATACAAACATACGATAAGCACGAAACCAGACTCCAGCCACGAGATATATGGACACGGCATGGGGTGTCTCATTACTTTTGCGCCCCCCCCCCCACCAATATTTCGGAGCTGCAGTTCATGCCACCCGATTACTTTCTTGAGGACATCCACGTCAACACCGTTTAATCCGTATCCATGAACACAATGAGAACAACTGTTAGCGGAGATTTTCAAGAGAAGTTTTTGAAGAGTAGTTCAGAACGGCCAAGACGAAACTTATGGGGAGAGATGGATTGTTTAAGCGCTACGAATGAATAATAATTAGGGATATGCAGAATTTTCGTATCCGTGCTCCGAATTCCGGTTTTTGGCTGTTTTTAGCCCTTCTGTTCCGTGCCGTGTTCCGCTCTCTTTTGGGACAGGAGACAGAACGGAATGGATGGCTCATTATTCATTGATTGTTCTACACGGATTATCCAACTCTTAAACTTAGGCGAAATGTTGGAGAAAGGGATCGACTGCGCGTCGTCTTTTTGCTATCGTGTTGCGTTCAAACTGGTGGTGCGCCCTGATGTCGGATTCATCAACGGCTTGCATAACTTTGACAGAGAATTCATAGCTCAAGTGACGCGGTTTATCGCTCACCATATCGCTTGATAAGCCGCGCTATCAGGAATCTCGGCTAAACTTCTCTTTTAAATGGCACTAAACTCAGTTTTTGATGAGTGCGACCCCTGATTTTGAAATAGTGTGAAAACCAAATTGGATTCCTTTTTTTTTCTTTGAAACGATGCGCTACCGAGTAGCATAAGGTCACAAAGGTTTCATGTGTGTTTGGATCAAGAATCAAATTCCTTAACCGGAGCAGCATATCTTTTTTTCCTTAATAATTTTAATAATTCTGAACGGAACACCATTTCTAGATGATCAATATTCTATAAGCACTCTTATTTGCTAACATCGCTCTCCATAGAGGACATTGGATCTATCCTATTCGGAGGAGGGCATGCAGTGTCTCGCATCTCTACCTGCTCCTTTGGATTTGTCCTAGAGCTGCAGCTAATGCGAAATGCTACTATTGTAAACATGCGAACTCAGAGAGTGTCTGTCGTGTCTCGGGATGCCGATCGTCAAAGGACATGCCAGCAACGTTGCTCAAAAGGGGTCCGTGTTCAGAAGACATGTCACCGATGACGCGTAATGGGGGTCTGGGTCCAGAAGACAAATCACCGATGTCACGCAAGGGGTGTCTGGGCTCACGATCAGAAGAGGTATTAGGGACTTCATACAAGGGGTGTCTCGGTTCAGAAGAGGTGTCACTGATGTCGCGCAACGGGTGTCCGGATTCCGAACACGTGTAATGGGAGACCACTAAAGGGAGACCAGTAAGCAGGGGTCCAGTGAAGGATGGGAGGACCAGTGACGGAGGACCAGTGAAGGTAGGACCAGTAATGGCGGCCAGTGAAGGAGGGGATCAGTGAAGGAGATCAGTGACGGTGAGACCAGTAATGGTGGAGCTGTGAAGGGGGGGGGATGGGGGCAGTAAAGGAGGGACCGGTAAAGGGGACCATTAATGAGGGGCAGTGAAGGGAACCAATAAAGGATACTAATTAGGTGAGTGGGCTGTAAGGGAGGAGAAAAAGGGGGGGGGGGGGGACAGCGAACGGGAACTAGTGAAGTCCTGGAAAGGAGGGGGAGGCGGTAAAGGGTGAATCAGTGAAGGTGTGACCAATAATGAGGGCCAGTGAAGGGAGCTGCCAAAAGAGGGGGAGGGGGCAGTAATCGGAAGGGAGGATCAGTGGGAGGAACCTGTTAGGGCGGACCAGTACTTTTTCTCACTATCGTCCAACGTGTATGTGATAGGATCGTCGTACAACGTGGGTCTAGATGAAGAAGACATGCCACAGATCAAACCTTGTGAAGCATGCGTTGGATTTTCAGAGGCGCAAATAGGGTCCGGGGAGTCACCTTATAAAAAGTGTCACCAACACCAAAAAAAACGAGACAAAGCACACTCATATTTAGGCAGGGGGAAGGGCTCCAGGGTGTGGCTCAACTGACGCATCCGTGTTAAAATTGCCTACATCCTGGGGTTCCCCCTTGTCCAATTATTAGGGGGGGGGGGCAAAAGTAATGAGACACCCCATGCCGTGTCCATATATCTAGTGGATGGAGTCTGGTTTCGTGCTTATCGTATGTTTGTATGCTACTTACTGAAGCCCATCTGAAAAGTTACCACTTCCGTCCTTTTCAGAAGCATGTCCAAAACCCCAGTCTGCCTCATGCTGAAACTCCAGTCTGACGAGTCGTCCTGTGTCGCGCAAATCTCTCCCGATTCCCAACCCCGAGCAGCCTGAACTTAATCTTCACGCAGATGAGAAGTACTTCTTCCACCTTAACCCTGCCAAGCAGCGAGTCTGGGTGAGGCCTGGTGAATTGTTACCGACCTTCGTTCGGCGAGGTGTTCACGGCAAGAAGCATCTTTGGAGCTTTTGGGTCTGCGCCCATGGATCGGTTTACCGGAGGCTGTTTCCCAAGAGCACCGCGATGAACTTCAAGGCCATGGTGAACGAAATAGAGGAGATGGGCCGGCGACTCGCTCTTATTCATTCGCAGCGCTTCAAGAAGGTTCTCCTCTTCAACAACGCCGCACCCCATCGGGAACAAGTAAGCACGGATAAGCTTGGCCAGCTGGGCTACGTTCACATGCCTCACCCACCGTATTTGCTGGACATCTCTCCATGCAACTACTACTACTACTTGAGCCTACAGGACTTCCTAGTCGGAAGGGACACAAGAACCCAAGCAGTCCTTGACAACCATATCGAGCAGTTGATCAACACCAGGCTCAAGCAGTTCTGGAAGGATGGGATCAGGAAGTTGGTTGAGCGATGGCAGCAAGGTCCCTGCCCTTAATGGCAAATACACTCCTCAGCATCGTTGAGTTGTAATTGAGTTATAAAGAGATAAAGATTTTTTTCATTTTGTCTCATTACTTTTGCCCCCCCCCCCCCCTAATAGAAAGCACATCTATAATCGAAACGAAGAGAGAAAGCACGGATCTATAATCGAAACGAAGAGATAAGACTGCATTTACATTCGCTGTATGTAGCTACTCGCCACGCCGGCCCGCCGCGCCATGCTGTGGTCATCCCCGGACCCTATTTGCGCCTTTTCAGATGACCTCTGAAAGACAGCGTGTGCATGTACATGCCTCTCACTCTCACTACTGACTGATGCTCATTGCATTTTTCTGCCTGTCTCTACATGCACATGGGTAATGGGGTATTGTGCATTGTCGGAGGGCTGGGGAGGGGGGGGGAGGAGTAGGGAGAATGACTTCGGGAATCGGCAAAATTTCAGAACACCGCTCACGGTTAGCGCAAGTAACCTGGATGGCTCTCCATCCTCCACCCGAGGATGGGAGGAGCTGAGAGCGACGAGGTCGCACTCTTGCGAAATAGCCTAGAGTTACACGGGTTACTGTACCCGTGCTTGACTGGCGATCACGCTGTTGCGACATCTCAGCGTGATCGACATCACACCGAGGTGTGTGGATTTCTCAATAGTACAAAATACCGCTTATACCTCCGTTACACTCTGGTATAAAATCTACATATTTTGTACTATTGTTACATAACACCGAGGTTTGGAAATAGCAAAGCCGGGGGACTAGAACCTAAGTGGTTTCCTTATCTTCGGACCAGGTCTGAAGTCGATGAGGAAAAACGCGAAATCCGATCTTGAAAATTCTGATCCGAAGGCACCCGCCACTGAAGGATTTTTGAACATTTTGGAAATGATACTCCGTCTAATATGAAATCTGCCCAGTTTACACTCGTTGGTTTAACAATGGGGTAAAATTGTTGTGAATCCCATAATGGACATCCAAGAATTCCAAATGATCGGTGAAAGCGAGCCCACTTGAGTGTCTTTGTAATTAAATTGATTGGTGGCACTAACCATAGAGATCCACTTGTCCAGGGTTCGTGCTGGGCGAATGCATCGACTCCTGATGTGCCTGGACATTGATATCTGGAAAAGAAAATGCTGCACCGAGCGTTTCGGTCATTTGCAAACATATCAATATTAGGAGCTCCCCATCTGTTTACGACAGCATCGTATATATTGTCGGATATCCTCCAATCATCATAGTCCACTGGGCGACTAGCTATATCTGCCTCTTGATTTTCTTCCCCAGCAGTGCACCTTACTGACAGCGAAACCATGTGACTATTTTCTAACGCCCAGATCTTGTCCGCCATTTGGTGCAAATGTAAAATTAGGCTGCCTTTGCTGCAAATTGTGACTGCTGCTTGGCTATCCGTATTGATTAGAACGTTTCCTGATAATAGGAACTTATATGAATCCAACGCGAACCACATTGCAAAGATCTTTCTAGCAGTGCTAGACTCCCCCTGTAAGTGTCCTGGAAGTTTTCTGAACGTTCGCGAGAGGATGTCGCCTTGGTAATTCCTCAAAATCGCCCCCACGGAATGTTTTGAGGCGTCTACATCGATAACCTGACGTCAATTTCTAGGTGATCGTACTGGTATTAGGCTATGTTGAATCACATTTCCCAGCCTTTTCCTCCAGTATTGTAACTCACGTTGCTCTTCACTTGTCTTGAGCCATAATCGTGATAATGGCAACTCTTGTCGTAGTGCCTCAGCCACTTGTCTTGCCACTGCTCTCGTATTTCTCTTGTCGATCGAGTTCAGCACAATATGTAGCGACGAAATAGTTCCTGACCAACGTAATCTCTCGTGTAACGACGGTTTCAAAGAGGCACAGATTTTGTCTAATCTGACGCGAGCTCTTTCTACTCTATCTGTCGAGACAGAAATAGTCATTGCTGACAAATTAACTATGAATCCTAACCAGCAGCACTGCTGGGATGGAGACCAACTGCACTTTTCATCTGCGAAGTGCCAGCCTGCTTGTTCGAGGTCGTTCTTGATAATGGAGATTGATCTAGAACACCTTTCCTGTGATCTCTCGAATATTATTCCGTCATCGATATATATGGCTACTCTTAGTCCCTGGGCTCTCCACACCTTTACAAAACAACGAAGTAGTTTGGCGAAGATATATGGCGCAGAAGAAAGTCCAAATGGTAGGCATATGAACTGGTAATAAACGTTATCCCATAGGAAGCCAAGATACATGGTATGATGCTCTGCAATGCGCACATGATGATAACCTGACTTGAGATCAAAAGTTCCTAGGAAACCCCCTTCGGGAAGAGCATGCATAACGTTATTCAAATCGTCCAGTTTGAATTTCGGAGTTTCGAGAAACTGATTCAGATGTGAAAGATCCAACACCAATCTGAGTTTTTTACCTTTAGCGACTGATAGTGGATGTATGTGCAGGAACTTGCGGGCGCTGCCCGTTACCTCGCGAATAGCTCCCGTGTTGAGAAGTTCTGCAATTTCATTGTTAACAAAATCTATATGCTCGAGAGCAGACTTTCTATTCCTGACATTCCTCGGCTTAGTAGGAACCGATTGAAAGGGTAAAGAGTACCCATGCAACAAAGTGGTCAAGACCAATACAGACGGCTCGAGAGCCAACCATTTCTGAGGAAAATCGTGGATAGAATCAGATGAAAACTCACTATTGATTCCGTGGACAATCTTGGCCCAGAGGCCCTCTCTCCCGCATAGGTTGCACGATGATTTGCGTCTATTCTGGATATCTTTGTAGGAATAGCGAGGCTCTCTCGATCCTCGGAATGTGGGCAAATCCCTTTTTTCATAATCGGACGGGCGCCTAGCTTCATATGGTCTACTCCAACTGGAAAAGTCGGTTGGCGAACGACGGCTGAAGGAAACAGGTCGCCATGCTGTTTCCTGCCTCCGAAAGGGCATTGGGAGCGTGGACGGTTTCCTTTTCTTGCCGTCGTCCTCGCTCTTTTTGATTGATTCCGTGAATTCGCTAAGCCTGGGGTCCATTGACTTGAGAGATTCGGATTTGGTTTTAATGTCCAAAAACTGGAAAACTTGCGGATGTGAATCGGCAATTTTCAGTCGGGTATAACGGTCTCGATGTCTTCAGTACAGTGCACGTTCGATAGCTTACGAACCAACGATGAATTGAACTCATACTGACGTCCGAATCCTTCAATCTTGAACGAATAAGCAGCCGAGGTTTGCTGCGAGGGAGAGGGAGCGTTGGCTTTCACCGCTTGAATAATAGAGTTCAAATCGCGAGGATCAAGACGAATCACATTGGTCTCAACAATCTCTTCATGCTCCATAGACTGAGTAAGACGACTAGGAGCAGAACTGTCTGACGGATCGTCTCCAGAAGTACCGTTAAACGTAGGCATAACTGATCGGTAGGACGAGCTTAGAATACAACACACCGCTCACGGTTAGCGCAAGTAACCTGGATGGCTCTCCATCCTCCACCCGAGGATGGGAGGAGCTGAGAGCGACGAGGTCGCACTCTTGCGAAATAGCCTAGAGTTACACGGGTTACTGTACCCGTGCTTGACTGGCGATCACGCTGTTGCGACATCTCAGCGTGATCGACATCACACCGAGGTGTGTGGATTTCTCAATAGTACAAAATACCACTTTCTTATGTTTTCGTATAGCCCTTACCTTTTCAGCATCTTTACTGTGTGCAAAGTTATCACCTTTCAAACAGTGCATGTATTTTTTGGTTTCACCCTGTATAATGAGTCGCTAAGTGATGAGCCATAAAATAGTGGGAAAATCGAGGCAGAAATAGAGGGAGGGGATTTAGGAGAGCGAAAACAGCGAGGAATACCCAGATGTCCTCTACGTGCCTGGAAGGGGTCAGCCCTGAGGGTAATTGAGGTCGCTGAACACGAATCTAAAGTTCGCTTTTGAAGTGTCGCTCACCATCAATCGATATTGATCAAATTATTTGTGGATTTCGCTCAAGCGAACTGAAGTTTCAGCCCTGGCGTAGTCCAGCTCATACCGCGTAATAATCTGCTGAGAGCTATCGACCTGCGAAAATAGGAAAAATAGGGGAGGAATTATGGGGCGCGAAAATTTTTTTAAATTTATCATTTGAACAATGTCGTGCGCACAAAAATATTAAATTTAACAAGGACACAGCACATTAAAAAACACGTCGTGAAAAAATAACAAATAAAAAACTGGCCATCATTGTTACTTTTAATGAGAGCGCAACTCTTAAACAAACAGCAGAAGTCACGTAGAGATTAAGGCTCGAGCACAATTCGCTGCGTTTGCTGCGGCAGCAATGATAAAGGATATCAGAGGCAGCAGCTGGATGATATCCTTTATCATTGCTGCTGCTGCAAAGGCAGCGAAGTGTGCTCGAGCCTTTGAAAAGTTCTAAAAAATAGGGGTGAGGGAACGGGATAAGGATGATAGGTAACTGATGAAGAAAAGCAGTGACCCGCCAACAATGCAAGTCGAGGAGATATCGGCTCCGGATACCAACTTACAAAGGAGGTCAATGAACGCCCCGTGGAAATTTTCAAAGTGACCTATTGAGGGTTCTAGGGAGTTGTCTGAGAAGCACTGTAGTGGTTTTCAAATTTTCTGCGCTCTGGGTAGGTTAAAAATTGCAAAAAAGTATCACTTCAGTGCGGCCGACAAAGCAAAACACACGTCTGGAACCACTGTGTCGTGATCAGAATCTATCCAGCAAAAGGTTTGGGGCTGGAACAGTAGCGGAATAACAGCGATCTCACAATTTGCCTGTTAGCGTTACAGCAACCGAAGTGAAACATTGAGGTGCTCCGCTCACGAGCCAGGTGGCAGCGATCGGATGGCCGAGTGGGTGTGGGGGGCTGACCTACATGAAGAGGGTCGAGGGTTTGGATCCGGGGGTTTGGCTTCTGCTTTGCGGGGTTTGCTCACTATCCTTTTGCCAATGTAAAGTGTATCTTGAACACCCCCGTAGTATACCATACCGACGTTATAACCTTATTTTAACCCGTGTAATACAACGACACTGTCTGTTTTCCCCTACCGCTCTCTGCTAATCGAAGCTGTAGAGACTTGCACTCCCACGACTCTAAAAATCGAAAGCAATTTTAGCTCATACCTCCTCTTGTAGGCTAACTGAGGCGCTGATCACAAATCTGATAAACGTTCTCACGTGGTCGCGTGCGTGACCCCGCATTTTAGCGATCAAGGTTATCAATGTCAGTATATAGAATCTCATTCTTCAGTTATGGGATCAGGGTTTCTTTCCAGTCTTCTACTTTGAGATGGAAAGACGTGCACAAAAAGAGAATATTTAGAAAAAGGAATGACAGATTCGTGGTCAGCAGCTTAAATAGTTT